>CM029014.1:144993997-145453997 GCA_016801055.1 Panax notoginseng | reverse complement strand
TTAATTAAATGGGTTCCCTAATCTTATTAAGGATAATTAATTAAACTTCTTTAACTAATTTTTCCTCCTAATCCTATTAGGAATAAATGAGAGTACATATATTAAATTAATTCCTAAACTCTTTTAGAAATTAAAATAATAATAATTGTAATAATATTAATAAGACTCCTCTTATTAATTTATATTTAATATTTCTAAAATATTAAATAATAAATATTAAGCTATTTAATTTATTCTATCATCATAGATTAAATTAAATATACTTAACATATTATTACGATTATGCCATTAACTTCTTAAATAATTATTCTTACTTTTATGGTGTGACCCTTTAGGTTCTCCATATTAAACCGGTTGTGAATAAATCAATTATAACAATTCTAATCTTATTTAAATAAATAAATTAAACAATTAATTTATTTAAATAAATAATATTTATTCTACAATAGGGATAAGCCTCCCTAGCGATCAACGACTTTCCAGATAATATAGATTTCAACATTAATTATAAAAGAACCTTTGAGTAAATAGTTACCGTACAATTCAATCCTTCCACCATACAATGTCCCAATTAAATATAAGACATGGAATTACTGTCAAGTCTTATTTTATTTACTTATATGTATTTCGACTCTTAAATGCACAACTCCAAATAATGCAAATTAGAAACTCCTTTCTAATTTCATTCTGCCTTGGCCAAGGACTACTGTGTTGTTATTTATCGAATCACATAGGACATTTCTCTTCTTTTACTAGAAGTGGTAGAATCTTTATTGATCTTATATTATCTCCATGTATAACTTATTATACCCAAGCATATCCTTTGATATACCCTAAGGGTCTTAAGGAATAAGTCAAAGTATAACTCATCATACACAAGATACTATGATGATCTCAAGTACAAGGATCACTTGTACTACTATCACTATATGAATTCCTATTGACATGTAAGTAAAACTCCATTAGGTATTCCTTAGCGAGCCATGTTCAGTGAACTTATTCTCTAATAAACATCTACATACTTGCTTTAGGGTCTCCCCATAAATGATCATGAGATCAATCATTCTCATCCAATGAGCAAGCAACGTATGTACCAATCTATCCGGATTCACTAATCCCCAATTTAGTAATCCAATGATTAGGAACTATTTTCGTTTTAAGCTTTCTAAGAATTTAGATCTCATTAGAATGATCATCATCATTATTCTAAATGCATTGCTTAAAACTATGGGTTTATCACATATTATAAAACAACATCATGTAGATAATTTAAAGCCTTTAATAAATTAATACTCTTTATTAATAAACAAACAAGATTGTTACAAAGAATATGCTTTATCATCAAACATGATTGGCTTGTGTGCATACTACTTTCAATCTCCCACTTGCACTAAAGCCAATCATCATGGTATCTTATACCCTTCTTCTCTAAGTGACGATTATCCTGCTGTTGGATAAGCTTTAGTTAATAGATATGTAATGTTGTTCTTGTGAGTCCACTATCTCTATAGTGATTTCCCATCTTTCAATGATTCTTGTAATCAAGTGAAAGTGCCACAACACATGTTTAGATCCAAGATGAGACTTAGGAACTATTCCTAGTTCTGTAATGAACTTTTCATCCAAACAATCAACTTGTAGCTTCATTTATAGCTATATACTTTGTCTTTATCACTAAACCAACAACTCTTTGCTGTTTGAAACCTTTCCAATTCACTGCACAGTTATCTTCTCCAGAATATGACTGATCATCATCAGGTCTCGTATATTTCATTGCATACATGATTGTCACTCATGCGATCTCTCTCTTTTCAGGAGTCTATGGGGACTATTAAGGGAGATACACTCCATGTCTCATCAACATGAGACATTTCTTGGAGTTTGCCATACTGAACGACTTTAGCATCAAATGAATATACGTTCCTTGGGTTAAGCTGAGCATCTTTTTAAATCTATCTATATAGATTTATATCCGCAATTACGATACTCTTCCCAAATCATTCATGGAGGAATATTTCGACAACTTTATTTTTACTGATTGTAGCATTGGTATGTCATTCCTTATCCGTAGTATATCAATATATAATACTAGGAATGTCACAACGCTCCCACTGACCCTTTTGTACACACTAGGTTCATTCTTATTTTTGATAAAATCAAACTCTTTTGATTGTCTCATCAAAACGAATGTTCCATATTTGAGAAGCTTACTTCAATCCATTTCTCTGAGTGTCTACAACTCTTACCTCATCGTATGTAACTGGATCATCATCTTCTATGATGCGTACCTCATCATCATCATCTATGATAAATCCATACCTCCCAGGTATCTTCGGTACTATTCTAGATATACGATTAGGTTGTGGTACAATAGGTCTTTCTACAGTTTCCTCTTATTTGACTTATAGTGTTTTGTGGTTCTTGAACTCTTCAAGATTATTATCCTCCCACTAGCCCTTTTAATGATAAACACCTTTACCTTAGAAGGTAACGTGTTTCGCAATAAACACCTTTTGCTAAGTAGGATTATAGAACATATACCCTAAACTTACTTTAGGATGTCCCACAAATTGACACTTGTCAAATCTTGTCCCAAGCTTATCCTTTGAAACCTTTTTACATAAGTTGGACAACCCCTTATCTTAACATAATTAAGATCAGGAATCCTCCCTGTCCATAACTCTTATAGAGTCTTGGGGCTGGATTTTGAGGTTACCTTTTGTAGATATGCAGCCATTTTTAGGACATTACCCCAGAAGGATACTGGAATATCGGTAAAATTATTATAGACCGCACCATGTCCAACAAGGTACGATTTTTCCTTTTAGATACATCAATCAATTATTACGTATCAGGATGCGTCCATTGTGAGAAAACTATTTGAGATAATTTAGAAACTCATTGCACAAGTATTCCTTTCTTTATCCGATCAAAGAATCCTAATACTTTGCCATGTTATTTCACTTTTGAATTCTTTGAACCTTTTAAATAATTCACACTTGTATTTTAGCAAATACAGACATTCAACTCTTTGAATTATCATCTCTTTTTCTTATAATAATTTGTTCAATATGTAAAATTATTTTCACGTAAGTCAAGTATACAAAATTCATTAAGTAATATTCCAGTTCCATACAAAATATTATTATTATAAATAGAACAACAATTTTTCTTAATTATAATACCAAATTTCATTGTCCAACAACAAGATGAAAATAATATTTCTAACAAGTACTGGAATACAATAACAACTTATTGATTTAATAGATTTGTCCGTAAGCATTGCTAAACTATAAGTTCCTATGGCTAATGCAGCAACCTTTACTTTATTTACCAGACATAGGATTACTTATATTTGTTTAGTTTTCTACTTTTGCTTGGTCCCTTCATAAATCTATATTTATGATAACCAAAGTCGGTATCCAATACCCAAGTAAAATCTTGACTTAAAGAAAATATATTTTAAATCATGAACAAATTTGTATTTATAACCGAAACTTCACTAAGCTTCTTCTGGTTAACTCTGCAAGATGCTTCTCGCAGTTTCTTTTCAGTGTCCAGGCTTATTGCAGTGGAAGCAAACTCCTTTGCTATCCGTATCAGTTTTGTTCTTATTATCCTTTGTTTTGTCCTTTCTATTTACCTTCTTTGAATCGTTCCTCTTTTCAGAAGATCTTTTGGCCCCTACCAGTAAGACAAGGTCTTTCTTGATTGGAAAGTGACTCTCAACATTTTTCAACATGTTAAGCAAATCAGCGAGGCTGATATCTAGCTTGTTCATATGAAAAATTCACAACAGTTGTGAAAAAGAGTCCAGAGTGACTATAAGATCAAATCTTGGCTTAACTCTCCATCCATGACAAAACTCGTTGTCCTAATTGATCAATCAAATTGATTATATTAAGGACTTTTATCTGTACTGTAGTGTCATCGGTCATTCTAGATCGGAAGAGCTCCTTAGATATCTGATATCTATTTGTCCTACTTTTCTCACCATCAACTACTTGATGTGCAGGAATATAATAGGAGCATCCATAGTTTCATGCTGACGCTGAAGCTCGTTACTTATGGATGCGAGCATGATGCATTGAGCCAACTGTGCATCATCTCGCCACTTTCTAAAAGTAACAATCTCTTCCTCAGAGACATTGTCTGCAATCATTGCAGGGATAGGCGTATTAAGGACATAAGATAACTTTTCAGCCATGAGAACTATTCTAAAATTCCTTAACCAATCGGAGTATTTCAGTCCGATTAATTTAGCATCTAATATGCTACGCAGTGATAGTAATTTAGACATTGTAAAATTCTGTAAATGAATTTGTAATTAACAGCATTTTAGCATACATTCTTTTATTAATTACTAAAATAATTTAGGTCTTGTTTTAAATTGGTATCTCCCACTATTTTTTTCAAACTATAGTACCTCACTTATATTGTTCGGCAAAATCTAAATAAAGATTTGCTAGTGAGAATAAGGATCCCATTTCAAATGTATATAGCCTTGTGGTGACACAACAAACTATATATAAATAAATAGGTAGACAACTCTTGTCAATTACATCAACTATGCAACTCCTTGTATTTTGCCTTTTAGATTATTTTGATCAAGTGGTGGCACATCCCAATCAAAATTATCCAAGTTAAGTCCAACCTAGCACTCCATATATTCAAAAAAGAAAAATATTATCCTTGTGGTGACACAACAAAACAACATTGTTCAATTTTCTTTATAAGCATCAAATGTGATAAAATTAATATCTCAAAGAATTAATATAAGCCTTGTGGTGACACAACAAACTTATAATAATTAATTGATACTCTATTATTTTTATCATGCTAGAAGGCGACGTTCGATATTCCAAATATCTTTGAACGCTTAAGACTTAATATAAAATCTTTGAGGGGTTTGTTATTAATTTGTCTCATCTTGTTTAGCGCGCATGCACATATATATATATATATATATATATATATATATATATAAAATATACGTCATATTAATTAACATGCGAAGCATGTTTGCATAATATATAATATATATAGTATAAGCATGCACATATAGAATACTATATTCTACCCGGATTGAATATGGACTTTTATTCTAGTTTGGTTCACTAAAGCCACCAAATGAACCAAAAGGTCAAACCCTAGGGGTGCAAGAATTAATATTTAAATATAACTATTATATTTAAATATTGGCTCCATTACAAACGAGTCTTCAAGCGCTCCTTGCTCCTTTATCTCCAATTCTTCCAAATTAATTCTAACTATTCCTATTACAAAACTATTTAAAATAAATAGAAATCTTGATTAGCAGTCAAGGGAAGTACATAGGAGGGAGATAGAATTTACATTAAGAAAGAATAAGAGAACACGAGGTACGCAGACCCATTTAATAAAACTCATACTTTCATGCATCCAACTAAAATAAAATGTAATCACATTGGTTAATAGTCCATAATCAATCTCATTTATTATCATACACATCACCATATGCATCAATAAATAACATTCATCTCATGAATAATAAACATTCAATATATATATTGATATCATTTAATGAGCAAATTTAGTTAGTATAAAATCTAATTTTGAATCAAAATAAACTCCTTTATTTAAATACAAATTTAAATCAAAATAAACCTCTTTTATTTTAATTTATCATATTTTGAATAAAATAAACTATTTTATTTTAATCAAAATCTTTAATCAAAATAAACTTCTTTATTTTAATTAATTATGGAATCCAATTCCAAGTAAAAAAAAAACTCATTTATTTAAAGGAAACACGGATTCTCTTTCCTATTCACAAATAAACTCCTTTATTTTGAATAATATGAAATCTTATTTCATATCTAAATAAACTCCTTTATTTAAGGAAATTAGGATTCTCTTTCTTATTCACAAATAAACTCTTTTATTTTGAATAATATGAAATCTTATTTCATATCTAAATAAACTCCTTTATTTAAGGAAACATAGAATCCAATTTTAACTCCAATTAGTTATCATGGAATCCAATTCTAACTCTAATTAGTTAGCATAAAATCTAATTTGAAAATTAAAATAAACCTTTTTATTTCAAGATTAAAATAAACTTTTATGTTAATAATATATATATATATATATATATATATATATATATATATATATATATATATATTAATGTAATCATTAAATGATTACTATTGTGAATCACATCTTGTTAACTATTATATATATCATATATCACCATATATATTAACCACTGTGAAGCATGTCCGCAACAGACTCGCGAATTTTGATTACCTTTTTTTTAAATAAATTTTATACAATAAATTATGCCCAATTAAATTGTTCTAAACACATATCAATATATATATATATATATATATATATATATATATATATATATATATATCAAATTAAAATAATTAATAATTCGCATAAAGGTTTGGCTCTGATGCCACTGTTGTTAGGTTTGTAATATTCATGAACGCAATCAAATTGCATAAAATAGCGAAAACGTGAAAAAATCAGAGTTTAAAATTTTACAAACTATATACCCGGATCACCCTTTATGTGCAATTATTAATTAAACGAAAAAGAAAGAACAAGAATCATACCCTTGAAGATCCGAGCTTCCTCAGGTACAAGTTCACCTCCAATCTTTTTCCCGTCCAACTTGAATCCACCGGGTTTGGTTCCTTCCTTTGATCAACGTTAGCCACCCAAGTGTTTGGCCTCTAGAGGTGATCCACCAAGGAAGAAGAAAGATCCAAGAAGATGGGTGTTTGACAAAACTCTAGTTTTTTTCTATCTATATAGAAAAGGAGCGTACTCTCCAACAATTGGAATAACGTATATTTGATATCTGATATAAGACTCCTCTTATAAAGATATCAAGTAACCCTATTAAAAATAAGGTATTATTTATTTAATTAAACTCTTTTAATTAAATGGGTTCCCTAATCTTATTAGGGATAATTAATTAAACTCCTTTAACTAATTTTTCCTCCTAATCCTATTAGGAATAAATGAGAGTACATATATTAAATTAATTCCTAAACTCTTTTAGAAATTAAAATAATAATAATTGTAATAATATTAATAAGACTCCTCTTATTAATTTATATTTAATATTTCTAAAATATTAAATAATAAATATTAAGCTATTTAATTTATTCTATCACCATAGATTAAATTAAATATACTTAACATATTATTACGATTATTCCATTAACTTCTTAAATAATTATTCTTACTTTTATGGTGTGACCTTTTAGGTTCTCCATATTAAACCGGTTGTGAATAAATCAATTATAACAATTCTAATCTTATTTAAATAAATAAATTAAACAATTAATTTATTTAAATAAATAATATTTATTCTATAATAGGGATAAGCCTCCCTAGAGATTAACGACTTTCCAGATAATATAGATTTCAACATTAATTATAAAAGAACCTTTGAGTAAATAATTACCGTGTAATTCAATCCTTCCACCATACAATTTTCCAATTAAATATAAGATATGGAATTACTGTCAAGTCTTATTTTATTTACTTATATGTATTTCGACTCTTAAATGCACAACTCCAAATAATGCAAATTAGAAACTCCTTTCTAATTTCATTCTGCCTTAGTCAGGGACTACTGGGTTGTCATTTATCGAATCACATAGGACATTTCTCTTCTTTTACTAGAAGTGGTAGATTCTTTATTGATCATACATTATCTCCATGTATAACTTATTATACCCAATCATACCCTTTGATATACCCTAAGGGTCTTAAGGAATAAGTCAAAGTATAACTCATCATACACAAGATACTATGATGATCTCAAGTCCAAGGATCACTTGTACTACTATCACTAGAGGAATTCCTATTGACAGGTAAGTAAAACTCCATTAGGTATTCTTTAGCGAGCCACGTTCAGTGAACTTATTCTCTAATAAGCACCTACATACTTGCTTTAGTGTCTCCACACAAATGATAATGAGATCAATCATTCTCATCCAATGAGCAAGCAACGTATGTACCAATCTATTCGGATTCACTAATCCCCAATTTAGTAATCCAATGATTATGAACTATTTTAGTTTTAAGCTTTCTAAGAATTTAGATCTTATTAGAATGATCATCATTATTATTCTAAATGCATTGCTTAAAACTATGGGTTTATCATATATTATAAAACATCATCATGTAAATAATTTAAAGCCTTTAATAAATTAATACTTTTTATTAATAAATTATAAGATTGTATAACCATAATTAGAAATTAACGAACAGAATAAATATCTGAATAATAATATATAACCATGTTGATATTCAATGATTAGTTATAATATATATAACAATAGGGTAAATAATATGGTACAATAATAATATAATTCTAGAACTCTCTTACTTCTGTCCATTGCATAAAAGAAATACAAAGGTGGGATACTTGCCTAGTTTCTTGCTTACAACGCACAACTTAGTTTTATCTTTTATATAACAACATATCAGTAATAAGATCATTTTACTGATTAGAATATCATATCGTAACACATAATATTGCTTATTGCAGTCAGCACATAACCTAATCACATTGTCACATATATTCAACAGTCATTGAATCACAAGCAAACACTTATCAAGTCAAATTATCTAAGTCCAGATCAATTTCTAAAATATGTCGGTGTACCGACGGTTTTATTTGGTATTTATCGAGTCTAAGACTCTATCCAGTAGTTCAATAACTGTAAGTATCAGTCATATTATTTTTAAATGACTTATAATAATTTTTAAACATTTATTATAGTTTATCATGAATTTTTAAACACCGGAATCATTATTAAAAAATTTAATTACTAAACAATTCTATTATCATTAACATTTAAGTAATATTAAACTATTAATGAAACCATTGCCAAAAATATTAAAGTTATTTATAATAACTCAAAATATTTTTAAAACATTTATATTGCCTTTAAATGATTTTTAAAATATTTAAAATCATTTTTAAATAATTACCATTAATATTAAAATATTAATGTACTATTCCTCAAAATATTAAAAGTCATTAAGTATAACTTAAAATATTTTTAATTCATTTATATCCTTTTTAAATAATTTTTAAATTAATAAAACTATTTTTAAACCATTTATTTAATATAATTTATTAAATAAATTTAATAAGATTAATATTAAATTAATATCATTAATATTAACTTATTAATGAAATTATCTTGTAAATATTAAAAGTTATATTTTATAACTTAAAATATCTTTAAACACTTTATTTTTATTTAAAATAATTTTTATAATAATAAAATCATTTTTAAACTAAATTATTTAATACAACTATTAAATAACTTTAATATCATTAATTTATGAAATTTACCTTCAAATATTAAAAGTTCTATTTTATAACTTAACATATTTTTAAATACCTTATTATTATTTAAAATAATTTTTAAAATAATAAAATCATTATTAATTAATTTATTTAATTCATTTATTAAATAACTTAATTATCATTAATATTAATTTATTAATGAAATTTATCACAAAATATTAAAAGTCATTAAAAATAACTTAAAATATTTTTTTATATCATTATAAAATTTTAAATGATTTTTCAAGTATTAAAACCTTTTTTAAATAATTTATTTAATATAATAATTAAATAAATTAAATATCTTTAATATTTCAAAAATATTAATTATTTATGAAATATATTAAAAATTATTAAAAACTAATTTTTAGATTTTAAAATAATTTTTATTAATTTAATTTATATTTTTAATAATAAAAAACTAATTTTCTGTAATTATTTAATAAAAATATAATTTTTATAAAGAACTGTCAGAGGTTGTTCTTTATTTCTGGGTTGCCAAGAAATGAATAACAGTTCGAGCATGCACCTTTGGGCTTTCCACAACATGCAATCATGTTAATGTTTATGTGATTTAAGACGTTAAGTTTGTAGCTAGCATGTAATATTACAGATCTAATACAACACATCACCATAACAACAAAACACTAGCAAGATCTTGATCGGTCAATGGCTGTTAGAAAGTGTGTTCTTCATGTTTCTGGAAATTCCAGAAATCTTAATTCATGGCCTAATGGCCTACTTTGACCACTTACTCCGTTCACTATGTTGATTATATAAACGATATAAAGCCATAATTATAAAGCACATATGTAAGGCTATAATCTGGTTACAACAACAACATCATATCTCCCAAAACCTGTCAGATCTAAGCAATTGAATATGTTGTCAAACACTGGTAATGACTTTTTGGGTTGCCCAGAAATGGTCCGGTCATGGTCGGTCAACGACCTTTGACCAACAATATCATGCAATCTAGACCAGATCTAAGCATGATTCTTGATCCATATCAAAGAGCACATAACAGACTACATAATCAAAGCTTTAAACAACAAAAACACATAACAGAGAAAGATTGGTGGCCACTGACATTCTTTGTCAGACCATAGTTTGAACTTTTTCCAAATTTTGTAAAATATTAGATCTGAGCCTATAGATGTTATGGATCTAACATCTATCAACCCAGATCATCTTTATACACTACTAACAACATATTAAAACACAGAATCATAACATCTAACAACAAATCAATGGTCAGATTTTTAAGTTAGAGTTTATACCTTTACTTTGATTTTCTTGTATTTAGGCTTCTGATTTGTTAGTGGATTTCGTGGGGCTGGTTTTGTGACTGATTTTAGCAAAGGATTTCGTAGGTTTTAGAGAGAGAGGGTCTTGGAGGTGTGTTGTAACCAAATGAGCAAATATGAGGACTTTTTTCTCTCTTTAATCTTATATATGACTTGCATACAATGAATTTGGATTATGTAAAGGCTGAGTTGCTGAAGTTAATAACACATTGCTAGGTTTAGGTGGTTTACCAACTCCAATAGGTTAATTTCTATAAGTTAGCTTCAATAATATAATAAGGGAATAATGGTCATTTGTCATGCAATTTTTAATGGCCTTTTTGTAACTTGGCAAACCCTTAGGGTTTGACCCTTAGGGTTTAACCCTAAGATTTAGCACATAAAATTTATAGGATTTAGCAATTAGGGTTTAAAAATATTAAAATTTTAGTTTTTAAAAATAAAATTAGGGTTTCCCTAATTAGATTAGGTTTCTAATTATATAAACTTGAAAATTAAATTAAGAATTTACTAATTATAATTAACCTCGCTAATTTAGCAATTAGGGTACCAATTAGCAAATTAGGATTTTAAATTGAAAATTAGAGTTTCTAATTTACAATTAGGGTTTCTAAATTTTAATTAGGGTTTACCTAAACAAATATTTAATAATTAATATTAATCACATAACCCAATTACAAAACAATCTTGTACTCTAATTTGGGTTTTAAATTAGGGTTTAGCACAGTAAAACTAGGGTTTATAAAAATATTGTTAGGGCTTAGTCATAATATAACATAATTGACCGACCATTATCAATACATACTTACTGTACATATTTATAGCACTGAAAAATTAAAATATATTTAATATTATATTATTATTCGCATGCCTTGATATAAATCCAAAATTAAGGTTTGGATTTCATATCTGATTTATCTTACATAAATGACATTATTAATTAAGTTAGAAAAATAATTAACTTAACTAATCTGAAATAATTCCATATAATAATATAAAATAATTATTATAATAATTCTATAATCATTTCATATATTATTTAAATAATATATAATTTTTATTTTTTATGGAAAATATTTAATAAAACATTTCTACTATAAAATTAATTATTATAAGAATATACTTTATAATAATCAATAATTCTAACATAAAATTATTTGTCAATACATAATGTAATAAATAAATTTTAATTTATCACTTAATTACTTACGATTTTTCTTGTACAAATCCTCAAATTTTAAAAAAAAAAAATTTATACGCAAAAATTTTGATTTTATTATATCGAAAATATCGGGTTGTTACATTCACCCTCCCTTATAAAGATTTCGTACCCAGAATCACTGTTTTAAAAACCTATACATACAAGGGTACATAGCATACACAATCATTACAAGTAGATCTCGACCAACTTTGATCGAACTGATCTTTAAGTATTCACACAAAGCTTGACTATCTAATTAAATGGAACAATTTGATTTCTAAAAGAACTCAAATTCCTCCTTCAAAATTCCTTTATAAAATAATTTACTATATATAAAAAAATCATGTAAAAGAAAATAAAAGTTATACGAATAATACCTGGAGTCCCAACACCAGCTGCTATGGTATCTGGACCGTCACGTTGTAGACTCTCGCGGTTGATTTCGTTGGCTTGCTGGATGACATTGGTCCCGCGATCGCTAGAGTCCCGCTACCCTTGCCAGTAGTCACACTTCCTGCCTCAATTCTCCTATTCGGATAATCCTTCACCTTGTGTTCAGTCAAGCCGCACAGAAAACACCTAGTGTTCATTCTTGGATTGGGGCAGTTGGGAGAGATATGGTCCTCCTGCCCGCACTTATAGCAAACAAACTTACCTTTCATACATTCCCCTGTATGGTTCTTTTCACAATTCTTACACGGCACCACCTGCTTCTTCACACCTTCTTGTTTTACCTGGACATTTCCAAAATAGCTCCCCTTCTTTTGCTATTACCACTTCTACTTCCACTATTAATTTTTACCTTCCCAACTCCTTCAACCTAACCCTTGTTCTTTCTCTCCTTGTTGTACAGGCTCATGGCCTCACTCCACTCCTCGGCTATGATAGCTTTTTCCATGAGTGCTGCAAATATAGGAATCTGCAACACGGCTACCTTGTTATAGAGCCAAGATTTTAATCCTAGCTCAAACCTTCTCACTTTTCTATCCTCCGTATCAACTTGATGCGGAGCGAACCTAGCCAATTCATTAAATTTTGCGGCGTATTCTGACACCGTCATATTCTCCTGCTTCAACTCTAAAAATTTAACCTCCATCCTAGCCTGCATACTAGATAAAAAATAGTTTTCAAAAAATAGTGTCTTAAACCTATCCCATGTAACTACACCTTCTCCTGCCCTCGCCTGATTTGCTTTCCACCAAAAGTTTGCTTCCCCTTTCATCATATAGGTGAGAAAAGCGTTCTTTTGCCCCTCAGCTACCTTAGCTATCACAAACGCCTTTTCAATCTCTTTAACCCAAGTTTGGGCTTCAACAGGTTCAGTTGTACCTCTAAATTCTTGCGATCCTACAGCCTTAAAGTCTTTGAAGTTCGCCAGGCGATTATCCGGCTGGTTCCTTATGGCTGGCATTCCTTATTGCATAGCTTGTGCTACCATGTTTGTAAAGTGTTGCATCGGGTCTACTTGTTATTGTCCCTCAGCGTTGTTGACAGATTCTTCTACCCTTTGGTTTCGAGTTTGACGTCTTGGCGGCATTATCAAATTAAATAAAATCATAAATTTAACTTACATTCTAAACCTTATCATATAAGTTTAATATATTAAACTTGTTTCATTACTCAAACATAGATTCATATTCATTTAGCGAATACTTACATAGCATAGCACATACTGCTTTAAACATCAGTTATCCCTTTGTGACCACAAAAGTCAGGATTTATAACCTTGACTAATACAAAAGTTGGAAACATTACATTACACAGACATACATATTACATAAAATAGACCTACACAACAGAACCTATACTACCTATTCACTACGCCTTTTTTTGGACAACCTTTCGCCTGATGACCTTCTATTCCACAGATAAAACATGCACCTGGTTTATAGTCAGGACAATATAGAGTGGTATGTCCCTCATAACCGCAAATATAACATATTCTTTTCCCTTTCTTCTTATTGGATTTTCCTATTTCATGGTCTTCTATCCTTCTTTTTCCCTTATTGCTCGGAGTTGCACCCGATGTGTTGCTTGTGGCTCCCATTTGATTAATTTGGATTTTAAGCTTATCTTGTTCTTCCATTGTTTCTAGTAAGGCTTTCCGTAATTGACTATTTAGCAGCTTTTCTATTTCCCATAGCTTTTCTAGAGAAGAAACCTTGTTCCTCAGATCCCGCACCTCCGTTGATGCTTGTTCAACTTCAACTTTAGTGTCCGAATCACTATCTGTCAGTTCCATCATTCTCGGATCTGGTACTACGTTTTCTACAATAACCACCTCGTCAGAGTTGTTTTCATCGTGAGCCTCTATTTTATCTATTGGCTTCGATATTAGCTCGAGTGTATGGATTTGATCCTTCTTCATGCTATAAGGATATAACAAGCCTTTTCCACCTTACATCTACACATATAAATTATCCTGATTAGCATATAGTATATACACACAGCAAATAATAACTTTATATAAGTTATCTTTTATTTTGTTTGACGATGAATTTATCCAATTCATCTCCTTTTAAACTTTATATGAGTTATTTATATTTTCAACGTTTCTGTCTATCCTAAGGTCATAGCCTAAGGTCTATCCCACCTAAGGTTTTTAACCCTAAAGCTCTGATACCAACCTGTAACTTTTATGGTTCTTCCAACCATAGCACCTTACAGTGGTACCTATCAGCTTGTCACCGACTGGCTCGGCGTCCCCTACGAAGAGTCTGGCTTTGGTGCATTCCACATAAGGAAGTCACCAGCGAGAGGCTCGGGGCTCTTTGCAAATTAATGTTTATAGCTCTGATACCAACTTGTAAAGCCCCCCAAATCCAGATACTTAAAACCCGAACTTGGTGCTTCACGATATCATTTCTATGAGCAAAATAATAATAATAATAATAATAATAATAATAATAATAATAATAATAATAATAATAATAATAATAATAATAATAATAATAATAATAATAATAATAATAATAATAATATAGATATCAAGTTTAACTTACATAGCATGATTGATAAAATATATCATTGTCCTAATAATATCCAACTATAACATAGAATACCACAAATCTTATTCTGTTTTCTTTCCTTTTCCTTTGTTTCTGCATGATCCTTCTGGTTGTTCACACTTAGCTGAAAACATTTAAATTAAGCAAGGACGAGCATTTGAGTGCCCACAATTATAAATATTTGTGACGCTCCCAAAATAGGTATACATCACATATTCTGAGTCGCCAAATACATGGTACAGAATACAAATACAATCGTTAATATACGACAAGAGAGCTGTGAGTTTTAATACAAATACTGTCTTCTAGACAATATCCACTCTCAGAATAAGTCCTCGTTACATTTATAGTCACACTATTTAACAGAATAGTGAGGACTACTAATACTATCATCTGGTCCATCACTCCATTTCCCGACTCGTCCCAGCTATATTCTCATTTCCTAAAGAGAACAATGAAAGAAAGGGTGAGCTCAACTAGCCCAGTAAGAAATATTATGACTAAGATAATGCAGAATAAATTATCATTAGCCTTAAACAGTGTTAAACTGATAAAATATAACAAACATCAAGTTTAACTGTAGCGGAACAAGCAACCCATTAGAAGAGTCAAGTAGAGAATAAAATCTATTATCTTCTATGATTTAAAAAGTTTTTCAAGACTTTTATCGCTGGGACTCAACAAAAAAAAATAATCCACATCATCGAATCACCCCTGCACTACGTCCAAGGATATTCTTTAGTATCACGACCACAATTATCTATGCACTACGGACCAAGAATATTTGTGTATTCATTAATGGTCATGATCATGCCAACCACTGTCCATCAATGTACTACGGGCCAATGAGGACTTTTACCACATCATTTATAACATTACGGTCATGATTATACCGAATAATCCCTGGTCATAATCATACCAAGTCCATCTATGCACTACAGGCCACAGATGATTTTCAATAGAATATAAACATGAGGATGATGACAATGATATAAGAATTCAATAAAACAAGTTCAAGAATTAATTTATCCAGGAACCAATAACGTCTAAATTGTCAACATGATACTGCTTTGTGGAGTAAAATTCAAGAATGCTCAGAAGAATATTTTCATGAAAAGATACTGGATGAAGCGCAAATATCAAGGATATTCCACTAATTTCATGGAGTATAAAAGTCAAAACTTTAACCAATTGAATATAATAAAGAATGAAATAACAAAAGAAATCACCATGCATGCGATAGACCGCACAGACATGTTATTCCAACAGGAAAATAAATAATGGAACCAAGTCATGCGTAAACGCACCGACAGTATATTCTGACAGAATAATAAATGATGAAACCAGGTCCGGCGTAAACGCGCAGACATGATATTCTGACAGAATAATAAATAATAGAACCAGGTTCGGCGTAAAGCACAGACAGGATATTCAGACAAAATAATAAATAATAAAACCAGGTCCGGCGTAAAGCACAGACAGGATGTTCCAACAGAATAATAAAAATGTAATAACAGAAGAATTTCACCAAGTATAGGGTAGCCCGCGTATACAAGTTATTCAAACAGAATAATAAAGAATAGAATAACAGAAGTTCTCTTCATGAATAAGAAAGAAAGAATACCCTTTACGAGTACAACAAATAATATCCCTTACCGTAAAAGAATCTTGATATCGAAGTAGTGAAGTAGCAGAATACTTTTTTTATTTCTCTTTATAGTTTCTCTCTCTAGAGTTTTAGTGAATTCGTAAGAAAATAATGAAGGAATGAGCTTCTATTTATAAAAAAATGGACTGCATAGTAACTAACTCATGAACGGTATAGATTGATTTATTTTAATCTGACAGTCCATATTTAAAGCAAAATCTTTTAAATAAAATATAATATATTCTATTTATAATCTAATAAAACGAATAACTTTATAAAAAATTTTACTATGTAAACACTATGCAGGCACTATACAAACACTATGCATAATAAAATATAATATATTCTAATTATTGTCTAATAAAATAGATAACTTTATAAAAGTATTCTGTTTTATATAAAAAGATTTTACTATTAGCCTAATAAAACGAATAACTTTATAAAAGTATTCTGTTTTATATAAAAAGCTTTTTTGTTTTATTACATTAATAATACCAATAAAACAAAACTGAGTGACTTATCACGTAAGCATCAATAATCAATACCGTGTGCTACTATTCAACCATGCGTATTACTGTATTTTTACTACCGAGTAGTTCAACAGTATTAATGGTAATATTTATGCCATTATTTTCATAAAATATTTCTGTCGTTTTCTCAATTCGACAATAATTTTGTTGTAGGGTCCACCAATGATTGTGTCGTCGTACGAATATTCTCCGACCAATCGAATATTATATAGCAACTTGCGTACTTTGCAAAATTTATAAATATTACCCACAACTATAACATTATATCAATTTCACTCCATAATATTCAAAAATGATATTTATAGAAAATTCATCTTTATTTATAAAAATTAGGGTTTTACAATATTTGCTGAGAGAATTAAATATTTTCTTTGTACTACCCTTCCACAACAAATCAATAGTTATAAAGTAATCTGAACCGATAATAATAACATATCAACTCTCTATCAAATTTTTGAAACTACGTACTGACTATAAATAGGGTTAAGGTGACATACTATGAACATTGTTTTCAATTTTCGAATAGGTTTAGCAGAACTTCATCTACAAACCGTCATAACTTACGGACACGGGGGGTGATCAGCCCGTTATGCCATGTATTAATCAATACTACATGCAAGAACGATATTATCGTTCACTCTGTCCGCCTTGGGCACATAAAAGTTTTTCGATATTCGGGATGTTCATACTTAGTCGGGAATCCGAACCAAAACAATTTGATTGGATACAAAAAGGTTTTATCATATTCAACGATATTTCTAAATCTATGTCTAGCTGATCAAATAGCTTAGACGATTTTTAATTATGTATACATACTGGCTAACAATAGGTATATATATATATATATATATATATATATATATATATATATATATATATATATATATACACACACACACACACACACTTGTATAACCATAATTAGAAATTAACGAACAAAATAAATATCTGAATAATAATATATAACCATGTTGATATTCAATGATCAGTTATAATATATATAACAATAGGGTAAATAATATGGTACAATAATAATAGAATTCTAAAACTCTCTTACTTCTGTCCATTGCATAAAGGAAATGCAAAGGTGGGATACTTGCATGCCAGGTCTGCTGCTCACAACTCGCAACTTAGTTTTATCTTTTATATAATAATCTATCAGTAATAAGATCATTTTACTAATTAGAATATCATATCGTAACACATAATACTGCTTATTGCAATCAGCACATAACCTAATCACATTGTCACACATATTCAACAGTCATTGAATCACAAACAAACACTTATCAAGTCAAATTATCTAAGTCCAGATCAATTTCTGTAACATGTCGGTGTACCGACGGCTTTATTGGGTATTTATCGAGTCTAAGACTCTATCCAGTAGTTCAATCACTGTAAGAATCAGTCATATTATTTTTAAATGACTTATAATAATTTTTAAACATTTATTATAATTTATCGTGAATTTTTAAACACCGGAATCATTATTAAATAATTTAAATATTAAACAATTCTATTATCATTAACATTTAAGTAATATTAAACTATTAATAAAACCATTGCCAAAATATAAAAGTTATTTATAATAACTCAAAATATTTTTAAAACATTTATATTGCCTTTAAATGATTTTTAAAACATTTAAAATTATTTTTAAATAATTACCATTAATATTAAAATATTAATGTACTATTCCTCAAAATATTAAAAGTCATTAAGTATAACTTAAAATATTTTTAATTTATTTATATCCTTTTTAAATAATTTTTAAATTAATAAAACTATTTTTAAACCATTTATTTAATATAATTTATTAAATAAATTTAATATCATTAATATTAAATTAATATCATTAATATTAACTTATTAATGAAATTATCTTTTAAATATTAAAAGTTACATTTTATAACTTAAAATATCTTTAAACACTTTATTTTTATTTAAAATAATTTTTATAATAATAAAATTATTTTTAAACTAAATTATTTAATACAATTATTAAATAACTTTAATATCATTAATTTATAAAATTTACATTTAAATATTAAAAGTTATATTTTATAACTTAACATATTTTTAAATACCTTCTTATTATTTAAAATGATTTTTAAAATAATAAAATCATTTTTAATTTATTTATTTAATTCATTTATTAAATAATTTAATTATCGTTAATATTAATTTATTAATGAAATTTATCACAAAATATTAAAAGCCATTAAAAATAACTTAAAATATTTTCTTATATCATTATATAATTTTAAATGATTTTTAAAGTATTAAAACCATTTTTAAATAATTTATTTAATATAATAATTAAATAAATTAAATACCTTTAATATTTCAAAAATATTAATTATTTATGAAATATATTAAAAATTATTAAAAACTAATTTTTAGACTTTAAAATAATTTTTAATAATTTAATTTGAATTTTTAATAATTAAAAACTAATTTTCTACAATTATTTAATAAAAATATAATTTTTATAAAGAACTGTTGCTAAAGACCACCTATAGCGACAGAACCGTCACTATATGTGTTCTTTATGTTCATCATGAAAATCCAGAACACCAAGTCAGATACCGAGTGGGTGAGTTTGACCAAGAATTATTCTCAATCTGTGATGTTTCATGGAATAATTGTGAGTAGATCTTATAGTGCTAGTGCAGGATTACACCATTCAACAACAAACATAATCATAACATGCATAACAAAGGAGATCTGGGTACCCAAGGTAGCTTTCAGAGGCTGTTCTGCATTTCTGGGTTGCCCAGAAATGAAGAATAGTTCGAGCATGCACCTTTGGGCTTCCACAACTTGCAATCCTATTAATGTTTATGTGATTTAAGACGTTTAGTTTGTAGCTAGCATGTAATATTACAAATCTAATATAACACATCACCATAACAACAAAACACTAACAAGATCTTGATCGGTCAATGGCTGTCAGAAAGTACGTTCTTCATGTTTTTGGAAATTCCAGAAATCTTAAGTCATGGCCTAATGGCCTACTTTGACCACTTACTCCGTTCACTATCTTGATTATATAAACGATATAAAGCCATAATTATAAAGCACATATGTAAGGCTACAAACTGGTTACAACAACAACATCATATCTCCCAAAACCTGTCAGATCTAAGCGATTGAATATGTTGTCAAACACTGGTAATGACTTTCTGAGTTGCCCAGAAATGGTCCGGTCATGGTCGGTCAACGACCTTTGACCAACAATATCATGCAATCTAGACCAGATTTAAGCCTGATTCTTGATCCATATCAAAGAGCACATAACAGACTACATAATCAAAGCTTTAAACAACAAAAACACATAACAGAGAAAGATTGGTGGCCACTGACATTCGTTTTCAGACCACATTTTGAACTTTTTCCAGATTTTGTAAAATGCTAAATCTAAGCCTATAGATGTTATGGATCTAACATCTATCAACCCAGATCATCTTTATACACTACTAACAACATATTAAAACACATAATCATAACATCTAACATCAAATCAATGGTCAGATTTTTAAGTTAGGGTTTATACCTTTACTTTGATCTTCTTCTATTTGGGCTTCTAATTTGTTAGTGGATTTCGTGGGGCTGGTTTTGTGACTGATTTTAGCAAAGGATTTCATGGGTTTTAGAGAGAGAGGGTCTTGGAGTTGTGTTGTGACCAAATGAGCAAATATGAGGACTTTTCTCTCTCTTTAATCTTATATATGACTTGCATACAATGAATTTGGATTATGTAAAGGCTAAGTTGCTGAAGTTAGTAACACATTGCTAGGTTTAGGGTGGTTTACCAACTCTAATAGGTTAACTTCTACAAGTTAGCTTTAATAATATAATAACGGCATAATGGTCATTTGTCATGCAATTTTTAATGGACTTTTTTGTAACTTGGCAAACCATTAGGGTTTGACCTTTAGGGTTTAACCCTAAGGTTTAGCACATAAAATTTATAGGATTTAGCAATTAGGGTTTAAAAATATTAAAAATTTAGTTTTTAAAAATAAAATTAGGGTTTCCCTAATTAGTTTAGGTTTCTAATTATATAAACTTGAAAATTAAATTAAGAATTTACTAATTATAATTAACCTCGCTAATTTAGCAATTAGGGCACCAATTAGCAAATTAGGGTTTTAAATTGAAAATTAGAGTTTCTAATTTACAATTAGGGTTTCTAAATTTTAATTAGGGTTTATCTAAACAAATCTTTAATAATTAATATTAATCACATAACCCAATTACAAAACAATCTTGTACTCTAATTTGGGTTTTAAATTAGGGTTTAACACAGTAAAACTAGAGTTTATAAAAATATTGCTAGGGTTTGGTCATAATACACCATAATTGACCAACCATTATCAATACGTACTTACAGTACATATTTATAGCACTGAAAAATTAAAATATATTTAATATTATATTATTATTCTCATGCCTTGATCAAAATTCAAAATTAAGGTTTGGATTCCATATCTGATTTATCTTACATAAATGACAATATTAATTAAGTTAGACAAATAATTAACTTAACTAATCTGAAATAATTCAATATAATAATATAAAATAATTATTATAATAATTCTATAATCATTTCATATATTATTTAAATAATATATAATTATATTTTTTATGGACAATATTTAATAAAATATTTCTACTATAAAATTAATTATTATAAGAATATACTTTATAATAATCAATAATTCTAACATAAAATTATTTGTCAATATATAATGTAATAAATAAATTTTTCTTTATCACATAATTACTTACAATTTATCTTGTACAAATCCTCATCTTTAAAAAAAATTAAAAATTTATACGCAAAATTTTTGATTTTATTATATCAAAAATATTGGGTTGTTACAGTCACATCACTGGGTCAATGTGCAAACCTTTTATCGGTTGTGTTGGTACAACTAGTTAAAAAACCAACTAGCGACTCTTAACAGTCCATCGTCGACATTATATATGTCGGACCTTTTTCACTTATTTTTTCAAATAAATCTCACCTAACATGAGAACACAAAAAAATAGGTAACGAAAAGGGACAAATAAAAATTCCGACGTCGACAAATATATTATATTTTATTTTATATAAAGTTTTCATTTTATTAGAATATTTTATTGCACAGTAATGGATAGTAAAAATCAGAAAATCACGCGAATTCCGTTCGTGAAAAACTTATTGTTTGCCCGTGATATTTTTTCGTAAATAGTATCCTACCATTTTCCTATAAATAGGTTGCTTAGTTTAGAAATGAAAATCACACTAGAAATAGAGAATTCTTCTTCTATAATATTGTTCGTATTTCTTTTGAGCATAAGGATACTTTGAGTGTAGCAAATTGTGTAAGTTTTTTTCAAGAATATCTCTGTTATACCAGTCAGAATTACTCTCCTACTAAGATAAGAGATATTATTTTCGTTCAATATTCATAAGAAATGTTATTTTCTTCTATACTCTATAGTATGTAAGTAATATTATTTTGTTTCATATTCCTAAATCTATACTTATTTTGATAAGTATTGCTTCTATACTCCCTGAAATTAGTAGAATATCCTTGATCTCACTTGATTGATTTCTTATATCATTGTCATCATCCTCATGCTTATATTGTGATGAAAGTCATCTTTGGCTCGTAGTGCATAGATGGACTGTTGATTGGTATGATTATGACCAGGAATTATGTGTTGGTATAATCATGACCTATAATGTTACAGAGAAATGATGTGGTGAAAATCCTCTTTGGCCCGTAGGGCATAGATGGACAGTTGTTTGGCATGATAATGACCATATAGTGAAAGTCCTCTTTGGCCCGTAGTGCATGGATAATTCGATGATGTGGATTATTTATTGAGTTGTGTTACAGAGATAAAATATTGATGATGAACTTTTAAATCATTGAAGATAGTAGATATCATGCTCTACTTGACTCTTTTAATGGATTGCTTGTTCAGCTGCAGTTGTTGATCTAAACTTGTTGTCTATTGTATTCTATCAGTTTTTACACTGTTGAGGACTAATGATAATTTATTCTATATTATCTTCGTCATAATAATCTTTACTGGGCTAGTTGAGCTCACCCTTTTCTTTTATTGTTATCTTCGGGAAATGAGAATATAGCTGGGATTAGTCAGAGAACGGAGTGATGGTCCAAGATGGTAGCTATAGTAGTTCTCACTATTCTATAAAATAGTGTGATAATAATTGTAATAAGGACTTCATTTGAGTTTGGATATTGTCTACGAGACAATATTCGTTGTCGACGTCAGGATTTTATTTGTCCCTTTTCTGTTCTTGTTCTTTTGTGTTCTCATGTTAGGTGAGATTTGTTTGAAAAAATAAGTTGTGAAAAGGTCCAACATTTATATGTCGATGATTTGACTGTAAGAGTCACCAGTTGATTTTTTAACTGGTTGTACCAACACAACCGAGAAAAGGTTTGTACATTGACCCAGTGATGTGACACTGCTAAATGGGTCTGTGACACCGAGATTCATTAGGGTCCGGGGACTTGCTTATGCGAGGGGAAGGTGTTAGGCATCCCCCGACATCCGTGCTACCACGGTGACCACCACTTTTCAAGAAACTGTTATATGAATGTGTGTGTGTGTGTGTGTCAATGTGCTATTATTTGGAAGTAGTACTAAGCCTCGTTTGCACCTATATACAAAGGGTTTGAATTTATATAAAAATTTAGTTTTAAACAAGATATAGCAGTGATATTTTGTAAAAAGAGGTTTTTTCAAACCCTTATGCTTAATAGTAATTGAGTCCTTTGATACTTCCATTTTATTAAAATGTTCGGCTGGATTGCTTTTATTTTTGAGATGCGAAGCATCTTCAAGAAAATAATGTACAAAGCAGTGCCAAATTCCTCATGGTCATGAAAACCATCTAAGGAAATCCAAACACCGTGAATAATTTACAAGCTGCTTACAGCTGAAAATGTCCATCACAAGAACCGAATCTAGATTCAGTAGATTGAATCTGTGATCACATGATTCCTAGGCTCACATGATGCTGCAATTTATATGAAAACTATAAGCAGTTGTATATATAAAAGCTGTAAATATATATATATATATATATATATATATATATATATATATATATATATATATATATATATATATACAAACTTGATCAACCACCATGAAGCACCTCTATGGGGGATATATTTATCCGGCATTTGGGCAGATATCCAGCAGAGGCGGAGTCATTCGTTCCTTCCAGCTCAGGCGCTGGCCCCTCAGACGACCCATTCGGTTTTACCAGCGCAGATCCTTCTCTTTATAGGCCTGACATCCCTATTGATAGAGATCCAGTGACTCAGGAGGAGTTAAATCAGGTGGACAGGATTGATGATGTGGATATCGAGACCCTGGTCTTCTTCTGATGTATATTCTCGTTATATCTTTTGATAGGCTTCTGTTAGATATTGGGTTGTTGTTCCCCATTCTCTCTATATCTTTTGATAGGCCTCTGTTAGTAGTAGGGCGTCTGTGCCCCATTTCCCTGTATTTGTAGCTGTACAGAGATGATGTATTAGATGATGATATACTTAGGAATATATGCACAATATTTCCATTCCCTATATCATATTGCCATCTATTATATGTTATGCATGTATCATGTTATGCATATGTATGTATGTCCAGACATATTCGGCATTGACCCCTGGATGGTCTTATGACACAACCCGCACAGATGTCTTCTTCGACAGTTAGCAGTATAGATCATACCCCACCGTCAGTGGTGACGTCGGGTATGTGATTGTGGTATGATAGCATGTCACCACCAGACAGGGTAACTGTAGATCATTTATTGCAGTATACCATGACCTTTTTGACTTTTCAGGTTCCCGCAGGATTTGTGGACGGGATGATAGAGCATTGGCTACCGAATAGGCAGGTATTCTAATTCGGCACCCATGAGTTGACTCCTACTCTGGAGGAGTATGCACGTTTGACGATGCTGCCTTTAGACAGACCTTGCGTGCATCTGGCTTTGGGAGACATGAGGAGAAGATTCATGACTCTCACAGGATTGAGGCACAGAGTGGTACATGATGAGTTGACATCTGGCCACGTGATATCCCAGCATTTTCTGTACGACAGATTAGGCTCGGAGGATAGCTATTCACGACATTCTGGCGTTTGGCCAGAGTTGACGTACTGATGTTATGTATATTGTCATGTGTATATGCCGCGATATATGGATGAGATAGATATAGGCGTTATCATGGCCGTGAGAGCTCTCAGGGAGGGTCGTACCATTGTACCTATGATTGTAGCAGAGACCCTGCGGTCGGCATCGTATTGTTGCACGTATCCCACAGGAGTGTTCACAGGTAGCTTAGTCATGCTATATGTGTGGTTCATGTCACACTTGAGACCGATTGGCACTCTTAGACAGCATGGGTACTACTTCACCCATGATGTAGCTATGTCATAATCTTTTAAGCCATCAGAGTGTATAGATGCTCTGTCCTGGTCCACATTCTTGGCAGATATCAGAGATCCATTCAGCATATTGCCGTGTTTGGGGCTTAGCTCACCATATAGCTTCATTACTCATGCTCCGGGCATGGACTATCTCCCTCTGGCTGGCTTAAGGGGAGTGACCACTTATCACCCATTGGCCGTGATGTCGCAGTTCAACCAGTTCTAGGATTTTCATCCTTTTGAGGGGGCGACATGTCAACATTCAGCTTCTCGGTACCTCTCAGCAGAGGACCGATCTCGGGTATACGCCTGCTGGGATCCGTGCGAGATAGCGGCTTTTTCTGTTAGTCATCCTGGTTATTCCGCAGAGTATTCCGTATGGATGGAGACAGAGATTTTATCGGCTGCAGCAATATTTACAGTACCGGAGCGTGAGTTAGATGATGTAGAGCCCATGGAGGACATTGATACCTACATCGAGGAGGAGCCTACTGTTGGGTTGCCAACATTTCTTTCGAATTCTCCTAGTACCAGTACTGTTGTGATTCAGCACTCGGCACAGTACTTAGAGCAGAGTCTTCATCTGATAACCTTTGAGAGAGATCAGATTCGATCTATGATGTCGACTGCTCTTGATGGGAGGGAGGCCGCTCTATTGGAGTGAGACGAGGCATTGGCTCGTAGAGATGCCACCGTCGTTGAGCGGGATGAGGCTATACCAAGCAGAGATGCAGTGATAGTTGAGCGGGATATCGCCATATCTGCCCGGGATGTAGCCGTCACAGATAGTACTACAGTGAGGTCCCTTACCACTGGCATGATCGCAGAGATGAACGCATATATTGATGATCATAAGGTCACCATGCAGATGGCTGCAGATCTGTTTGGTCGTGTGGATATTCTCATATAGGAGACCACAACTTCACCTCCATCTTCTGAGAGGGACGCCATGTTGGGCTTGTTAGCTCGCATATACCCTGACTTGTAGATGATCTTGTATTTTCCTACGCAGACTAGTTTAGCCATTTTGTCATGTACAGTTTACATTGTGTATATCAAATAGCATTATATATATGACAGGGAAATATATTTTTGATCACTTCCCTTTTAGATATGCTTTGCTACTTACTTGATATTTTGCCTGCTGCTTCAGGGCTTGTGATTTTGATGTATTCTGAATTCTTCCTGGGTGGATGGACATTGAGTTGTCTCTGGATAGTTCAGAATGGATCATCGATCTGTATGTATCCCTACCATCTTTGGTGTCTTGGGACTGGTTTTTGTATGGAAATGAGGAGAGGAGTGTGGCTTTCCTCTCTGAGATTAACAGCACCACTGATGGTCGCCAGTACTTCTATTTAGGAGAAGCCTAGTTAATTCCATCTCTTATGGATTGGTGTTGCTCTTCAAGGTATAACCGTAGCTTAGATGGTCGTTGAATCTCCTAGTTGGGAGGAGTTCAGGTAATTCCATCCCTTTGGTCTGAAGCCGAATGAAATGTAGTGGTTTGAAGGATGATCCCTGTACCAACTGACAAGGGTTTACGTTTTGGTAGGGGGTGAGACCGCACCATGAATGGCTGCATACGTACTCCTATTGAAGAGGGAGATCAGGTCTGCGTAGTTCGAACCTGGTGTAAGAGGTTCAACGATGTATGTGGCAGGAATGGTATGGGAATGTTTGTTTTATTTTTGTTTTTGTAAGGAAAAGGGTGGAAATGTTTTTGTTGTTTTTGTTTTATTGCGACCGGGCCATATGAAATGGTTGCCTACGTACTCCTATTGAAGAGGAGATTAGGTCGACGTAGTTCGCCCCTCAAGGCGAGATGAAAAGTGTAATCCCGTGTGCAGGTCAGAGTGCGGGGAAGAGAAAGTTTAATCTTAGGTTGAGGATAAATTATAGGTAAAAAGTTTGATCCTAGGTATGGGTAGCCAAATTGTATACGCAAGAGGTTCAATCCGTGGTGGGATGACCTAAGTTGCATGAGCGCAAAGGAGAGCCAAGCTGCTTTCTTGAAAGGTATGTTTCCCTGAGGGGTGAAGTGTAGAAAAGTTATTTGTGGTAAAGGTTTAAAGAACCGGAATGACTGGTGACCTGATGGTCTACCACCAGGATGTTTACTTGATGGCAACTTCAAACATAGTATCATTTCACGGTGTCCGAGTTGATGAGTTGTGGAAATTCATCGCCATCCATTTCTTGCAATCTGAGAGTGCCTCCTGTCAATACTTCCTTGACAATAAACGGGCCTTCCCAATTAGGAGCGAATTTTCCCTTAGACTGATCTTGGTTGTCAAAGATTTTCTTCAAAACCAAGTCATGTTGTCTAAATTGCCATAGCTGGACTTTTTTGTTATAGGATCTGGCGATCCTTTGTTGATATAACTGACCATGGAAGATAGCTGCGGTTCTCCTTTCGTCTATTAGAGCCAATTGGTGATACCTATCTTGTACCCATTGGTCTTCATCCAACTGAGCGTCTATCAATACTCTGAGGGATTCCATCTCAACTTCTATGGGGATTATCGCTTCCATCCCATAGGTTAATACGTAGGGGGTTTCCCCAGTGGAAGTGCGCATTGAGGTTCTGTAGGCTAACAGAGTTAGAGGAAATAGGTCAGGCCAATTTTTGTGATTGGTGGACATCTTTTGCATAATCTTCTTGATGTTCTTGTTAGCCGCTTCAACAGCACCATTCATCTTCGGACGATAGATGACTGAGTTGAGATATTTGATGTGGAATTTACTACATAATTCCTCCATCATTTTGTTGTTGAGGTTCTTGGCATTGTCGGACACAATCACCTCTGGTTGTCCATATCGACAAATGACATTATTTCTGATGAAAGCAATGATGACTTCTTTAGTAACCCTGGGGAAGGAGGCTGCTTCTACCCACTTGGTGAAGTAGTCGATCATGGTGAAGATAAATCGATGACCATTACTGGCTTTAGACTCAATGGGCCCGATAACGTCCATTCCCCATATTGAGAAGGGCCAAAGTGAACTCATATTATGAAGTTCCCGTGGAGGGGCGTGTATAGCATTCCCATGAATCGAGCACAGATAGCATCTCCTGACGTGCTCATTGCAATCAGCTTTGAGAGACAGCCAATAATGTCCTATCCTGAGGACTTTCTTAACAAGGAGGGGGGCACTCATGTGGGGGCCATAGACTCCGCCATGGATTTCATCCATTAGCCTTTGGGCTTGATCTTTGTCTAAACATCTGAGGAGACCTAATCCTGCATCTCTTTTGTAGAGCGCATCTCCACTCAGGTAGAATTTCATAGCAAATTGATGGATCCGCCTTTTCTCAGTCGGGCTCGTCTCAGCGGGTGTAGATCCATCTCGTAGATATTCCTTGATATGCTGATACCAAGGATGTTGGATGGGAGGTAGCTCATCCGATAGTTCTCCAACGTAATTCCCATAGGCTGGGGCCTAGTGCAGGAAAATTGTGATGCTTGGCAAGTGTTCCTTGTCTGATATGCGGATCAAGGAGGCCAAAGTTGCTAACGCGTCTGCGAAATCATTCCTATTACGAGGAATGTGTAGAAAGGATATTTCTTCGAACCCCAAAGCCATATTTAAAACCTGCCGATGGTAAGGCAACAAATATAGTTCCTTAGTTTGATAGATTTCAGTGGATTGTCTGATTACTAACTCCGAATCTCTAAGGACAGTTAACCGCCTGATGCCCATTGAATGGGCAAGTTTTAGCCCCATAAGACAGCCTTCATACTCAGTCATATTGTTGGTGCTGACAAACTGTAATTTGACGACGACGAGATACTGCTCCCCCGTATCAGATACTAGAACTGCTCCAGCTCCAGAACCTTCCATATTAATAGCTCCATCGAAATACATCTTCCACGTTTGGCGTGTATCGTACTGATGATGTTGCTGAACTGTCATTACTCCTTCATCGGGGAAATATGTCTCCAAGGGTTTGAAATCCCTTGATGGTGCGACAGCCAGTTGATCCGCAATTCCTTGACCTTTGATGGACTTTTGAGTCACATATACGATAACAAATTGTTGTAGGATCAACTGCCATCTGGACAGCCGACAATTTAACATGGGTTTGTTGAACACGTACTTGAGAGGATCCACGTGGGATATGAGATGGTTGTATGACCATGGAGATAATGTTGTAACCTCATGGAAGCCCATGCTAAAGCACAACACGTCTTTTCGATCAGAGTGTACTTGTGTTCACTGCTGCTAAATCTTTTGCTGAGGTAATAGATAGCTCATTCTAGGCCTCTATCGTCCTTCTATCCCAGCATGCAGCCCATGGCAATGTCACTTACGGACAGATACATAAACAAGGGAACATCATCCCTGGGTGGTACCAAGATGGGAGCTTTGATTAGCTGCTTCTTGATTGTAAGGAAGGCATTCTGGCACTCCTCATTCCATTTCATGGAGAAGTTCTTCCGTAATAGTTTGAAGATTGGCTCACAGGTTGCTATGAGTTAAGTGATAAATCTGCTAATGAAGTTGATTCTTCCCAAAAATCCCCGTATTTCCTTTTCTGTCTGAGGAATGGACATTTTCGTGATGGCTTGGATTTTGGCAGGATCCAGCTCTATCCCTTTGTGGCTGACTAGAAATCCTAGTAACTTTCCTGCTTTAACGCCAAAGGCGCACTTAGCTGGATTTAACTTCAAGTTGTACTTACGCAACCTGTTGAACAACTTCCTGAGATGGTCTATATGGTCATCCTCGTTGTGGGATTTGACAATAATGTCATCCACGTAGATCTCGATCTCCTTATGCATTAAGTCATGGAAAAGAGCCAACATAGCTCGTTGATAGGTAGCTCCAGCATTAATGAGGCCGAATGACAACCGTTTATAGCAAAAAGTTCCCCAAGGAGTGATGAAAGTAGTCTTCTCACGATCTTCCTCGGCAACCATGATCTGATGATACCCCGCAAAACAATTTGCAAAGGAATACATGTCGTATTGTACAGTATTGTCAATGAGAATGTGGATAAATGGCACGGGAAAGCTATCTTTTAAGCAAGCCTTATTCAAGTCCCGGTAATCCACGTAAATTTGCACCTTCCCTCCAGGTTTAGGTACGGGCACGATGTTGGATATCCACTCAGGATATGTAGACACCATTATGATGCCTGCTTGAAATTGTTTCACAATTTCTTCTTTCACCTTTAAACTCCATTCAGGTTTCAATCGCCGGAGCTTTTGCTTGACTGGCTTAAATCCCTCTTTAATGGGAAGGCGATGAAGGACAATGTCAGTGGACAAACCCACCATATCCTCGTGAGACCATGCAAACACATCCTGGAACTGGGTTAGTAGCGTAACCGTGTCATTCCGTCGGTTTAGGGTAAGGTCTGAACCAATTTGGATTAACTTAGGGTTTTCTAAAATTCCGAGATTGAAAGGAGTGGTTTGATCAAGGTTGGGTTTGGGTTTGTCTTTGACCCATTCTTGAATTTCTGGAGGCACCTCAATGTCATCCTGTATATCCACCAAGGCTGAATTCATCTCTACATCAAAGGTCCAATCCTTATGGAGAAGAGGTACCGTATCAGCAAGTACAGACACATCTAAATTTAGAGTCCTGAAACAAAATATGCTTTCACTTAGTATATATGAAATGTGTTGATCATACACAGTGTTAGCATATACTGGCAAAATAAACCGCTAATACTGTACAGAAAAGTAAGCAGTTATTATATCTACAGGGCAGAAAGAGTTTCCGCCCGCTTTACCCTTGACGACCAATGCAAGGAATGCTGTTCCAATTGGCAAGAGCAAATTTCGGGTGAACCACAGTGATAGAGGGATTATCATCATCTTCCCTGTCCCGAATGATAGCCATTATGTCTGGGCAATCATCGTCTGGGGTGTATCTGTTGGTATGCTCATCATGAACGATGATGCGTATGCCGGACATCATCCGCATGACGTCTTGTTTGATTCTTCGTTCCTTTTCCTCAACTGCGGGATCTGGAACAAAGATTTCTTTCTCCTTCACCGGTATCGGCTTGGGAAATAACATCGCCATTATATTGGCTGGCACCTTTACGGGAGGTTGTGCGGACTCGGAGCTTGAAGGCAAAGCTAAACGCCGCATGGTTGAAGCTGAAGGAATATGCTGATGCTTATGAGGATTCTTGTGACTAGAGCTGGTAGAATAGCCTAGTCTAGCTATCCCAATTTTCTTGGTTAAGCGAATGGGTACTTGATACCCTGTCAATCTTTACCCAACCCTTGTCCCGATTTATGACCCAACGACATCATTTCTTAAGTGGCCGACATTACCTCGCCAGAAATCTAGGGTTCGGGCAGTGGCGTTCCAATAGCATGGTATTGGGTATTGCTTATTTCCAAAGCATGAAAACTAATTGGCTCAACATCCTTATTGGCATTGATGAACGGCATGTCCCCGTGCTAAGGAATCTCCAGTTCAGCGTTGACTGTGACCAGGCTATTTTTGATGATGTATTTCAACTGTTGGTGAAAAGGGGAGGGAACTGCCCCTATCATGTGAATCCATGGTCCTCCCAAGAGCAGGTTGTATCCCGAATCTATCTTGAGCACATGGAAGGATACACAAAATGTATGAGGACCAATCTCAATTGGCAGCTCAACTACTCCAACCGAGTTACGGCGGGCTCCATCAAAAGCTTTGATAATGGTATGGCTACTCTGAATTCGATTAGGATTGATATTCATCTTCACCAAGGTAGTGTATGAGAAGATATTCAGAGAGGAACCTCTATCTATTAAAATTCCAACCACTATATATCTGGAGGATATGACCGCAATGTGCAACGGTTTGCAATGACCGGTCCCCTCGGGCAGTATATCATCAACAGTGAAGGATATCACATTATTGTTGAAAATGTGATCAACCAGATGTTAAAACTTTTCCGTATCAACTGATGTTCGGTAGATAGGCTTCTTCTAAAACCTTTAACAAGACCTTCTGGTGATTCTCGGAAGTCAGGACCAAGTTCAAGATTGATATCTGTTGTGAAACTTCTTTCAAGCTTAAAACCACCTTGGCTTCGTTATGACCCATAGTGCGGAGGAAATTTTCAATCTTCTCAATGGGTATTTTCCCCTTAGACTTGATGACAGATTTCATTACCCGTTGGGGAAGATACAGTGGATTCTCCTTCGACACTGCAGCAGTTGTATGCGAGGTGGATCCTTCACCTTCTCCATAATTTCATGGAACTGTCTGCAAGCTAGCAATAGGATATTGTGCTCTGCACGACAAGTTGATTGGCTTGGGAGTGGCCACTTTCAAAGGATTGTTGATTCCCTTGAGTTGAAATACTGGTATGACAAGTGATTTGTTAACCCCATCATTTTCAACGGATATGACGGCTACTACACTCTTCCACTTAGTAGGACCCGAATCCTTACTTGCCCGTAACACAGTATCGTTATCCGCCAGGCGCAGTACGCTACTGTCAATTAAATTTTGAATAAGGTGGCGGAGTGCCCAGCATTCTTCTGTGTTGTGACCGCGAGATTGAGAATGATATTGACATACTCCGTCAGAGTTATATCGTCCTGAACGGGGGTTAATTTGAGGTAGAAGGGAACTAATCCTTCCTTCATTGATTAACATATGAAGGATTTCCTCTATAGGTTGGCCCAAATGTGTGAATTCCCTTTTGTTGGCAAAATCCTGACGGGCTTTAGCATTCGCTCTCTTCGTCACTTTGTCTTCCAGTATTTCATTTTCTGAAAGTGAATAGGGAATATTCATGACAAAAGGTAGGAGACTGGCATGCTCCTGGCTGATTATATGACGAGTCAATTGATGCTGATAAGTCACCAATTCTGCCAATTGCTCAATTTGTTTACAGAAAGCTTTTATCTTTCGTTCCATTATGAATTGGAACTTGGCATAATCCCATCTGTCATCACCATCTTTGGGGGTCTGGGAGGATTCACATCTGAAATTAGAACTATGTCCGCTGCTCCAATTGATCATGTTGACCTCTTCTTCCTTGTGTTGAGGAAGAGGGTTGTCTTGAACGTGAGGCTGATCATTTTTGGTGACCACGATTTCACCATTGTCTATCAGGTCTTGGATTTTGTGTTTCAAGGCCCAATAATCCTGAGTATCATGTCCAGGTGCCCCGGCATGATAAGCACATTTTCGAGCAACATAAAAACCCAGTCCATTAGGCCTGGCTGGTGGAAGCAGATGCGTGATTTTCTTCTATGTTGTTAGAAGATTGAGAATGTTCTCGAGGGTGTCCCTTAAGGGTGTGAATACTCGAGGGCATTTGGCTTCTCCACCTTTTGGTACTGGAGGATTTGAAGACTATGCTTGAAAGGGAGTGTAATTTCTCCTCTGGATAGGCATGTTCTGATTCCCTTTTTAACCCTGTAGTATCAGGAAAACATCCTCCTTTTTCTTTTTATGGACCCTCCGGGGGTTGTTCCCATAATTTCCAGATTGGATGTGATCAGCAACAGCTTTGAGTGCAGCTAGGTCTTGAATATTTCTAGATTTCAATCCCATTTCAGCCATCTCCCCATGTTTGACCATTTAGAAAATGGCTTGCCGATGCCGGCTAAAACTCTTTCATAGAAAGGTGCTTCTTGTATGTCTATGAAAGTCATGACCATCTCTGATTCTGTCATGGAAGGACTAACTTGGGTAGCCAGGCATCTCCACCTCTGAGCATACTCTCTGAAAGACTCATTAGACTGTTTCTTGATCTTGGTAATTTGATACCGATCAGGAGCCATTTGAGATTGAAAGTTGTATTGGGTAAGGAAAGCGTGTGCTAGCTCTTCCCAACTATGGATCTTTGAATTGTCTAATCTTGTGTACCACGAACGGGCTTCTCCAGTTAGACTTTTTTGGAACAGTTGAATTCTGAGTTTTTCATCCTCTGCATAAGATCCCAGTTCGCCAATAAACACCTTTAGATGTGTGTAAGGATCTCCTAACCCGTCATATTTTTCAAAGTCAGGAGTCTTAAACTTTTTTGGATAATGAATACTAGGGAAAATACACAAATCAGCATATGAAACACTCCCGTGTGTTCCAATTCCTTTGATAGTGCGAAGAGTCTCTTCCATTTGGAGGACTTTCTTTTTGATGTCTCCAGTGTCTGGGTCTCCAGTGGGATGGGCAGCATCATGAGTTTTGTTGGTCGGATCCAACTGCAGTTCAGGTATTGTAATGACCTGGGTTCCTCTTTGTGTGAAGGATTTAACATGTACGGATATTTTCTGACCCTGTGTAGACTGGTGTAATTCTTTTAGTAAAATAACCAAATATGTAATCTGTTTGCTTAATCCGTCGAATTCTTTGTGAGAATTGGATTAAGCTCGGTCTGGTCGGATGACGACATGATTGACTGTAGGCCTGTTGCCCTTTTAGACTTTGAACGGGTGGTAGATCTGATTGATTCCTTGCAAAAGACTTGCATAGTTTAGTCTTTAGGGAAGGTGGATGATAACATGCTATGTGATGTGTCCAGTTTAGGAATTTTATCCTGCAAAACGGATGTCAGCTGTTTGCAGCATGTATGTGTACACATTTCTTCATATTTCTCATTACATAGAGATAGATATGGAAGATAATTATAAGTAATTGTGCTTTACAAGTAATTTGAAATGAGAGCATGAAGAGACTTTCCTCCGTTTTGGGTTTATCAGAGGCTGACCTATCTTAGGTTACTCTCGCAGCTTTTTGGCATGAAGGTTCCCAAATCATCGCAATCTACTTGACGGGAAGTTAATTCGGTCTTTCAACTAAAGCGAATTTGGGTGGTGCCTTTCCTGAGCCTCGGAGAATTAGTCTTCTCACGAGTCCAGTAATCAAATATCGATGGGATAGCCTCCTGGTGGAGGGACCACACAATATACATTCACTTACATCGCGTCTTACCGTATGAAAATGTTGACATGTGCGAAGCACTAATATCACAAGCAGATATGGTGCGAAGCACTAATATCACAAGCAGTTTATAGTGCGAAGCACTAATATCACAAGCAGTTTATAGTGCAAAGCACTAAGTAAGGAAATGCATTCGTACACATTTATCATAAAATGTAAATGCAACATCCACATACAAGCTGATAACAATTTTGAAAAAATTGTAATAGCAGCTTAAGTCCTCTTAATAGAGTCCCCAGCAGAGTCGCCACCTGTCGACGTCGGGATTTTTAATTGTCCCTTTCCGTTACTTGTTCTTTGGTGTTCTCATTTTAGGTGAGATTTTTTTGAAAAAACAAGTGAAAAAGGTCCGACATGTATAATGTCGACGATGGAATGTTAAGAGTCGCCAATTGATTTTTTAAATGGTTGTACCAACACAACCGAGAAAAGGTTTGCACATTGACCCAGTGATGTGACACTGCTAAGCGGGTCGGTGAAACTGAGATTCATTAGGGTCCGGGGACTTGGTTATGCGGAGGGAAGGTGTTAGGCACCCCCCGACATCCGTGTTACCACGGTGACCGCCTCTTTTCAAGAGACTGTTATCTGAATGTGTGTGTGTGTGTGTGGTTCAATGTGCTGTTATTTGGAAGTAGTGCGAGGCCTCGTTCGCACCTATATACACAGGGTTTGAATTTTATGTAAAAATTCAATTTTTAGCAAGATATGGCAGTGATGTTTTATAAAAGAGGTTTTTTCAAACCCTGATGCTCAATAGTAATTAAGACATTTTACACTCCCATTTTATTAAGTGCTCGGCTTGATTGATTTTATTTGACAGATGCGAGGCATCCGTACGAAAATAATATACAAAATAACGACGACTTCCTCGTGGTTATGTAAACCATCTGAGGAAATTCAGACACCGCAGAATAATTTACAAGCTGCTTACAGCTGAAAATGTCCATCATGGGAACCGAATCTAGATTCAATGGGATGAATTTGTGATCACATGATTCCTAGGTGCACAAAATACCGCAATTTGTATGAAAGAAGTAAGCAGGTATGTATATAAAAGCTGTAAATATATATATACAGACATGATCACCAACCACGAAGCACCTCCATGGGGGATCAGAAATGTAAATAAAGCTGTTAGAAGCTATCAACCGCCACGGAGGGAACTCCAGGCGGGACAAAACATAAAGAAAGCTGTACAAAGTAATCAACTGCCACGAAGTGAACTCCAGGCAGGACGAAACGTAGATAAAACTGTAAATACGGTCAACCGCCACGGAGGAAACTCCAGGCGGGACAAAATATAAATAAAGCTGTAAAGACGGTCAACCACCACGAAGTAAACTCCAGGTGGGACGAAATGTATATATATATATATATATATATATATTAAAGCAGTAAATGCACCGGATGTGAAATCTAGGCTCACCGAATAGAGTTCGATAGCAGTTCATATATATAATTATATATATAGGAAAGCCATTAAACGCACCAGACATAAGTCTAGGCTCATCGAACAGAGTTCGACACGCAGTTCATGTATATAAATGTATATATATACAAAAATAATTAAACGCTCTAGACCGAAGTCTAGGCTCAATCGAGGCATAACTCGATAATGTTAGTCAATATATATATATATATATATATATATATATATATATATATAATACAGACTGGAATGAAACCACGGATCGAAGCCCGGGAAAAAGCAAGCAACACGACTCTCAATATGTAGAAGGGTGTGTGGAAAGATGAAGAGAAAGACTCTAAAGTGTGTGAGAAGGCTTACAGATGACTGCTAAAAAAGGCTTCTATATCTTTAGAGTGGATAAACACTGGCTTTTGTGGGTACAAAAGAGGCTATGTGTGAGCTCACATGTGTTTAAAAGGGGAAAATACACTGCATGGGATGAGTGCAGAGCAAATTGGGCAGGGCTTCCTCGCCGTTTTTTCTTGAAAAATCAGCACCCCAAGCCCTCTATTTATAAGCATATTAGCCGCAGGTGTACCAGAGGCAACCCGGGTTGGCCCGGGTTTTTCGGGTCAGGTTGTCTCGAAGTACGTGCACTCGGGCACTGTAATGTCCACTCGAACTTTTAGAAGTGCAATTTGGACATCCGTTTGAGGTATACAGGACCTATTTCGGACCGCCGTTGTCGAGAGTTGTACGATGGCATGAGATTAGAGTTTGTACGAAGTCATTGAAGATAGGACAGTACCCTCCGGTCTTCAAGCTTCAACTTTCATCTGTTATCCCGTATAATAGTCACTCGGGATTGATTAGTCTTGTAGGACATTGTTGCGTAGATATGTTGAGGCGACGTGGCGTGGCATCGTGTTGGTCAGATGACGATGTTGCCCCTCACCGGTGTTATCGCCGGATTGGGCTGATAAAGCAAACGTTGCTCAGCTTCACTGGGATTGGACTGCTGCAATTGGTTGAAGGTCCTCATTGTCGTCCTTGAGGTGTGTCTGTCTTCCCGATGTTATCGCCGAGCTGGTACAGTGGATCTCGTTGTGAGCATCGAGATTGAAGTTGGTCGCACTTGTAAAAAGCATTTTCGGGGTTATTGCCGAAATTGCATTCCTTGGGGTTATCACTAAGGTTGGTGGCTATTCCCATGGTTGGGACTGAGACTGGATACCTCGGGGTTATCTCTGAGATTAATCGGCCTTCTCCAGTGTATGTTCTGGTATTGATCTGTAAGCCTCGGGGTTATCTCCGAGATTGGAATTGTTACTCCCAGATTGCGATCTGGGGTTGATGATGAACTTTCGATAGTATCCGGTACGTATATCTATCGTCTTTCAGGGTTCCATCTTAAAAGACAAATCTACTCTCCTACAATGTTAGTGACAGTAGTATAGAAAATTTTGAGTTTCTACAGATTCCCCTATTTATCTTACTCATGCATGGCGATGCATGGGTAGGATAAAGAATCCTAGACACTTAAAACGTAGTAAGACGAACATGGTACTATAGATAGCAACATGATGCAAATGTATGATGCATGTGTACGGGGTTGTAGCCCAACACGCTAGGGATGATTGTTCGCTCCTTGTTGCTTCAACTGGGGGTTGGCAACGATGACCAGATTTGATGTGTAATCAGAATCTGTTAGGATGTTGATGTTGGAGTTATCACCAAAGTCATGTGTCTTCGATTATGACTTGATCCCGAAGATGTACCTCTTATGTGTGAGATCTATTGGAATGAAGCTTGATCTGTTTGAGGATGTGTATAACATATTCCATCATCTATCCTCTTTATTGACATTCCCTTCGTCGATGTGTGAATCAACGGCTGAAACTTTGTGGGTAGATTGTCAAGGTTACTTGACATCCGATGTCGTGTAGATCACCGAAACAGTGCGTTGTGATCCCCGCCGGGGATCCACTGGGGAATACGAGCGGTCGGGTGTGAAAACCTCGAATAGCTCCAGAGCTCTGATAGGTTTAAATCGCTATCGGCTGTAATAATGTCAAGGCTGCTTGACCTTCGTTGATATGTGTGTCAACGGCATGAATGTACATGGTAATCCCCTGCCGTGACTTCATATTGTAACCCCCTTCGGGGATCCATTGGGGAGTGATGAATATAAATGTACGCAATGATTGAACAACTTTCCATGCTTCGATGGGTTTACTTGCCATTGGCTGAAACAATGTCAAGGCTGCTTGACATTCGCTGATTTATGTGTCAATGGATGAGCATGCATTGTAACCCCCACCAGGGATCTCACGTTGTAACCCCCGTCGGGGATTTCACGTAGGGTAATGACTCGGAGTTGGTGGCATCAGATCTGTATAAGGTATTATCGTCTGTGATTTGTAACAACTGGGATCATTGGCAGGGTATACCTTGTACTCAGGTGACTACCAATGAGTGATGTACAGATTCAAAGTCTAATTTAAGAGGACCAGGATTGTATGCAGTTTTACTCTATCGCGTGGCATTTTTATTTCTGATTTGACTTTGCTAGTCTGCAAGAACTCCTTTGCAACTCGAACTAGACCGAGTCGGAGGGGTGGGTCCCACATAGGGGTGCCGCAGGTGCATCTGTTGCAGCCGCAGATGGGCCTGCGGCCAACCGTGGATCATAAATCCTGCAGTTTGGTCTTCACAAGTCACTTTCAACTTGCTTCGCATAGAGAAAACTGCTAGCCATCTTTAGATCTGCTGAGTTCAGGCTGTTTTCTATAATTCTGTCACCGTACAAGTGTTCTACACTATCCTGGTAATATATGCCTGTATTTTCTCTCATTTCTGTCTGTTGAATTTTGAGTTATCGCATTAAATGCATCTAAACACATAGTAGTGATTATGTATGCACAAATGACTTGATAAAAAATATTCAACATAGTAAATGTTAGTATTAAACCATGCTGAACATAATGATGTGAAAAAATTTGACTTTTGAGATAGTCAAATTGGCACCTTTTTCTGCTATTTATTTTGTCCTATTTGAGGTCCAATGAGCATAAGGTAGCAAGGCAAAGTACTCCTAGTATTGAGGTTGGCCTTATGCATGATGATTTTAATTTTTAATGCATATATTATGTATATGACTTTGGGGCAGGTGTGCTACTGAATGTCCACTTAGACATGCCTATATGCATGTGGATAGTCCTATTTTCAAAGGGGACTATGGCAAAAAATTTCCAAATGTATGCATTGGGTAGTCATGCATTTTTAACTCTATTATATGTTAAAGTAAATGCATGCATGCATATAGTCATAGAATGCATTTTAGAAAGTTCCAGGCAAGGAAATACCACACCCTTTTTGAGGTGATTTGGAGACTTATTGTCCAGATATTATGGATCCGGATCAACCGAACAGTTCCTATAGGACTACTTCTGGTATATGGTGGAGGGCTTCTGAAGTGCCTCGTCCTCGTTCTGTCAGATAGCCTCGTCGGTTGGTGGAGGCTATGATACGTCCTGTTCAGGTAGATGTTCCAGACGTTGAGGATGAGGAGGCGGATATTCCGATAGAGGACCCCGCTCCTGCTGCACATGTCCCTTGTAGGGAGCTTCCAAGCATTTAGGTGGTGAACCTAGAATTGCTGGGTGATTTGGGCAGACATCCATCGATGTATTTACATGCTAACGAGGTATGGCGTTAGACTTTGATCTTCCTTCTTTCCTATTGATGAGGACTAAAGGGCTTTGATGTTGATCTGCATTTCATGTAGGTCCCTGGTTTTACACAGCCTCGAGGGAACTGGTTTAGCATTCACTCCATATACTAGGTGCTTCATCCTGACTATAGAGCGGTAGTGCATGAGTGGGGATTTGGGGCATTTTTCTCCATTCTTTCCCGTCGTTGTCCTTGGGGTTATCTCAGGGCATTGTCTGAGCGATGGTTTCATCAGACTCAGTCACTCCATCTGCTGGATTGCGAGTTGATAATGACGCCTATGGATTGGCGATTTATCACAGGTATAGAGATTGGAGGGGAGCCAGTGCCTTGCATGGAAAATATTACCCCCTACTGCCGTTAGATCCTTATTAAGAGTTCCGACGGCGGCGCTCAAAGGCAGGACTATCCGTTCAGGTCCTTTGAGCGTAGATGCTATGAGCTGGCTATTGAGTGAGCCTATGTTTGATGATGTCAGGATCAGGGATTGCGTTCTGCGGTGATTGTTCCTGATGATCATTCGAGGCTGCTTCATAGCAGATAACTCTTTCACGGTATCTTTCGCTTTGGTCAGCGCTACACGTGATGTGGATCGTATTGGAGAGTATGATTGGGGCTCCTATACCTTTGTCTATTTCCTCCGGGGCATGCGTATACGCTCACAGGGTTTAACCGAGGCTTGGCTAGGATTTTACCCATTTCTGTTGGTGAGTATTTCTCTTATCGTTTCCTCTTTATAGGTTAAGAGTGCTTACTGATAGCAGATATACTTTTTTATTGTATTGGCAGTTCTGGGCCTATGAGAGGCTTCCATGCTTGCGTCCCGTGAGTGTGTTAGGTTTAGAAACCTATCCACGAGGACGACGATGGCATCATTCGATTCTACCAGAGGTCCCTGTAGCTGAGGGATTCACTTATTGCCGTATGCAACTGGAGTTGCTGACGGTCGACACCATCATATGGCTTCCCTATTCCGGGGAACACCTGACCGTGGGTTTTGAGGATGAATACCCGACAGGAGCCGAGTATGCGATTTACACCAGGAAAGTTTCTCTCTTCACGATGGAGGCTGGGAGCTCTATTTAGGAGAGCGTGCTATCAGGAGCACCATAGGGGAGATCCGTATACCGATCTTACCTCATGCTAGGCGTTCTTGGCCCGTATCACAGTCACCCGCCATTGATATCCCGTTGTTGGGGGTTGACAGATTTGCATTGTCAGAGGGTCCATGTACTCAGTAGATATTCAAGCGTTGGTGGTTCCCTCGCACTATTGGAGCCCAGTCCCGCGCCACACAGTTTATGGGGGACATGGTTCCAGGATCCTTGATGATGACGAATTGGGTAGCTTTTGTCCGAGCTCCGACTCATATGACCCAGATTGATGGCTTGACCCAACAGTTAGATTGGGCACATATATATGTATCTGGCATTTGGGCAGAGATCCAGCAGAGGCGGAGTCATTCGTTCCTTCCAGCTTAGGCGCTGGCCCCTCGGACGACCCATTCGATTTTGCCGACGCAGATCCTCCTCTTTATAGGCCTGACATCCCTGTTGATAGAGATCTAGTGACTCAAGAGGAGTTACATCAGGTGGACAGGATTGATGATGTGGATATCGAGACCCTAGTCTTCTTCTGATGTATATTCTCGTTATATCTTTTGATAGGCCTCTGCTAGCTATTGGGTTGCTGTTCCCCATTCTCGCTATATCTTTTGATAGGCCTCTGTTAGTAGTAGGGCATCTGTGCCCCATTTCCCTATATTTGTAGCTGTACAAAGATGATGTATTAGATGATGATATACTTAGGAATGTATGCACAATATTTCCATTCCCTATATCATATTGCCATCTATTATCTATTATGCATGTATCATGTTATGCATATGTATGTATGTCTAGAGATATTCGGCATTGACCCCTGGATGGTCTTATGACACGGCCCGCACAGATGTCTTCTTCGACAGTTAGTCGTATAGATCATACCCCACCGTCAGTGGTGGCGTCAGGTATGCGATCGTGGTATGATAGCATGTCACCACCAGACAGGGTGACTGTAGAACATTTATTGCAGCATACCATGACCTTATTGACTTTTTAGGTTCCCGCAGGATTTGTGGACGGGATGATAGAGCATTGGCTACCGGATAGGCAGGTATTCTGATTCGGCACCCATGAGTTGACTCCTACTCTGGAGGAGTATGCACGTTTGACGATGCTGCCTTTAGACAGACCTTGCGTGCATCTGGCTTTGGGAGACATGAGCAGACGATTCATGACTCTCACAGGATTGAGGCGCAGAGTGGTACAGGATGAGTTGACATCCGGCCACGTGATATCCCATCATTTTGTAACAACCCGATATTTTCTATATAAATAAATAAGAAATTTTGTGTATAATTTTTTTTTTATATTAAGGATGAGGATTTGTACAAGATAATGTGTATATGTATTTATGTGGTAAATAAAAATATATTTATTGCATAAATGTTTGCAAGTAAATTTATTTTAGAATTATTGATTATTAAAAAGTATATTCTGATAATAATTAAATTATGGTAGAAATGCTTTTATTAATTATTTTCCATGAAAATATAATCATATATTATTTAAATAATATATGAAGTGATTTTTAGAATAATTATAATAATTATTTTATTATATGAGTTTAGTACAAGTTATTAAGTGAATTATTTTCCCTTAATTATTAAGGTTAAATATAAAGAATAAATCAGATATGGAATCCAAACCCTAATTTTTGGATTATTGTCAAGGTATGAAAATAATAATATAATATTAATTATATTTTAATTTTTCAGTGCTATGAATATGTAATGTATTTCCGTACTGTTGATGGTTGGTCAATTATGGCATATTGATCAAACCCTAGCATTAATTGATTTAACCCTATTTATCAATTTAAACGGGAAATTTAAGATTATTTAATATCAGTGTTATATGATATGTGTTATGTGTTACTTCGTGTTATGCTAATTACGAAACCCTAATTATAAATTTAAAACCCTAATTATATGAATTTCTATTAAACCCTAATCCGGAAACCTAGACCGGAGGTTTGATCTGTCAAGAATTGTGTTACAGTGATTAATGTCAAGTATAATAGGTTTTATATCGCTAATTTAAATAAACCTAATTAGTGATTTAAGACCATAATGATTAAAACCCTAAATTTAAAATCGAAACCTTAATCGCGAAATTAAAACTCTAACCGATATTTCTTGGAAACCTAATTGCTAATTTTAAACACTAATTGTTTAAATAGCAAAGTTAATTATGTTATAATACCCTAATGTTCCTGTATAATAAAATTATTAATTTAATCTAATTAATAATTTTAAATTTTCAAATTTTGGAAACTAAATTTAGTTTATAATTTTACAAACCCTAGTTGCTAAATAGTATTTCTACTTTTTGCTAAACATTAGGGTTAAACCCTAAGGGTTTGTCAAGTTTCATTTTTGGCCATTAAATTGAATTATTAAATGTCTTTTATGCCCTTTTTAATTCTTTAAGAAGCTTGCTTGCAAATCTTGATAAATTTTGAGTGGTTTACCAAACCAACAACTCCCTTGACCTTCAAATGACAGCAAATCATCTCTAGGTCAGCCCATACATGTATCTAATTGTCTATATATATGGATTGTAGAGAGAAATTGCATTTTGTTCACTTAATTTGTGCAAAAATCTTACTCAACTCTCTCAAGCACCACACCTCCGAAATTATCTAGCATTATAGTCCCATTATCAAGCCCCACTAACATCATAACCAAATCAGCAACACAAAATCAAAAATTTGTTCATCAAAGGTATAAACCCTAACCATAATTTTTTTCCCAAAGATATGTTGTTAGATCTTGTAATTTGTTGTTAAAAGATGTTGTTTATAGTCTAATTTAATGATCTGGGTTGGTATATTACAAGTCCATAACATCTAAATGCTCAAATCAATGATTTTCAAATTTCTGGAAAAATTTCATGTTATGGTCTGACAACGAATGTCAGACCTTGTAGATCCATTTCTGTAATTGGGTTTTGTGTTTTAAAGGTTGATACTTGTAGTATGTTATGTTGTCTGTAATCTGGAACTGATAGATAGCTCAAATCATGCTCAGAATGAAAGTTATGGGCGGTCAAACCTCGTTGACCGGCCATGACTTTCAAAATTTGGAAAAAACCCAGAACAGCCAAGAAGCCTCTTACAGGTTCTTTGCGGGCTTAGATCTAACTACTTGATGATGTTATGTGTTTGTTTTTGTAGCCAGATTATAGACTGATATTAGTACTTTAATATTATGCCTTTAAATCTCCTAAACAACAAGTAATTTGACTACAGTGGCCGGTCAAAGTAGGACAAACGGCCATGACTGCATTTTCTGGGAAAAACCTAGAAATTTTTGTACAATTTTTCTGACAAGGTTTGACCGGCTTGTATCTGCTTAATTTGTTGTTATTTTGTTGATGTTATGATATATATATATATATATATATATATATATATGTGTGTGTGTGTGTGTGTGTGTGTGTGTGTGTGCATTGGTATGTTGTCTACACATTATAACTTGTAGATCACAAAATCATCAACACGATTGATAGTTATAATAGCTTAAAAGTGACTGCTCGAACTGTTCTTCATTTCTGTAAACAGCTCTGACAGCAACTTTGGTTGCTTAGATCTAGCTTGTGTTAGGTTGTTTGATCGTGTTGTTTGTTAGAACCTGTAGTCTTGCACTTTGTCTACAAGATCTAGCTTTTGTAATTCCCAGAAACACACTACACAAAGATTTAAAGTTGGTCAAACTAGTCCACTCGGTAACTGGGTATGAAGGTTCTGGGCAGCTCAAGAACACCTATAGCGACAGTTTCGTCGCTATAGGGCCCTTTAGCGACAGTTTTTGCGAAAATTAATTATTTTTATTTAATAATTAGTATTAATTAGTTTTTAATTCTGAAAAATAAAAAATAAAATATTAAAAATTATTTTAAAGTCTGAAAATTATATTTTAATTATTTTGAATATATTTCATAAATATTTAATATTTTTAGAATATTAAAAGTATTTAATTTATTTAATTATAATATTTAAAAATTATTTAAATACATGAAAAATAATTAAAAATTATATTATGATATATGAAAATATTTTAAGTAATTTTTAATGACTTTTAATATTTTGTGATAATTTTCATTAATAAATTATTATTAATGATAATTAAGTTGTTTAATAAATGAATTAAATAAATAATTTAAAAATGATTTTATTATTTTAAATAATAATAAGATATTTAAGAATATTTTAAGTTATAAAATATAACTTTTAATATTTAAAGGTAAAATTCATTAATTAATTATTATTAATGATATTAAAGATATTTAATATTTACATTAAATAAATTAGTTTAAAAATAATTTTAATATTTTAAAAATCATTTTAAATGAAGATAAAATGTTTAAAGATATTTTAAGTTATAAAATATAACTTTTAATATTTAAAAGATAATTTCATTAATAATTTGATATTAATGATATTAATTTAACCCTAATGATATTAAATTTATTTAATAATTATATTAAATAAATAGTTTAAAATTAGTTTTATTAATTTAAAATCATTTCAAAAGGGATATAAATGAATTAAAAATATTCTAGGTTATAATTAATAACTTTTAATATTTAGATAAATAGTTCATTAATAATTTAATATTAATGGTAATTATTTTATAATGATTTTTAAATGTTTTAAAAATCATTTAAGGGTAATATAAATGTTTTAAAAATATTTTAAGTTATTATTAATGACTTTAATATTTTGGCAATGGTTTCATTAATAGCTTAATATTAGTTAAATATTAATGATAATAGAATTGTTTATTATTAAATCATTTAATAATGATTCTGATATTTCAAAATTATAATAAATGGTAATAATTATTTAAAAATTATTATAAGGCCATGAAAAATAGTGTGACGGGTGTTTAAGTTATCCAAATGAATATTGAACTACTGTATAGAGTTTTAGACTCGATATTTACCCGATAAAGCTGTCGGTAGACTAACATGTTTCAGAAATTGATCTGGACTTAGATAGGATGACTGGATAACTGTTTATTTGTGATTCAATGGTGTTAAAGTTATATGACAATGTGATTAGGAATGTGCTAACTGCAATAAGCAGTATTATATGATATGATATGTTATTCTAATCAGACCAATGATCTATTTAATGATAGGGATTGATAGAAAAGATAAATCTAAGTTGTATAAGCTGCTGACAAGGTAAGTATCTAACCCTTTGCATTTTACTTTATGCAATGGACATGCGTAAGATAATATCTGAATTGTTCATATCAATTGTTCAAATATTTCAACCTTTGTATATACTTATGCAATGATTCTATACAAGTAAGCTATTAAGCAATAATTGTTGTACAATTTCCTTTATCATGTTAATATTGATCAAGTTATTTATTCTGTTCGTTAATTTCTATAACATGGTTATACAAGTGTCCTCACTTGGATAATCATTATATTTTATCACATGTTGATACATACTTATAGTTGCCTAGTATGTATACGTTGAAATAAAAGTCGTCTAAGCTATTTGATCCAGGTAGACATAAAATTTAAAGTTGTTGTTGAACAAGATAAAACTTATCCAACCGAATTGTTTTGGTATGGATTCAAGACTGTCATGAACATCCCAATCATGGGAAATTTTTATGCGCTAAGGCGGACAAAGGATGAACGATAATATCATTCTAGCAATGTAGTACTAATCAATACAGTGCATAACGGGCTGATCACCCCCGTGCCCGTAAGTTATGACGGTTTACAGATGAATTTCTGTTTAACCCTTTCGAAAATAGAAAACAATGTTCATAGTCTGTTAATTGATCCTCATTTATAGTCAATACGTAGTTTCTAAAAATTCGAAATAAAAATGATATGTTGTTATTTATTGGTTCAGCTTACTTCACAACTGTTGCTTCGTTGTAGAAGTATCCTTCCAAGAAAACATTTAATTTATTCAGTTAACTATTATTGTTGCTATTACTTGCTGGGCACTCAAATGCTCATCCTTGCTTTAATTTAAATATTTTCAGCTAAGGGTGAGCAACCCGAAGGATCTACCAAGAATAAAGGGAAAGGAAAAGTTGCTGAATGACTGTTTATGCTATCTTTTGTAATAATCAAACTTTATTAGGATATTGATGATAAATATTATTATTATCATGTAATGAATGTTGAAGGTTTCGTACTTGGGATTTGCGAAACTCTGATAATATGTAAATTAAATTTGATAAATCTATATTATTGTTATTATTATTAGTATTATTCCGCTCATAGAAATGGTATCATGAAGCACCGAGTTCGGGTTTCAAGTATCTGAATTTGGGGGCGTCACATCATGGTATCAGAGCTATAGGGTTAGAAACCTTAGGTGGGTTAGACCTTAGGCTATAACCTTAGAACAGAGGGAAACGTTAAAAATATAAATAACTCATATAGAGTTTAAAAAGAGATGAATTGACTAAATTCATCGTCAAACAAAATAAAAGATAATTTATATAAAACTCTTATTTGCTGTGTGTATATACTATGTGCTAATCAGGATAATTTATGTGTGCAGATGACAAGTGAAAAAGGATTAGGTTACCCTCGGATCATAAAGAAGGAGCCGATATCAATGCCAATAGCTGAAATAGAGGCTCAGAGTGAAAGCAACCTCGATGAGGTGGTTATTGTGGAAAATGTCGTACCAGATTCAGAAATAGTAGAACTAACCGATAGTGATTCAGACACTGAAGTTGGAGCTGACCAAGCTTCAACCGAAGTGCAGAATCTGCGGGACCAGGTTTCCTCTTTGGAACAGTTATGAGAAATAGAAAAGCTACTAAATAGTCAACTACAAAAAGCATTAATTGAAATAATGGAAGAACATGATAAGCTTAAAATCCAAATTGATCAATTAGGAGCTAAAAGCAACAAGTCGGGTGCAGCTCTGAACAAGAAGGGAAAAAGAAAAATGAAAGATCGTAATCTAGGTAATCTTGATAACAACCAAGGAAACTTTAACCGAATAGAAAAGTGCACAAACTATGATAGGAAGCATGATGGTATATGCAGAAAAGGGGAGAATGTTTGCTACAATTGCGGACATGGGGGACATTTTTTTCCTCAGTGTCCCAATCCAAAGCAGTGTGTTTGTTTCATCTGTGGGATAGAAGGACATCAGGCAAAAAGTTGTCCAAGATCAAGAAAAAGGCGTAGTGAATAAGTAGTATAGGTTCTGTGGTGTAGGTCTGTTTAATATAATATGTGTGATAGGTATGTTTGTGTAATGTAATATTTTAAGCTTTTGTATGGGTCAAAGCTGTAAATCCCGACTTTTGTAGTCACAAAGGGATAATAGTATGGACTATGCTATGTAAATTACTTTGAATTAATGAACCTATGTTTGAGTGATGAAATAAGTTTAAAGTATTAAACTTATATGATAAGGTTTAGAATATAAGTTAAATTTATGATTTTATTTAATCAGATAATACTGCCAAGACGTCAAACTAGAAATTAAAGGGCAGAAGAATCTGTCAACAACATCGAGGGACAACCACAACCAGATCTAATGCAGCAATTCGCAAACATGGTAGCTCAGGCTATGCAACAAGGAATGCCAGCCGCAGGGAACCAGCAGGACAATCGCTTGGCAAACTTTAAGGACTTCAAAGCTGTAGGACCGCCTGAATTTAGAGGTACAACTGACCCTGTAGAAGCCCAAACTTGGGTTAGAGAAATTGAAAAGGCGTTTGTATTAGCTAGGGTAGCTGAGGGGCAAAAGACCGCTTTTGCCACCTACATGATGAAGGGCGAGGCAAATTTTTGGTGGGAAGCGAATCAGGCGAGGGCTGGAGCAGGTGTAGGTGTAGTTGCTTGGGAAAGATTCAAAACTTTATTTTTCGAAAACTATTTTTCATCTAGTATGCAGGCTAGGATGGAAGTAAATTTCTTGAATTAAAACAGAAAAATATGACGGTGTCTGAATACGCCATTAAGTTTAATGAGTTGGCTAGGTTTTCTCCGCATCAAGTTGATACGGAGGCTAGAAAAGCACGAAGGTTTGAGCTGAGATTAAAACTCTAGCTCTACAACAAGGTGGCAGTGTTATAAATCTCTACATTTGCAGGACTCATGGAGAAAGCTATTATTGCTGAGGAGGGGAGTGAGGCCATGAGCCTATACAACAAAGAAAGAAGGAATTAGGGTAAGGTTGAGGGATCTGGGAAGGTGGAAACAAACGGTGGAAATAGGAGTGAAAAGAGGAAGGGAAACAATTTTGGGGGTATATAGGTGAAGCAGGAGGGTACAAAGAAGAAGCCGCTAGTACAATGTGGGAACTGTGGCAAGAACCATTTGGGGGAATGCCTGAAAGGTAAATTTGTATGTTTTAAGTGTGGGCAAGAAGGCCATATCTCTCCCAACTGCCCCAATCCTAGAACTATTAATGGGTGTTTTCTGTGCAGATCAAAGGAGCATAAGGTGAAGGACTGTCCGAAAAGGAGGACGGAGGCAGAAAGCGGGAACATGGGGAAAAGCGGCGGAACTTTGGCAATCACAGGACCAACATCATCTAGCAAGCCGACAAAATCTACTGCAAGTATCTTCAACATGACAGTCCAGGATACGGCAGCAGCTGGCACTGGAACTCCAGGTATTATTCGTATGCCTTTTATTTTCTTATGCATGATTTTCCTATATATAGTAAATTATTTTATAAAGAAATTTTGAGGAGGAATTTGAGTTCTTTTAGAAACTAATTTTTCCGTTTAATCAGAAAGACAAGCTTTATGTGAATAGTTAAAGATCAGTTCGATCAAAGTTAATCGAGATCTACTTGCAATGATTATGTATGCTATGTGTCGTGTATGTATAGGTTATAAAACGGTGATTCCGGGGACGCAATCTTTATAAGGGAGGGTGAATGTAACAACCCGATATTTTCTACATAAATAAATAAGAAATTTTGCGTATAATTTTTTTTTATATTAAGGATGAGGATTTGTACAAGATAATGTGTATATGTATTTATGTGGTAAATAAAAATATATTTATTGCATAAATGTTTGCAAGTAAATTTATTTTAGAATTATTGACTATTAAAAAGTATATTCTGATAATAATTAAATTATGGTAGAAATGCTTTTATTAATTATTTTCCATGAAAATATAATCATATATTATTTAAATAATATATGAAGTGATTTTTAGAATAATTATAATAATTATTTTATTATATAAGTTTAGTACAAGTTATTAAGTGAATTATTTTACCTTAATTATTAAGGTTAAATATGAAGAATAAATCAGATATGGAATCCAAACCCTAATTTTTGGATTATTGTCAAGGTATGAAAATAATAATATAATATTAATTATATTTTGATTTTTCAGTGCTATGAATATGTAATGTATTTCCGTACTGTTGATGGTTGGTCAATTATGGTATATTGATCAAACCCTAACATTAATTGATTTAACCCTATTTATCAATTTAAATGGGAAATTTAAGATTATTTAATATCTGTGTTATATGATATGTGTTATGTGTTACTTCGTGTTATGCTAATTAGGAAACCCTAATTATAAATTTAAAACCCTAATTATATGAATTTCTATTAAACCCTAATCCGGAAACCTAGAGCGGAGGTTTGATCTGTCAAGAATTGTGTTACAGTGATTAATGTCAGGTATAATAGGTTTTATATCGCTAATTTAAATAAACATAATAAGTGATTTAAGACCATAATAATTAAAACCCTAAATTTGAAATCGAAACCTTAATCGCAAAATTAAAACTCTAACCGATATTTCTTGGAACCCTAATTGCTAATTTTAAACACTAATTGTTTAAATAGGAAAGTTAATTATGTTATAATACCCTAATGTTCCTGTATAATAAAATTATTAATTTAATCTAATTAATAATTTTAATTTTTCAAATTTTGGAAACTAAATTTAGTTTATAATTTTACAAACCCTAGTTGCTAAATAGTATTTTTATTTTTTGCTAAACATTAGGGTTAAACCCTAAGGGTCAAACCCTAAGGGTTTGTCAAGTTTCATTTTTGGCCATTAAATTGAATTATTAAATATCTTTTATGCCCTTTTTAATTCTTTAAGAAGTTTGTTTGCAAATCTAGATAAATTTTGAGTGGTTTTCCAAACCAACAACTCCCTTGACCTTCAAATGATATCAAATCATCTCTAGGTCAGCCCATACATGTATCTAATTGTCTATATATATGGATTGGAGAGAGAAATTGTATTTTGTTCACTTAATTTGTGCAAAAACCTTACTCAACTCTCTCAAGCACCACACCTCCGGAATTATGTAGCATTATAGTCCCATTATCAAGCCCCACTAACAACATAACCAAATCGGCAACACAAAATCAAAAATTTGTTCATCAAAGGTATAAATCCTAACCATAATTTTTTTCCAATGATCTGTTGTTAGATCTTGTAATTTGTTGTTAAAAGATGTTGTTTATAGTCTAATTTAATGATCTAGGTTGGTATATTACAAGTCCATAACATCTAAATGCTCAAATCAATGATTTTCAAATTTCTGGAAAAATTTCATGTTATGGTCTGACAACGAATGTCAGACCTTGTAGATCCATTTCTGTAATTGGGTTTTGTGTTTTAAAGGTTGATACTTGTAGTATGTTATGTTGTCTGTAATCTGGAACTAATAGATAGCTCAAATCATGCTCAGAATGAAAGTTATGGGCGGTCAAACCTCGTTGATCGGCCATGACTTTAAAAATCTGGAAAAAACCCAGAACAGCCCAGAAGCCTCTGACAGGTTCTTTGCGGGCTTAGATCTAACTGCTTGATGATGTTATGTGTTTGTTTTTGTAGCCAGATTATAGACTGATATTAGTACTTTAATATTATGCCTTAAAATCTCCTAAACAACAAGTAATCTGACTACAGTGGCCGGTCAAAGTAGGACAAACGGCCATGACAGCATTTTCTGGGAAAAACCCAGAAATTTTTGAATAATTTTTTTGACAAGGTTTGACCGGTTTGTACCTGCTTAATTTGTTGTTATTTTGTTGATGTTATGATATATATATATATATATATATATATATATATATATATATATATATATATATGTACATTGGTATATTGTCTACACATTACAACTTGTAGATCACAAAATCATCAAAACGATTGATAGTTATAATAGCTTAAAAGTGACTGCTCGAACTGTTCTTCATTTCTGTAAATGAAGAACAGCTCTGACAGCAACTTTGGTTGCTTAGATCTAGCTTGTGTTAGGTTGTTTGATCGTGTTGTTTGTTAGAACCTGTAGTCTTGCACTTTGTCTACAAGATCTAGCTTTTGTAATTCCCTGAAACACACTACACAAAGATTTAAAGTTGGTCAAACTAGTCTACTCGGTAACTGGGTATGAAGGTTCTGGGCAGCTCAAGAACACCTATAGCGACAGTTTCGTCGCTATAGGGCCCTTTAGCGACAGTTTTTGCAAAAATTAATTATTTTTATTTAATAATTAGTATTAATTAGTTTTTAATTCTGAAAAATACAAAATAAATTATTAAAAATTATTTTAAAGTCCAAAAATTATATTTTAATTATTTTTAATATATTTCATAAATATTTAATATTTTTGAAATATTAAAAGTATTTAATTTATTTAATTATAATATTTAAAAATGATTTAAATACATGAAAAATCATTAAAAATTATATTATGTTATATGAAAATATTTTAAGTTATTTTTAATGACTTTTAATATTTTGTGATAATTTTCATTAATAAATTAATATTAATGATAATTAATTTGTTTAATAAATGAATTAAATAAATTATTTAAAAATGATTTTATTATTTTAAATAATAATAATATATTTAAGAATATTTTAAGTTATAAAATATAACTTTTAATATTTAAAGGTAAAACTCATTAATTAATTATTATTAATGATATTAAAGATATTTAATATTTACATTAAATAAATTAGTTTAAAAATGATTTTAATATTTTAAAAATCATTTTAAATGAAGATAAAATGTTTAAAGATATTTTAAGTTATAAAATATAACTTTTAATATTTAAAGGATAATTTCATTAATAATTTGATATTAATGATATTAATTTAACCCTAATGATATTAAATTTATTTAATAATTATATTAAATAAATAATTTAAAAATGGTTTTATTAATTTAAAATCATTTCAAAAGGGATATAAATGAATTAAAAATATTCTAGGTTATAATTAATAACTTTTAATATTTAGATAAATAGTTCATTAATAATTTAATATTAATGGTAATTATTTTATAATGATTTTTAAATGTTTTAAAAATCATTTAAGGGTAATATAAATGTTTTAAAAATATTTTAAGTTATTATTAATGACTTTAATATTTTGGCAATGGTTTCATTAATAGCTTAATATTAGTTAAATATTAATGATAATAGAATTGTTTATTATTAAATCATTTAATAATGATTCTGATATTTCAAAATTATAATAAATGGTAATAATTATTTAAAAATTATTATAAGGCCATGAAAAATAGTGCGACGGGTGTTTAAGTTATCCAAATGAATATTGAACTACTGTATAGAGTTTTAGACTCGGTACTTGCCCGATAAAGCTGTCGATAGACTGACATGTTTTAAAAATTGATCTGGACTTAGATAGGATGACTGGATAACTGTTTATTTGTGATTCAATGGTGTTAAAGTTATGTGACAATGTGATTAGGAATGTGCTAACTGCAATAAGCAGTATTATATGATATGATATGTTATTCTAATCAAACCAATGATCTATTTAATGATAGGGATTGATAGAAAAGATAAATCTAAGTTGTGTAAGCAACTGACAAGGCAAGTATCTAACCCTTTGCATTTACTTTATGCAATGGACATGCGTAAGATAATATCTGAATTGTTCATATCAATTGTTCAAATATTTCAACCTTTGTATATAATTATGCAATGATTCTGTATAAGTAAGCTATTAAGCAATAATTATTGTACAATTTCCTTTATCCTGTTAATATTGATCAAGTTATTTATTCTGTTCGTTAATTTCTATAACATGGTTATACAAGTGTCCCCACTTGGATAATCATTATATTTTATCACATGTTGATACATACTTATAGTTGCCTAGTATGTATACGTTAAAATAAAAGTCGTCTAAGCTATTTGATCCAGCTAGACATAAAATTTAAAGTTGTTGTTGAACAAGATAAAACTTATCCAACCGAATTGTTTTGGTATGGATTCAAGACTGTCATGAACATCCCAATCATGGGAAATTTTTATGCGCTAAGGCGGACAAAGGATGAACGATAATATCGTTCTAGCAATGTAGTATTAATCAATACAGGGCATAACGGGCTGATCACCCCCGTGCCCGTAAGTTATGACGGTTTACAGATGAATTTCTGTTTAACCCTTTCGAAAATAGAAAACAATGTTCATAGTCTGTTAATTGATCCTCATTTATAGTCAATACGTAGTTTCTATAAATTTGAAATAAAAATGATATCCACTCAGGATATGTAGACACTTAGCTGGATTTAACTTCAGGTTGTACTTCCTGTTGAACAACTTCTTAAGATGGTCTATGTGGTCATCCTCCTTCCGGGATTTGACAATAATGTCATCCACGTAGATCTCGATCTCCTTATGCATTAAGTCGTGGAAAAGAGCCATCATAGCTCGTTTATAGGTAGCTCCAGCATTAATGAGGCCGAATGACAACCGTTTATAGCAAAAAGTTCCCCAAGGAGTGATGAAAGCAGTCTTCTCACGATCTTCCTCGGCAGCCATGATATGATGATACCCCGCAAAGCAATCTGCAAAAGAATACAGGTCGTATTGTGCATTATTGTCAATGAGAATGTGGATAAATGGCACGGGAAAGCTATCTTTTAAGCAAGCCTTGTTCAAGTCCCAGTAATCCACGTAAACTCGCACCTTCCCTCCAGGTTTAGGTACGGGCACGATGTTGGATATCCACTCAGGATATGTAGACACCATTATGATGCCAGCTTGAAACTGTTTCACAATTTCTTCTTTCACCTTTAAACTCCATTCAGGTTTCAATTGCCGGAGCTTTTGCTTGACTGGATTAAATCCCTCTTTAATGGGAAGGCGATGAAGGACAATGTCAGTGGACAAACCCACCATATCCTCGTGAGACTATGCAAACACATCCTGGAACTGGGTTAGTAGCGTAACCATGTCATTCCGTCGGTTTAAGGTAAGGTCTGAACCAATTTGGATTAACTTAGGGTTTTCTAAAATTCCGAGATTGAAAGGAGTGGTTTGATCAAGGTTGGGTTTGGGTTTATCTTTGACCCATTCTTGAATTTCTGGAGGCACCTCAATGTCATCCTGTATATCCACCAAGGCTGAATTCATCTCTACATCAAAGGTCCAATCCTTGTGGAGAAGAGGCACCGTATCAGCAAGTACAGGTGCATCTAAATTCAGAGTCCTGAAATAAAATATGCTTTCACTTAGTATATATGAAATTTGTTGATCATACACAGTGTTAGCATATACTGGCAAAATAAACCGCTAATACTGTACAGAAAAGTAAGCAGTTATTATATCTACAGGGCAGAAAGAGTTTCCGCCCGCTTTACCCTCGACGACCAATACAAGGAATGATGTTCCAATTGGCAAGAGCAAATTTCGGGTGAACCGCAGTGATAAAGGGATTATCATCATCTTCCCTGTCCCGAATGATCGTCTGGGGTGTATCTGTTGGTATGCTCATCATGAATGATGATCCGTATGTCGGACATCATCCGCATGACGTCTTGTTTGATTCTTCATTCCTCTTCCTCCACTACGGGATTTGGAACAAAGATTTCTTTCTCCTTCACCGGTACTGGCTTGGAAAATAACATCGCCATTATATTGGCTGGCACCTTTACGGGAGGTTGTGCGGACTCGAAGCTTGAAGGCGAAGCTAAACGCCGCATGGTTGAAGCTGAAGGAATCTGCTGATGCTTATGAGGATTCCTATGACTAGAGCTGGCAGAATAGCCTAGTCCAGCTGTCCCAATTTGCTTGGTTAAGTAAATAGGGTACTTGATACCCTGACAATCTTTACCCAACCCTTATCCCAATTTATTAGCCAACGACATCATTTCTTGAGTGGCCGACATTACCTCGGCGGAAATCTGGGGTTCGGGCAGTGGCGTTCCAATAGCATGGTATTGGGTATTGCTTATTTCCAAAGCATGAAAACTAATTGGCTCAACATCCTTATTTGCATTGATGAACGGCATGTCCCCGTGTTGAGGAATCTTCGGTTCAGCGTTGACTATGACCAGGCTACTGTTTATGATGTATTTCAACTGTTGGTGAAAAGTGGAGGGGACTGCCCTGCCATGTTAATCCATGGTCGTCCCAAGAGCAGGTTGTATCCCGAATCTATCTTGAGCACATGGAAGGATACACAGAATGTATGAGGACCAATCTCAATTGGCAGCTCAACTGCTCCGACCGAGTTACGGCGGGCTCCATCAAAAGCTTTGATAATGGTATGGCTACTCCGAATTCGATTGGGATTGATATTCATCTTCACCAAGGTAGCGTATGGGTAGATATTCAGAGAGGAACCTCCATCTATTAAAACTCTAGCCACCATATATCAGTAGGATAAGACCGCCATGTGCAATGGTTTGCAATGACCGGTCCCCTCAGGCGGTATATCTTCATCAGTGAAGGATATCACATTGTTGTTGAAAATGTGATCAACCAGATGTTGAAACTTTTATGTATCAGCTGATGTCGGTAGATAGGCTTCTTCTAAAACCTTTAACAAGAGCTTCCGGTGATTCTCGGAAGTCAGGACCAAGTCCAAGATTGATATCTGTTGTGGAGCTTTTTTCAAGCTTAAAACCACCTTGGCTTCGTTATGACCCATAGTGCAGAGGAAATTTTCAATCTTCTCAATGGGTATTTTCCCCTTAGACTTGATGACAGGCTTCATTACCCGTTGGGGAAGATACAATGGATTCTGCTTCGACACTGCAGCAGTTGTATGCGAGGTGGATCCTTTACCTTCTCCAAAATTCCACAAAACTGTGTGCAAGCTAACAATAGGATATTGTGCTCTGCACGGCAAGTTGATTGGCTCCGGAGCAGCCACTTTCAAAGGATTGTTGATTTCGTTGAGTTGAATTACTGGCATGACAAGTGATTTGTTAACCCCATTATTTTTAGCGGATATGACTGCAACTACACTCTTCCACTTAGTAGGACCTGAATCCTCACTTTCCCGTAACACAGTGTCGTTATCTGCCAGGCGCAGTACTCCACTATCGATTAAATTTTGAATAAGGTGGCAGAGTGCCCAGCATTCTTTTGTGATGTGACCGCAAGATTGAGAATGATATTGACATACTCCCTCAGAGTTGTATCGTCCTGAACGGGGGTTGCTTGGAGGTAGAAGGGAACTAATCCTTCATTTATTGATTAATATATGAAGGATTTCCTCCATAGGTTGGCCCAAATGTGTGAATTCCCTTTTGTTGGCAAAATCCCGACGGGCCTTGGCATTCGCTCTCTTCGTTGCATTGTCTTCCAGCATTTCATTTTTTAAAAGTGAAGAGGGAATATTCATGACAATAGGTAGGAGACTGGCATGCTCCTAGCTGATTAGCTGACGAGTCACTTGATGCTGATAAGTCACCAGTTCTGCCAATTGCTCAATTTGTTTACAGAAAGCTTTTATCTTTCGTTCCATTATGAATTGGAACTTGGCATAATCCCATCTGTCATCACCATCTTTGGGGGTCTGGGAGGATTCACATCTGAAATTAGAACTATGTCCGCTGCTCCAATTGATCATGTTGACCTCTTCTTCCTTGTGTTGAGGAAGAGGGTTGTCTTGAACGTGAGGCTGATCATTTTTGGCTACCACGATTTCACCATTGTCTATCAGGTCTTGGATTTTGTGTTTCAAGGCCCAATAATCCTGAGTATCATGTCCAGGTGCCCCGGCATGATAAGCACATTTTCGAGCAGCATAAAAACCCAGTCCATTAGGCCTGGCTGGTGGAAGCAGATGCGTGATTTTCTTCTCTGTTGTTAGAAGATTAAGAATGTTCTCGAGGGTGTCCCTTAAGGGTGTGAATACTCGAGGGCATTTGGCTTCTCCACCTTTTGGTACTGGAGGATTTGAAGACTATGCTTGAAAGGGAGTGTAATTTCTCCTCTGGATAGGCATGTTCTGATTCCCTTTTTAACCCTGTAGTATCAGGAAAACATCCTCCTTTTTCTTTTTATGGACCCTCCGGGGGTTGTTCCCATAATTTCCAGATTGGATGTGATCAGCAACAGCTTTGAGTGCAGCTAGGTCTTGAATATTTCTAGATTTCAATCCCATTTCAGCCATCTCCCCATGTTTGACCATTTAGAAAATGGCTTGCCGATGCCGGCTAAAACTCTTTCATAGAAAGGTGCTTCTTGTATGTCTATGAAAGTCATGACCATCTCTGATTCTGTCATGGAAGGACTAACTTGGGTAGCCAGGCATCTCCACCTCTGAGCATACTCTCTGAAAGACTCATTAGACTGTTTCTTGATCTTGGTAATTTGATACCGATCAGGAGCCATTTGAGATTGAAAGTTGTATTGGGTAAGGAAAGCGTGTGCTAGCTCTTCCCAACTATGGATCTTTGAATTGTCTAATCTTGTGTACCACGAACGGGCTTCTCCAGTTAGACTTTTTTGGAACAGTTGAATTCTGAGTTTTTCATCCTCTGCATAAGATCCCAGTTCTCCAATAAACACCTTTAGATGTGTGTAAGGATCTCCTAACCCGTCATATTTTTCAAAGTCAGAAGTCTTAAACTTTTTTGGATAATGAATACTAGGGAAAATACACAAATCAGCATATGAAACACTCCCGTGTGTTCCAATTCCTTTGATAGTGCGAAGAGTCTCTTCCATTTGGAGGACTTTCTTTTTGATGTCTCCAGTGTCTGGGTCTCCAGTGGGATGGGCAGCATCATGAGTTTTGTTGGTCGGATCCAACTGCAGTTAAGGTATTGTAATGACCTGGGTTCCTCTTTGTGTGAAGGATTTAACATGTACGGATATTTTCTGACCCTGTGTAGACTGGTGTAATTCTTTTAGTAAAACAACCAAATATGTAATCTGTTTGCTTAATCCGTCGAATTCTTTGTGAGAATTAGATTAAGTTCGGTCTGGTCGGATGACGACATGATTGACTGTAGGCCTGTTGCCTTTTTAGACTTTGAACGGGTGGTAGGTCTGATTGATTCCTTGTAAAAGACTTGCATAGTTTAGTCTTTAGGGAAGGTGGATGATAACATGCTATGTGATGTGTCCAGTTTAGGAATTTTATCTTGCAAAACGGATGTCAGCTGTTTGCAGCATGTATGTGTTCACATTTCTTCATATTTCTCATTACATAGAGATAGATATGGAAGATAATTACAAGTAATTGTGCTTTACAAGTAATTTGAAATGAGAGCATGAAGGGACTTTCCTCCGTTTTGGGTTTATCAGAGGCTGACCTATCTTAGGTTACTCTCGCAGCTTTTTGGCATGAAGGTTCCCAAATCATCGCAATCTACTTGACGGGAAGTTAATTCGGTCTTTCAACTAAAGCGAATTTGGGTGGTGCCTTTCCTGAGCCTCGGAGAATTAGTCTTCTCACGAGTCCAGTAATCAAATATCGACGGGATAGCCTCCTGGTGGAGGGACCACACAATATACATTCACATACATCGCGTCTTACCGTATGAAAATGTTGACATGTGCGAAGCACTAATATCACAAGCAGATATGGTGCGAAGCACTAATATCACAAGCAGTTTATAGTGCGAAGCACTAATATCACAAGCAGTTTATAGTGCGAAGCACTAAGTAAGGAAATGCATTCGTACACATTTATCATAAAATGTAAATGCAACATCCACATACAAGCTGATAACAATTTTGAAAAAATTGTAATAGCAGCTTAAGTCCTCTTAATGGAGTCCCCAGCAGAGTCGCCACCTGTCGACGTCGGGATTTTTAATTGTCCCTTTCCGTTACTTGTTCTTTGGTGTTCTCATTTTAGGTGAGATTTGTTTGAAAAAATAAGTGAAAAAGGTCCGACATGTATAATGTCGACGATGGAATGTTAAGAGTCGCCAATTAATTTTTTAAATGGTTGTACCAACACAACCGAGAAAAGGTTTGCACATTGACCCAGTGATGTGACACTGCTAAGCGGGTCGGTGAAACTGAGATTCATTAGGGTCCGGGGACTTGGTTATGGGGAGAGAAGGTGTTAGGCACCCCCCGACATCCGTGTTATCACGGTGACCGCCTCTTTTCAAGAGACTGTTATCTGAATGTGTGTGTGTGTGTGGTTCAATGTGCTGTTATTTGGAAGTAGTGCGAGGCCTCGTTCACACCTATATACACAGGGTTTGAATTTTATGTAAAAATTCAATTTTTAGCAAGATATGGCAGTGATGTTTTATAAAAGAGATTTTTTCAAACCATGATGCTCAATAGTAATTAAGACCTTTTACACTCCCATTTTATTAAGTGCTCGGCTTGATTGATTTTATTTGACAGATGCGAGGCATCCGTACGAAAATAATATACAAAATAACGCCGACTTCGTCGTGGGTATGTAAACCATCTGAGGAAATTCAGACACCGCAGAATAATTTACAAGCTGCTTACAGCTGAAAATGTCCATCATGGGAACCGAATCTAGATTTAATGGGATGCATCTGTGATCACATGATTCCTAGGCGCACAAAATACCGTAATTTGTATGAAAGCAATAAGCAGGTATATATATAAAAGCTGTAAATATATATATACAGACATGATCACCAACCACGAAGCACCTCCATGGGGGATCAGAAATGTAAATAATACTGTTAAAAGCTATTAACTGCCACGGAGGGAACTCCAGGCGGGACAAAACATAAAGAAAGCTGTACGAAGCAATCAACTGCCACGAAGTGAACTCCAGACAGGATGAAACGTAGATAAAGCTGTAAATACGATCAACCGCCATGGAGGAAACTCCAGGCGGGACAAAATGTAAATAAAGTTGTAAAGACGGTCAACCACCACGAAGTAAACTCTAGGTGGGACAAAATATATATATATATATATATATATATATATATATATATATATATATATATATATATATATATATATACATATATATATATATATATATATATATAAGCATATAAACGCACCGGATATAAAATCCAGGCTCATCGGATGGATTCCAACAACAGTTAATATATATAAGTATATATATATTAAAGCAGTAAACGCACTGGATGTGAAATCCAGGCTCATCGGACGGAGTCCAACAATAGTTAATATATATAAGTATATATATATTAAAGCAGTAAACGCACCGAATGTGAAATCAAGGCTCACCGAACAGAGTTAGATAGCAGTTCATATATATAATTATATATATAAGAAAGCCATTAAACGCATCAGACATAAGTCTAGGCTCATCGAACAGAGTTTGACACGCAGTTCATATATATAAATGTATATATATACAAAAGCAATTAAACGCTCCAGACCGAAGTATAGGCTCAATCGAGGCATAACTCAATAATGTTAGTCAATATGTATATATATATATATATATATATATATATATAAAGACTGGAATGAAACCACGGACCGAAGCCCGGGCAAAAGTAAGCAACACGACTCTCAATGTGTAGAAAGGTGTGTGCAAAGATGAAGAGAAAGACTCTAAAGTGTGTGAGAAGGCTTACAGCTGATCGCTAAAAAAAGGCTTCTATATCTTTAGAGTGGGTAAACACTGGCTTTTGTGGGTACAAAAGAGGCTATGTATGAGCTCACATGTGTTTAAAAGGGGAAAGTACACTGCATGGGATGAGTACAGAGCAAATTGGAAAGTACACTGCATGGGATGTTTTAAGAGATTTTCTCTTAAAAAATCTGAGCCGCAGGTGTACCAGAGGCAACCCGGGTTGGGCCAAGTTTTTCGGGTCAGGTCGTCTCGAAGTACGTGCACTCGGGCACTGTAATATCCACTCAAACTTTCAAAAGTGTAATTCGGGCATCCGTTTGAGGTATACAGGACCTATTTCGGACCGCCATTGTCGAGAGTTGTACGATGGCATGAGATTAGAGTTTGTACGAAGTCATTGAAGATGGGACGGTGCCCTCCGATCTTCAAGCTTCAACTTTCATCTGTTACCCCGTACAATAGTCACTCGGGATTGATTAGTCTTGTAAGACATTGTTGCGTAGATATGTTGAGGCGACGTGGCGTGGCATCGTGTTGGTCAGATGATGATGTTGCCCTTCACCGGTGTTATCGCCGGATTGGGCTGATAAAGCAGACGTTGCTCAGCTTCGCTGGGATTGGACTGCTACAATTGGTTGAAGGTCCTCATTGTCATCCTTGAGGTGTATCTGTCTTCCTTATGTTATCGCCGGGCTGGTGCAGTGGATCTCATTGTGAGCGTCGAGATTGAAGTTGGTCGCACTTGTAACAAGCATTTATGGGGTTATTGCCGAAATTTCATTTCTTGGGGTTATCACTAAGGTTGGTGGCTATTCCCATGGTTGGGACTGAGACTGGATACCTCGGGATTATCTCCGAGATTAATCGATCTTCTCCAGTGTGTGTGTCGGTATTGATCTGCATTCCTCGGGGTTATCTCCGAGATTGCGATCTGGGATTGATGCTAAACTTCCGGTAGTATCCGGTACGAATATGGATCGTCTTTTAGGGTTCCCTCTTAAAAGACAAATCTGCTCTCCTACAATGTTAGTGACAGTAGTACAGAAAATTTCGAGTGTCTACAAGGAGTGCTCCACAAGGGAGATTCGTGTATCGATCTTGCCTCCTACCAGGCGTTATTGGCCTGTGTCGCAGTCACCCACCGATGACATCCCAGTGATAGGGATGGACGGATACAGTTTGTCAGAGGGTTCACATACTCAAGATTCATTCCATCACTGGTGGTCCCCTCGTACCATTGGAGCCCAGACCCACGCCACTAAATTTATGGGGGATATAGTTCCTGGATCCATGATGATGATGGATTAGCTAACCTGTGTCAGAGATCCAACTCATGTGACACAGATTGATCGTTTGACCCTACAGTTGGACCGAGCACATTTCTTCATTCGGCACTTGGGTAGAGATCCTTTAGAAGCAGATTCGTTTAATCCTTCCAGCTCAGGCGCTGGCCCCTCAGGTGACCCATATGGCTTTGTTGGTGTAGATCCTCCCTTGTATAGGGCTGACATCACTGTTGATAGAGATCCAGTGACTCAGGAGGAGTTACATCAGGTGGACAAGATTGATGATGTAGATATTGACACCATTATCTTCTTCTGATATGTATTCTCATTATCTCTTTTAATAGGCCTCTGTTAGATATTGGGTGGCTGTGTCCTATTCTCGCTATATCTTTTGATAGGCCTCTGTTAGTAGTAAGGCGTTTGTGCCCCATTTCCTTCTATTTTTATCTATACAGAGATGATATATATAGATGATGATGTACTTAGGAATATATGTACTATTTTCCATTCCCTACATCATATTGCCATCTATTATCTATCATGCATCTATTATGTTATGATACGGCCTACACAGATGTCTTCTTTGACAGTCAGCCGACTAGATCACACCCTATCAGTGTTGGTAGCCTCCCGTCTGAGGTCGTGGTATGATAGTATGTCACCCCCAGATAGGGTGACCATAGATTAGTTACTACAGCACTCTATAACCCTCCTGATGTTTTAGGTTCTCACAGTCTTTGTAGAGGGTATGCTGGAGCATTGGATACCGGTGAGATAAGTTTTCCGATTTGGTACCCAGGAGTTGACTCCTACCTTAGAGGAGTACGAGCGATTGACGGCTTTGCCCTTAGACATACCTTGCACTCATATGGCTGTTAGAGATATGCGCCGAAAGCTAATGACCCTCACCGGGTTACGGCATAGAGTAGTAGAGGATGAGATCACATCCGGTCATGTATTATCCCAACATTTCCTGATAGATAGGTTTGGCTCATCGGACAACTATACACAATATTATGGGGATTTCACCACCAGAGGATCAGTGGCATTTGGCCAGAGTAGATGTATTTGTGATGTGTATAGTGGCGTATGTGCACATGCCACGGTATATGGATGAGCTGGACATCGGTTTTATCATGGCAGTGACAGCTCTCAGGGAGGGTCGTACCATCATTCTGATTGCGGTCGGCCATGTTTTGCAGCACCTACCCTACAGGGGTATTTACAGGTAGTTCGCTCATGTTATACGCGTGGTTTATGTCACACTTGAGAACGATTGGCACTTTCCACCGACACGGGTACTACTTCACCCATAATATAGCTATATCTTACTCTTTTCAGCCATCGGAGTGTACAGACGCTATCTCTTAGTTGATTTTATTGGCAGGGATCAGAGATCAGTTTGGCATCCTACCGTGTTAAGGGCTCAGCTTACCCTATAGCTTTATTATTCACGCTCCTGGCATGGATTACCTCCCTCTGGCTGGTTTGAGGGGCATGACTACCTACCACCCACTGGATGTGTGTCACAGTTTGACCAGTTCCAGGACTTTCATCCTTTTGAGGGGGCGTTAGGTTAGCGTTTAGCTTCTCGCCATCTGTCAGCAGAGGACCGATCCAGAGTGTATTCTTGTTTAGATCAGTGTGAGATAGTTATTTTTTCTGTTAGCCATCCGGGCTGTTCGCCAGAGTATTCTGCGTGGATGGAGATAAAGACTTCATCGACTGTGGTAGTATCCACAGTGTCGGGTGTTGATTCAGATGATGGAGAGCCCATAGAGGGCATTGATTCTCCCGCTGAGGATGAGACATTCCCTAGGTTGCTAGCAGCTCTTTTAGATTCTCCCAGTACTAGCGCTGTTGTGATCCATCATTCAACACAGTACTTTGAGCAGAGTCTTCATCTGATGACCTTTGAGAGGGATCAGGATAGAGCCCTGATGTTGACAGCTCTTGATGGAAGAGATGACACTCTATTAGAGAGAGACGAGGCATTATCACATAGAGATGTCGTTGTTGAGGAGCGGGATGAGGCCAGATCAGCTAGAGATGCCGTGATAGTTGAGCGAGATGGTGCTATATCTGCCCGGGATGTAGCCGTTACATATAGTATCACAGTGAGGTCCCTTACTACTGGCATGATTGCAGAGATGGGCACATATATTGATAAACACTGTGTCACCATGCAGATGGTTGTAGATTTGTTAGCTCGTGTGGATACCCTGGTGCAGGAGACCACAACATTACCTTCTTTTTCTGAGTGAGATGCCATGTTGGGCTTGATAGCTCGCATATACACTAATTTGTAGATGAGCTTATATTTTCCTGCACAGACTAGCTTAACCATTTTGTCATGTACAGTTCATATTGTATATATCAAACTTCATTATATATTGCATGGAAATATATTTTTTTGATCACTTCCCTTTTAGTTATGCCTTGTTGCTTGCTTGATATTTGCATGTTTCTTCAGGGCTTGTGATCTAGATGTATTCTGAATTCCTCCTTAATGGATGGACATTGAGTTGTCTCGGGATATTTCAGAATGGATCGTTGATCTATGTGTTTTCCCTACCATTTTTGGTGTCTTGGGACTGGTTTCTATATGGAGATGTGGAAAAAAGTGTGACTTTCCTCTGAGATCGACCACACCACAGATGGTCACCAGTACTCTTATTTAAGAGGAGCCCAATTAGTGCATCTCTTATGGATTGGTGTTTCTCTTTGAGAAATAACTGCAGCTTAGATGGTCGCCGATCCTCCCATTTAGGGGGAGGTCATATAGTTCCATCCCTTTGGTTTGAAATTGATGAAATGTGATGGATTGAATGATGATCCTAGTACTGCTGACAAGTGTTTGTGTTTTTATAGGGGGTTAGACCAAACCATAACTGGCTGCCTACGTACTCCTGTTCAAGAGGAGATTAGGTCTGCATAGTTCAAACCTGGTGTAAGAGGTTCAACGCTATATGTGGCAAAAAGGGTGTAGAGATATTTTGGTTATTTTTGTTTTTGTAAGGAAAATGGTGTAGAAATGTTTTTGTTGTTTTTGTTTTATTGCGATCGAGCCATATAAAATATGTTTGCCTACGTACTCCCGTGCATCAAGGAGATCAGGTCGTCATAGTTTGCCCCGTTTTCAGGACGATTTGCAGCCAATGAAAAGTTTAGTCCCGTCTTTAGGACAAACTGCGGGGGAAAAAGTTTAATCCCACGTACAGGATAAACTGCGGGTGTGAAAAGTCTTATCCCTAGTGGGGTAAAACTGCAGGTGTGAAAGGTTCAATCCCTGGTGGGATAACCAGAGTTGAGTAAGGATTCAAAACCAAGTGAAGAGAAGGATCTAGCGATCCAAAAACCAGGCTGCTGGTTAGAAAAGTGTGTTGGTCCCTGATGGGGCAGAAGAGGAGTTGTATGTAGTAAAGGGTTAAAAAACCTGAAATGACCGGGGATCTGATGATCCAAAACTAGGATGTTTACTTGATAGTAACCTCAGACATAGTACCGTTTCACGGTGTCCGAGTTGATAAGCTGTGGAAACTCATCGCCATCCATTTCCTATAATCTGAGAGCACCTCCTGTCAATACCTCCTTGACAATAAACGGGCCTTCCCAGTTAGGGGCAAATTTTTCCTTAGACTAATCTTGGTTGTCAATGATCTTCTTCAAAATCAAGTCGTGTCGTTTAAACTGCCGTAGCCGGACTTTTCTGTTGTAGGACCTGGCGATCCTTTGTTGATATAACTGACCGTGGAAGATAGCAGCGGCACACCTTTCGTCTATTATAGACAATTGGTGATACCTATCTTGTACCCACTGGTTTTCATCCAGCTGAGCATCTATCAACACTCTGAGGGATTCCATTTCCACTTCTATGTGGAGCACTACTTCCATCCCATAGGTTAATGTGTAGGGGGTTGCCCTAGTGGAAGTGTGCATTGATGTTCTGTAGGCTAACAAAGTAAGAGGCAACAAGTTAAGCCATCCTTTATGATTGGCGGACATCATTCGCATGATCTTTTTGCTATTCTTATTAGCCGCTTCAATAACACCATTCATCTTTGGACGGCAGATGACGGAGTTGAGATGTTTGATGTGGAATTTACTGCATAACTCCTCCATCATTTTGTTAGTGAGGTTCTTAGCAATGTCTTACACAATTACCTCTGGTTGTCCATATTGACAAAGGACATTGTTTCTGATGAAAGCAATGATGACTTCTTTGGTAACCCTGGAGAAGGAGGCTGCTTCCACCCATTTGGTGAAGTAGTCGATCATGGTGAAGATAAACCGATGCCCATTACTGGCTTTAGGCTCGATGAGTCCGATCATGTCCATTCCCCACATTGAGAAGGACCAAGGCAAACTCATATTATGGAGCTCCCTCGAAGGGGCATGGATAGCATTCCCATGAATCTGACACTGATAACATCTCCTGATGTGATCTATATAGTCAGCCTTGAGAGAGAGCCATTAATGCCCTGTTCTGAGGATTTTCTTAACAAGTAGGGGGCCCCGCTCATGTGCGGGCCACATACTCCACCATGGATCTTATCCATGAGCCTCTGAGCTTGGTCCTTGTCCGGACATCTGAGGAGACCTAATCTTGCATCTCTTTTGTAGAGTGCATCTCCGCTAAGGTAGAATTTCATAGTCAGTCGATGGATCCGCCTTCTTTCAGTGAGGCTCACCTCAGCGGGTATAGATCCATCTTGTAAGTACTTCTTGATATGCTGATACCAAGTGTGTTGGATGGGAGGTAGCTCATCCGATACTTCTCCAATGTAATTCCCATAGGCTGGAGCCTTTTATTGGGCAACTGTGAGGGTTGGCATGTCTTCCTTATCATGTATATTGATCAAGGAGGCCAAGGTTGCTAGTGCATTCATAAAATCATTCCTATTCTGAGGAATGTGGAGGAAGGATATTTATTCAAACTTCGAAGCCATCTGTAGAACCTACCGATGGTAAGGCAGCAAGTGTAGACCTTTGGTGTGATAGATTCCTATGGTTTGTCTGATTACCAACTCGAAATCTCCAAAGACAGTTAACCATCTGATTCCCATTGATTGGGCAAGTTTTAGCCCCATGATACAGCCTTTATACTCAGTTGTATTGTTGGTGTTGGCAAACTACAATTTGACGGCGACGGGATGCTGCTCCCCCATAACGGATACTATAACTACTCCAGCCCCAGACCCTTCCATATTTATAGTTGCATCAAAATACATCTTCCATGTTTGGTGTGCATCGTACTGATGGTGTTGCTAAATTGCCATTATCCCCTCATCGGGGAAATATGTTTTCAAGGGTTTGAAATCCCCTGAAGGTGCGGCGGCCAGTTAATCTGCAATTCCTTGTCCTTTGATGGACTTTTGCGTCACGTAGACGATATCAAATTATTGTAGGATCAACTGCCACCTGGACAGTCGATAGTTCAGCATGGGTTTACTGAACACGTACTTGAGAGGATCCACGCGGGATATGAGATGGGTTGTGTGACCATGGAGGTAATGCTGTAGCCTTATGGAAGCCCATGCTAAAGCATAACAAGTCTTCTCAATCAGATAGTACTTGTGTTCACTGCTGCTGAATCTTTTGCTGAGGTAGTAGATAGCTCGTTCTTCACCTCTATAGTCTTTCTGTCCCAGTATGCAGCCCATGGCATTGTCACTTATGGATAGATACATGAATAGGGGAACATCATCCCTGGGTGGTACCAAAATAGGAGCTTTGACTAGCTGCTCTTTGATTGTAAGGAATGCCTTCTGGCATTTCATCATTCCATTTCATGGAGGAGTTCTTCTTTAACAATTTGAAAATAGGCCCAAAGGTTGCTGTGAGTTGGAAAATGAACCTGCTAATGAAGTTGATTCTTCCCAAAAATCCCAGTATTTCCTTCTCTGTCTGAGGAATGGGCATTTCTGTGATGGCCTGGGTTTTGGTGGGATCCAGCTTAATCCCCTTGTGGCTGACTAGAAATCCTAGCAACTTGCCTAATTTAACGCCAAAGGCACACTTGGCTGGATTCAACTTCAAGTTGTACTTACGCAACCTATTGAAGAGCTTTTTGAGATGATCTAGGTGGTCTTCCTCCTTCCGGGATTTGACAATTATGTCATCCACGTAGATCTCTATCTCCTTATGCATTAAATCGTGAAAAAGAGCCATCATAGCTCCCTGGTAGGTAGCTCCGGCATTGATGAGGCTAAATAACAACCGTTTATAGCAAAAGGATCCCCAAGGCGTGATGAATGTAGTTTTCTCACAGTCCTCTTTAGCAACCATAATCTGATGGTACCCTGCGAAGCAATCAGCAAAGGAGTACATGTCGTATTGAGCAGTATTATCAATGAGAATGTGGATAAATGGCACCAGAAAGCTATCTTTAAGGCAAGCTTTATTCAGATCCCGGTAATCCATGCAAACTCACACCTTTCCTCCTGGTTTAGGCACGGGGACTATGTTTGATAGATATTCAGGGTACGTAGACACCATGATGATGCATGCTAGAAATTGTTTCACAATTTGTTCTTTAACCTTTAAACTCCACTCAGGTTTTAATCGCCTGAGCTTCTGCCTGACTAGCTTTAATCCCTCTTTAATGGGGATGCGATGAATCACAATGTAAGTGGACAAACCCATCATGTCTTCACGAGACCATGCAAACACATCCTGGAATTGGGTTAATAGTGCAACCATGTCATTCCTTTGGTTTGGAGTGAGGTCTATACCAATTTGGATTAGCTTAGGTCTTTCTAAGGTTCAGAGATTGAAGGAAATGGTTTGATCAAGGTTGGGTTTAGGTTTGTCTTCGACCCATTCTTTGATCTCTGGAGGTATCTTAATGTCCTCTTGTATTTCCATCAAGTCTGAGTCCAACTTTTCATCAAAGTTACAATCCTTGTGGAGAAAAGGCACCTTATCAGCAAGTATAGGCACATCTAAATTTAGAGTCCTGAAACAAAATATACTTTTACTTAATATATATGAAACTGCTTAATCATACAAAGTATTAGCATGTACTGACAAAACAACTGCTAATATTGTACAGAAAAGTAAGCAGTTATTATTATGTAGGGAAAAGGTGCAAAAATGACCCTAATATTTACACGGATCTCCCACTTCCACCCTAAACTAATTTTTTTTTTCAAAAGTACCCTTAACGTTACAAATTTAAGGTCAATTGTGCCCCTCCCGTTAAAAAAATCCAACTAGACAAACGGACGTGCTAAGCGATTGACACGTGGCAAAAATAAATTTTTTATTATTTTTTTCTCTATCTTCTCTCTCTTTTCTCTTCCCACTACACCTTTCCTATTCTTCTTACTTCGTGGACTGCGTTTTCTCTCTCATCCCAAGAACAAACACAAGCATTTACTGATAAATTCTCTAATTTCATTTTCAGTAATTCAAGCAACAACAAAAAAACCCATTTCATCAAGAACTCCAAAAACCCACCTACAGTTCATTCACTGAGAAATCAAAAGCTGAGTTCTTTGTACCCTTTTAAACTCATTGATAGAGAGATAAACCCTTTCCTTTCCTTTTCTTTTCTCTCTCTATCTGTAACTGTTTTGTTTTCAGTATATAATGCGCGAAAGCCTGCGATTTTTCTGGGTTTTGGAGCTAATCGGAGAGTCGCCGGCGATTGGATGGAACCGATGTTGTTGTTGTTGTTATCATTAGCCTCTTACATTTCATTTCATGGAGTTAAAGATTCCTTGTAATCGATGTATTTTTGTGAGATTTTGTACTACCCAACCGAGATTTACTCTCTTTCTTCTCCAGGTAAGTAGAGAAAAATGATTTTTTTAATTTGAAGAAGGATTTGGAACAGGGAATACTCTTTTTGTGTTCCTGTTAAAGAAATAAATTCACAAGAGTAAGATATAGATAATGGGTTTTTCATATTAGTCTCTATCAAACACAAAATGTCTCACTTGTGCTCTACTCGTAATTGTTTGTGATTTGATAGAGAATTTGATACTGGGATACCCTTTTCGTCATAATCTATTTTTGTATGTAGATATATGTATATACTACATACATTATGATACTGAAAAATGAATTTTTCTGGGAAATCAAAGAACTGATTTTTAGTGCTTTAGAGTGATATATGTTGTGATGATGAAATTCAAAACTTGTATTTGTTCTTGGTGAGTATTAAATTACTCTGTTTCTTTCTCAATCAGTCCTAATCTTTTGTCACCGGTCGAAGAATTTGATGCGGGGTTTTATTTTTAACTTGTAGTTATGATAAATATATACGATCTATTTCTTTGATACCCTGTTCGTAACAGTGGGGTGAAGTTTTCGGTAGAGAAAGAGATATAAATTCTTGGGTCATCCAATGTTGAAGCTCCAAATGATTTTAGTCATTACCCTTGTCTCTTGGTTGATACAACAGTATTGATACAACTTCACACATTTTTGTTGTTGCTTGAATTACTAAAAATGAAATTGGAAAATTTATCAGTAAATGTTTGTGTTTGTTCTTGGGATGAGAGAGAAAGCGCAGTCCACGAAGTAAGAAGAATAGGAAAATGATGAAAAGGTGTAGTGGGAAGAGAAAAGAGAGAGAAGAAAGAGAAAAAAATAATAAAAAATTTATTTTTGCCACGTGTCAATAGCTTAGCACGTCCGTTTGTCTAGGTGGATTTTTTTTAACGGGAGGGGCACAATTGACCTTAAATTTGTAACGTTAAGGGTACTTTTAGAAAAAAAATTAGTTTAGGGTGGAAGTGGGACATCCGTGTAAACATCAGGGGTATTTTTGCACCTTTGCCCTTATTATCTACAGGGCAGAAAGAGTTTCTGCCCGTTTTACCCTTGTCGACCAATGAAAGGAGTGCTGCTCCAATTGTCAAGGGTGAAGTCTTGATGGACTGCAGTGATGGAGGGGTTGTCATCGTCCTCCTTCTCTCGAATGATAACCATTATGTCTAGGCAATCATCGTCTGTGGTGTATATATTTATATGTTCATCATGGACAATGATGCGTATGTTTGACATCATCCGGGCGATGTCCTATTTACGTCTCCGTTCCTCTTCCTCCACTTTTGGATCTGGAACTAGGACTTCTTTTCCCCTTACCAGTATCGGCTTGGGAAATAACATGGCCATTACATGCGCTGGCACCTTCACCGGAGACCGTACAGGCTCAAGAACTGTAGGTGGAGATAATCATTGTATAGCTGAAGCTGAAGGAATCTATTTGTGCTTATGATGATTCCTGCGACTGGAACTAGTAGTATAGCCTAGTCCAGTTGTCCCTGTTTGACTGGGACATTGAATTGGGCTCTTGATGCCCTAATTGTCTTTGCCTAACCCTTGTCCAAGTTGATAACCTAATGACATCATTTCTTGAGTGGCCGACATTACTTCGGTAGAAATCTGGGGCATGAGAGGTGGCGCCCCAATAGGGTGGTAGTGAGTGTTGCTCACCTCCAGGGCATGAAAACTGACCGGCTCAACTTCTGAATTGAAGCTAATGAGTGGTATGTCACCTTGTTCCGGACATTCCGGCTCAGCATTGACAGTGACTAGGCTATTGTGGATAATGCACTTAAGTTGCGGATGAAGGGTGGAGGGGACTACCCCGGCCATATGAATCCACGGTCTTCCCAGAAGTAGGTTGTATCCTGTATCTATTTTGAGAACGTGAAAAGACACATAGAATGTATGTGGACCAATCTCTACTTGCAGTTCAATCTCTCTGACAAAGTTTCGACGGGATCCATCAAAAGCTTTGATAACCGTATGGCTATTTCGGATCCGATTGAGATTGATGTTCATCTTCACTAAAGTAGCATAGACAGATATTCAGAGATGAACCTCCATCTATCAAGACTCCTCCCACCATATACCCGGAGGACATAACCGTAATGTGCAACGGCCTGCAATTATCAGTCCCTTCGAGAGGTATATCGTCATTAGTAAAAGAAATCACATTGTTGTTGAAAATGTGATCCACCAGATGCTGGAATTTCTCAACATCTATTGACTTAGGCAATTGGGCTTCTTCCAGAACCCTGAGCAAGACCTTCCTGTGATCTTCTAAGTATAGTATGGAAACTTGTTGTGGAGCTTCTCTTAAGCTTAAAACCACCTTGGCTTCATTATGGCCCATAGCATAGAGAAATATTTCCACCTTTTCCATGGGAATCTTCCCCTTTGACTTTATGGTAGGCTTCATTACCTGTTGAGGGAGATATAGTGGATTATCCTTCGACTCTGCAGTAGTTATGTGTGATGTGGATCCTTCAGCCCCTCCATAATTCCATGGAACTTTCTGTAGGCTAACAACAGGATATTGTGGTCTGGATGGCAAGATAATTGGCTTTGGCGCAGTCACTTTCAAAGGATTGTCAACTCCTTTGAGTTGCATTGGTTGGATTGTACGTGAGGGAGTAGCTGCATTTGTCTCAGAAGATATGATTGCTACGACTTCCTTCCACTTTGTAGGAAACACATCCTCATTCTCCAGTACTACAACATCATCGTCTGCCATCTGCAAGACACTGCTGTCAATTAAATTCTGAATAAGGTGGCGGAATGCCCAGCAATCTTTTGTACTGTGACCGCGAGATTGGGAATGATATTGACACACCCTATTGAAATCAAACCGTCTTGAACGCGGGCTGATTGGAGGTAGCAGAGTTGTAATTCTTCCTTCATTTATCAGCATCTGCAGTATTTCTTCCATCGGTTGGCCTAGGTATATAAATTCCCTTTTGTTGGCAAAATCCCAATGGGCTTTGGCATTTGCTCTTTTTGTAATTTTTTCCTTCACTATTTCCTTTTCTGGAGCATGCAGTGGAGTGTTGGTAATAAGAGGAAGGAGATTGGCATGCTTCTAACTGAATAATTGGCGTGTGACTTGGTGCTGATGGACCACCAGTTCTGCCAATTGGTTAAGTTACTCACGCAGAGCATTCATTTTCCGTTCCATTGTAAACTGGAACTTTGCATAGTCCCACTTGTCATCATTATCATTGCTGGTCTGGGAAGATCCACTATTGAAATTGGAACTCTGTCCATTGCTGTAATTAATCATATTAACCTCATCTTCTTTGTGTTGAGGAAGAGGGTTGTCTTGCACATGGGGTTGATCGGGTTTGGTGACCACAATCTCACCGCTATCTATTAAATCCTGGATCTTGTGCTTTAAGGCTCAGCCATCCTGAGTATCATGTTCCGGTGCCCCGGCATGATAAGCACACTTCCAGTGTAGCATTGTAACCCCTCCCATTCGGGTTGGCTGGTGGAAGAAGATGAGTAATTTTCTTTTGAGTGGTCAGAAGGTTGAGGATATTCTCGAGTGAGTCCCCTAAAGGTGTGAACACTCGAGGACGTTTGACTTCTCCACCCTTAGGTATTGGAGGGTTAAAAGACTGTGCTTGAATGGGAGTGTAATTTCTCCTCTGAATAGTCATATTCTGACTGCCCTTCTGACCTTGTAAGATCAAGAAAACATCCTCCTCTTTCTTTTTTTGGACCCTCCGGGAGTTGTTTCCATAATTTCTGGACTGGATGTGCTCAGCAATAGCTTTAAGGGAAGCTAGGTCTTGAATCTTTCCTGACTTCAATCCCATCTCAGCCATCTCCCCATGTTTAATCATTTCAGAGAATGGTTTGCCAATGCCAGCTAAAACCCTCTCATAGAAAGGAGCTTCTTGTATGTCTATGAAGGTCATAACCATTTCTGACTCATTCATAGAGGGAACAACTTGAGCAGCAAGGCGCCTCCACCTTTGAGCATACTCTCTGAAAGATTCATTGGCTTGTTTCCTGACTTTAGTAATTTGGTACCGGTCAGGGGCCATTTGAGACAAGAAGCTGTACTGAGTGAGGAAGGCATGAGCTAGCTCTTCCCAGCTATGTATCTTTGAATTGTCTAATCTGGTATACCATGAACGGGCTTCTCCAGTGAGACTCTTTTGGAAGAGCTACATCCAAAGCTTCTCGTCCTCGGCATAAGATCTGAGTTCTCCAATGAATACCTTTAAATGTGTGTAAGGATCTCCTAACCCATCATACTTTTCAAGGTCAGGAGTCTTGAAATTCTCTGGATAATGCACACCAGGGAATATACAAAGGTCTGCGTATGAAACACTCCCATGTGCTCCAATCCCTTTGATAGAACGAATGGACTCTTCCATATGAAGGACCTTCTTTCTGATATCACCGGTGTCTAGATCTTCTTTGAGATGGGTGGTATCATGAATTTTGTTGGTTGTATCTAACTGAAGCTCAGGTACTGGAATGACTTTATCTGAACCTTGGGTTCCTCCTTGTGCAGAGGATTCACCATGTACGGGTATCTTCGTACCCTGAGTAGACTGATGTACTTCTTTAAGAAGAACAGCCAAATCTATAATTTGTTTACTTAATCCGTCGAATTCTTCACAGGAGATAGGATTAAGATTAGCCTGGTCAGATGAAGACATAATTGGCTATAGGCTCACGACCTTTTTGGACTTTGAACGGGTAATGGGTCCGATTGTTTCCCTGTGAAAAACTAACATAGTTTAGTTTTTAGGGATTGTATAAATGTTTACATGTTATATGACGTGTCCGTTTAGGAAGTATTATCCTGTAAAACGGATGTTAGCTATTTATAATACATGATAGCATGTAAATATGCATGTGCACATATTTTGTGACGCCCCCAAAATAGGTATACATCACCTATTCTGAGTCGTCAAATACATGGTACAAAAAACAAATAAAAACTTAATTATACAACTGTCGTGTAAAATACGACAAAACATAAGCTGTGAGTTTTAATACAACATTGTCTTTTAAACAGTATTCAAACTCAAAATAAGTCCTCAATACATTAATTTTCACACTATTTCATAGAATAGTGAGGACTACTAATGCTATCATCTGAACCGTCACTCCGTTCTCGACTAGTCCCCGCTACGTTCTCATTTCCTGAAGAGAACAATGAAAACAAAAGGGTGAGCTCAACTAGCCCAGTAAGAAATATTATGACCAAGATAATGCAGAATAAATTATCATTAGCCTTAAACAGTGTTAAACTGATAAAATATAACAAACATTAAGTTTAACTGCAGCGGAACAAGCAATCCATTAAAAGAGTCAAGTAGAGAATAAAATCTACTATCTTTTATGATTTAAAAAGGTTTTTCATCACTTTTATCGCTGAGACTCAGCTTAATAAATAATCCACATCATCCCTGCACTACGGCCAATGATATTCATTAGTATCACGACCACAAATTATTTATGCACTACGGGCCAAGGATATTCGTGTATTCATCAATGGTCATGATCATGACAACAACTGTCCATCAATGCACTACGGACCAATGAGGACTTTTACCACATCATTTGTAATATTACGGTCATGATTACACCGAATAATACTTGGTCATAATCATACCAAGTCCATCTATGCACTACAGGCCACAAATGACTTTCAACAAAATATAAACATGAGGATGATGACAATGATATAAGAATTCAATAAAACAAGTTCAAGAATTAATTTATCCAGGAAACAATAACGACCAAATTGTCAACATGATACTTCTTTGTAGAGTAAAATTTAAGAATGCTCAGAAAAATATTTTCATGAAAAGATACTGGATGAAGTGCAAATATCAAGGATATTCCACTAATTTCAGGGAGTATAGAAGTCAAAAGTTTAACCAACTGAGTATAATAACGAATGGAATAACAAAAGAAATCACCAGGCATGCGATAGACCGCACAGACAGGTTATTCCAACAGAATAATAAATAATGGAACCAGGTCATGCGTAAATGCACAGACAGGATGTTCCAACAGAATAATAAATAATAGAACCAGGTCATGCGTAAACCGCACAGATAGGATGTTCCAACAAAATAAAAAAGAACAGAACTAGGTCATGCGTAAACCGTATAGACAGGATGTTCCAACAGAATAATAAAGAACGGAAATAGGTCATGCGTAAACCGCATAGACAGGATGTTCCAACAGAATAATAAAGAACGGAATAACAGAAGAATTTCACCATGTATGCGGTACTTCGCATAGACAGGTTATTCCAATATAATAATAAAAAGTAGAATAACAGAAGTTCTCTTCATGAAGACGAAAGAAATAATACCCTTATGAGTACAACAAATAATATCCCTTACCGTAAAAGAAGAGTATTCCGACTGGTAGGGCGAGGATATTCTTAAAGAAAACTTGCATTACGCTCAAAGCTTCTTAAAACTCTAAAGAAATACACTCAAGATTATAGAAGAATTCTCTGAACTTCTGGTGTGGTTTTCAATTCTAACTAAGCATCCTATTTATAGGAAAATAGAAAGGATACTATTCTGCAATATGTCATAAAATATAATATATTCTATTTATAATCAAATAAAACAAAACTTTATAAAAAGAATTTTGTTTTATATAAAAAGATTTTACTATGGAAAATACTATGCATAATAGAATATAATATATTCTATTTATAGTCTAATAAAACAAATAACTTTATAAAAGTATTCTGTTTTATATAAAAAGATTTTCTGTTTTATTACATTAATAATACTAATAAAACAAAATTTATATATATAAACTTCCACGACTTCATAAAAAGACACCTCAATATATTTAACAACATTTATCATCATTATTATAATTCACAATATTAATCGACCAGGTCGTTCCTAAGAAAGAGGGGGCTTTCCAATAAGGATTTCTCCCTATTGGCGCGCAATTAAGTGACCAAACCTCTCCTTGGCAGAACTTCTAGACATCGTTAATATTACAAATAATAATATTAATAACTTCGTCGTCTCAATTATTGATTTAATAAAATATCGACAATAATTGAATCAAATAACGTGAGATACTATGCAGCAAATACTATAGCAATAATTGAACAAAACTGGGTGACTTCTCACGTAAGCATTAATAATCAATATCGTGTGCTACTATGCAACCACGCGTATTACTGTACTTTTAACACCGGGTATTTCAACAGTTAACGGTAAAAGCTTCCGTCGTTATTTTTATAAAAATATTTTTGTCGTTTTTTCAATCCGACAATAATTCTGTTATGGGGTCCACCAATGATTGTGTCGTTGTACGAATATTCTCTGTTAAAACGAATATTCCCCGACCAATCGAATATTATATAACAACTTGTGTACTTTGTAAAATTTATAAATATTACCCACAACTATAACATTATATCAAATTCATTCCATAATATTCAATAATGATATTTATAGAAAATTCATCTTTATTCATAAAAGTTGAGGTCTTACAACCTCCCCTTCTTATGGAATTTTGCCCTCGAAATTAGGGTACGTACCTGGTATGTCGAAGAGGTAAGGATACCTTGATTTCATTTCAGATTCTAACTCCCAGGTCATTTCTTCAACATCGTGGTTTCTCCCCAAAACTTTGACTTGAGGTATAACCTTGGAGCGTAAAATATGTTCCTTCTTATCCAAGATTTGAACAGGAACCTCTTCATATGTCAAATCTTCCGCTATTTCGTCCGGTTCTAACTCAATAATGTGGTTTTGGTCTTCCACATATTTACGTAACATAGATATGTGAAAAAAGTTATGAATACGAGACATACTTGGCGGTAAAGCGAGTCTATAGGCCACAGTTCTTACTCGATCAAGGAATAAAAATGGGCCAATGAATTGAGGATTGAGCTTTCCTCTCTTTCCAAATCTTGTAACTCCTTTCCATGGAGTAACACGTAACAACACATAATCTCCAATATCGAATTCTACGTCCTTTCGATGAAGATCATCATAACTCTTTTGTCGATCTTGTGAGGTTTCTATACGTTGTCATATCGTTTGAATCTTTTCCGTAGTCATACGTACCAACTCCGATCCCAACAACGTTGCTTCACCCACCTCATCCCAGCATACTGGAGAACGACACTTTCTTCCATACAACGCTTCGAATGGAGCCATGCCAATACTCGCTTGATAGCTATTATTGTAGGAAAACTCCACCAATGGTAAGAACTTGTCCCAACTTTCCTTGAAGTCAATGGCACAGAGTCTTAATAAATCTTCAAGAGTTTGAATAGTTCTCTCTGATTGTCCATCCGTCTGAGGATGATATGCCGAACTAAATCGTAAATTCGTGCCCATAGCTTTTTGTAAACTAACCTAAAATCGTGAAGTGAATCTTGAGTCTCGATCAGAAACTATGGATACTGGCATACCATGCAATCTTACAACCTCGCTTATGTACATACGAGCAAGATGTTCAAGTGTATAAGTTTCTCGTATAGGTAAGAAGTGAGCAGACTTGGTCAATCTATCAACAATGACCCAAATTGCATCTATGCCTTGAGAAACCTTGGGAAGACCAGTAACAAAATCAATGGTAATGTGCTCCCACTTCCATTCTGGAATTTCAAGTGGTTGCAATGGACCTTTTGGTACTTGATGCTCTGCCTTGACTCGTTGACACGTTAGACACCTTGAGATAAACAACGATATCTCTCTCTTCATATTGCCCCACCAAAATGTATGTCAAAGATCATGATACATTTTGGTACTCCCAAGATGGATTGCAAATGGTGTGTTGTGCGCCTCCATCATGATTTTATACTTTAAATCAGGGTCGTTAGGAACACAAAGTCTAGAGTTGACTCGAAGTATTCCTTTTTCATCGATTCTTGCTTCTGGCATAGCACCTTCTTGTACTTTCTTCCTCATATGTATCAGCTCCAGGTATGTAGCTTTAGAAGGTTTAACTTTATCGATTAAAGTCAGTTCTACTCTTATATTTGCCATCATCACATGGGTTCCTAGAGTCTTTAACTCTATCTCCATCCTTTGCAAATCATACAAAATGGGCCTTTGCGTCAGCTACCACGTTTACTTTTCCAAGATGGTATTGGATGGTATGATCATAATCTTTCAACAGTTCAAGCCAACGTCATTGTCGCATGTTGAGTTCCTTTTGAGTGAAGAAATATTTGAGGCTTTTATGATCCGTAAAGATCTCCACTATCTCCCCATACAAGTAATGCCTCCAAATTTTAAGTGCAAAGACAACAGCTGCCAACTCTAGATCATGAGTAAAATAATTCCTCTCATATTCTTTGAGTTATCGAGAGGCATAGGCTATGACTTTCCCATGTTGCATGAGAACACATCCTAACCCTTTGCCCGAAGCATCACTGTAGATGACAAATCCCTCTGAGCCAGATGGTATTGTCAGAACAGGTGTTGAAATGAGTCTCCTCTTGAGTTCTTGAAAACTCTTCTCGCATTCTTCGCTCCAACCGAACTTTATATCTTTCCGAGTCAGCTGAGCTAATAGAGTAGCGATTCGAGAAAATTCTTCCACGAATCTCTGATAATAACCAGCTAAACCGAGAAAGCTACGTACTTCGATCACTGATTTAGGTTGCTCCCAGCTTTGAATTGCTTCAATATTTGTCGGGTCAACAGATATTCCATGACTTGATACTACGTGCCCAAGGAATGCTACTTCCTCAAGCCAGAACTCGCATTTCTTCAACTTGGCATAAATCTTGTATTCACGAAGCTTTTGGAGTGTCAGCCTCAAGTGTTGCTCATGATCTTCACGGCTTTTGGAATAAATAAGGATGTCATTAATAAAGACGACCACAAAGTGATCCAAATATTCCTTGAATACTCAGTTCATCATATCCATAAAGGCAGCAGGAGCATTAGTCAATCCAAAAGACATGACTAAGAATTCATAATGCCCGTACGGAGTTCTAAAGGCAGTCTTTGGAATATCCTCAGTTTTCACCTTCAGCTGATGATATCCAGAACGAAGATCTATTTTTGAAAAGAATTGTGCTCCTTGCAACTGGTCAAACAGGTCATCAATACGTGGCAATGGGTACCTATTTTTGATGGTGACATGATTCAACTCCCGATAATCAATATAAAGTCGCATACTCCCATCTTTCTTCTTCACGAATAGAACAGGAGCACCCCAAAGAGAAGTACTAGGATGAATAAAGCCAAAGTCTAACAATTCCTGCAGTTGGGTCTTTAACTCCTAAAGTTCAATAGGAGTCATTCGATATGGAGCTTTGGAAATGGGTTTTGTACCGGGTTCAAGGTCGATACAAAAATCAATTTCATGCTCTGCGGGTAGGCCAGGAAGTTCTTCAGGGAATACGTCAGGAAATTGATTAACAATAGAAATATCATTCAAAACTGAAGTATTTTTGTTTAGATCCGTGACATGAGCTAAGAAAGCTTGACATCCGTTTTTCAATAAACGAATAGATTTATGGCTTGAGATAACAGTGATTGATTTTAATGGTTTGGTTGCTTGAATTCGCATAATAGGTTGGTTAGGAATATGAAAGCTAACAACCTTACAAAAATAATCAATTTTTTTATGATGAGTAGTTAACCAATCAATCCCTAGAATTATGTCAAATGCAAGTATTTTCAATAAAATAAGATCGACAGGTAATGTGAGGGTACCGATTTGAACCAAACAAGACTTATAAACAGTGGATGTAATGAAGGTTTCTCCCAACAGAGTTTCAACAGATAAGTCAAAGTCTAATTTCTCCGGAGTCAAATTTAAACGTTGAGCGCAAGTAGGAGAAATAAAAGAATGGATAGAACCGGTATCAAATAAGGTATATACTTCGCTAGAGTTTATGATAAGCTTACCCGTGATGACCTCGTTCGGGTTCCTTGCTTTCTGGGAGGTCACAACAAAAGCTCTCCCTTGAACTACTGGTTTTGACTTTTTTGGGACGGTATTTTGTGTCACCATTCCAACTGGACTTGTCTTCGGTGCACAACAAAATCGGGCTAGGTGACCTTCTCTTCCACAATTATAACACGCTTTGGATGGCATCGCGCAGTTTGGACTGATATGTCCCTCCCCTCCGCATTTGAAGCATATGATAGGTGGTCGTTCTCCTTCCTTAACAACGGGTGCTGGTGCTGACGTCTTTCCATCATTGTTGAATCTCCTATTCTTGAAATGTCCATTCTTTTTGTCTTGGCCATAATTACCACCGAAGTGGTTACCATTTTTGGCATGTTGATTCCCTCCACGTTTGTTGTCACCGTTTCGATTGCTGCTACCACTAGTATTATCATTTTGTCAGCTGCTCTCTCTTGGTTGGGTTGACTCGTTATCGCGCTCCAATAATTAAGCCCTATTTACAACATCTGAATACAAACACAATTTATGAGAAATAAGATATTGACGTATCTTCGGCTTCAAACCTCTTAAAAACATTCGCGACATTCTCTCCTCATTATAAACCAAATGGGACGCAAATCGGAACAACTCAGCAAACTTGGCTTCGTACTGCGACACGGTCATGTTGTTTTGCTCCAGCTTGATGAACTCTACCTCTTTCATGTGACGAATACTTTCGAAAAAGTACTTGTCATTGAACAGTTCTTGGAACTTCTCCCAAGGCATCTTCAGTGCGGCAGGTTGAGTACGCTTTATCGATTTCCACCAGTAATCTGCCTCTCCTCGCAACATAAAGGTGGCAAAGGGAAGCTTTTGTTCCTCGGAGTATCCCAAGACATTAAATATCTTGGTGATCTAATTTATCCACGTCTCCGCCTTAAGTGGTTTTGGCTCTCCAATAAACTCCGGTGGTCCCAGCTCCTTGAACTGTTTAGCGGTGACCGTCCGAGAGTTTCCAGTGTTTCCACCTACATTTTGGACAAGAGCCGCTCTCGCCTGATGTTGCATGAATTGCATAAAGTCTCTGAATATTCCATCATTCATCATTTGGTTAGTGTTGTTGTTTGCACGAGGATTGTCGCCTTTCTGATGCACATTATCTTGATTATTGATATGTGGAGACTCAACGATCTCTTGTGCTCCATTGATGTTCTCAACATTCTCAGATGTCATTTTCAAATACTGCCACAAAACAAGGGTTAATTAACATATCACATATTATCCCTATACTCTGACCGACCAATTTAAAAACCAAATAAACTTAGGTAGGTCATACTAGCGAAGGAACTCCCCGTCTCTTCCCTCCTAGTTCTTGTCTCACATCTTAGCCAGGGATCATATCCCTAAGCTTTTGATACCAACTGTGATGCCCCCAAAATAGGTATACATCACCTATTCTGAGTCGTCAAAAACATGGTACAAAATACAAATAAAAACTTAATTATACAACTGTCGTGTAAAATACGACAAAACATAAGCTGTGAGTTTTAATACAACATTTTCTTCTAAACAGTATTTAAACTCAAAATAAATCCTCAATACATTTATTTTCACACTATTTCGTAGAATAGTGAGGACTACTAATGCTATCATCTGAACCGTCACTCCGTTCCCCGACTAGTCTCCACTACGTTCTCATTTCCTGAAGAGAACAATGAAAATAAAAGGGTGAGCCCAACTAGCCCAGTAAGAAATATTATGACCAAGATAATGCAGAATAAATTATCATTAGCCTTCAACACTGTTAAACTGATAAAATATAACAAACACCAAGTTTAACTGCAGCGGAACAAGCAATCCATTAAAAGAGTCAAGTAGAGAATAAAATCTACTATCTTTTATGATTTAAAAAGGTTTTTCATCACTTTTATCGCTGAGACTCAGCTTAATAAATAATTCACATCATCCCTGCACTATGACCAAGGATATTCATTAGTATTACGATCACAAATTATCCATACACTACGGGCCAAGGATATTCGTGTATTCATCAATGGTCATGATTATGCCAACAACTGTCCATCAATGCACTACGGACCAATGAGAACTTTTACCACATCATTTGTAATATTACGGTCATGATTACACCGAATAATCCCTGGTCATAATCATACCAAGCCCATCTATGCACTACAGGCCACAGATGACTTTTAACAAAATATAAACATGAGGATGATGACAATAATATAAGAATTCAATAAAACAAGTTCAAGAATTAATTTAACCAGGAAGCAATAACGACCAAATTGTCAACATGATACTTCTTTGTGGAGTAAAATTTAAGAATGCTCATAAGAATATTTCCATGAAAAGATATTGGATGAAGCGCAAATATCAAGGATATTCCACTAATTTCATGGAGTATAGAAGTCAAAACTTTAACTAACTGAGTATAATAAAGAATGGAATTACAAAAAAGATCACCAGGCATGCAATAGACTGCACAGACAGGTTATTCTAACAGAATAATAAATAATGGAATCAGGTCATCCGTAAATGCATAGACAGGATGTTTCAACAGAATAATAAATAACGGAACCAGGTCATGCGTAAACCGCACAGACAGGATGTTCCAACAAAATAATAAAGAACAAAACCAGGTCATGCTAAACCGCACAGACAGGATGTTCCAGTAGAATAATAAAGAACGGAACCAGGTCATACGTAAACCGTACAGACAGGATGTTCCAACAGAATAATAAAGAACGGAATAATAGAAGAATTTCACCATGTATGCGGTACTTAGCATAGACAGGTTATTCCAGCATAATAATAAAAAATAGAATAACAGAAGTTCTCTTCATGAAGATGAAAGAAATAATTCCCTTACGAGTACAACAAATAATATCTCTTACCGTAAAAGAAGAGTATTCCGACTGGTAGGGCGAGGATATTCTTGAAAAAAACTTGCACTACGCTCAAAGCTTCTTAAAACTCTAAAGAAATACACTCAAGATTATGGAATAATTCTCTAAACTTCTGTTGTGGTTTTCAATTCTAACTAAGCATCCTATTTATAGGAAAATAGAAAGGATATTATGCTGCACTATGCAATAAAATATAATATATTCTATTTATAATCAAATAAAACAAAACTTTGTAAAAAGTATTCTGTTTTATATAAAAAGATTTTACTATGCATAATAGAATATAATATATTCTATTTATAGTCTAATAAAATAAATAACTTTATAAAAGTATTCTGTTTTATATAAAAAGATTTTCTGTTTTATTACATTAATAATACTAATAAAACAAAATTTATAATATATATATATATATATATATATATATATATATATATATATATAAACTTCTGTGACTTCATAAAAAGACACCTCAATATATTTAACAACATTTATCATCATTATTATAATTCACAATATTAATCGACTAGATCGTCCCCAAGAAAGAGGGGACTTTCCAATAAGAATTTCTCCCTCTTAGCGCGCAATTAGGTGACCAAACCTCTCCTTGGCGTAACTTCTAAACATCGTTAATATTGCAAATAATAATATTAATAACTTCGTCGTCTCAATTATTGATTTAATAAAATATTGACAATAATTGAATCAAATAACGTGAGATACTATGCAACAATTACTGTAGCAATAATTGAATAAAACTGGGTGACTTCTCACGTAAGCATTAATAATCAATATCATGTGCTACTATGCAACCACGTGTATTACTGTACTTTTAACACCGGGTGTTTCAACAGTTAACAGTAAAGCTTCCGCCCTTATTTTCATAAAAATATTTTTGTCATTTTCTCAATTTGACATTAATTCTGTTGTGGGGTCCACCAATGATTGTATCGTTGTACGAATATTCTTTGTTAAAACGAATATTCCCCAACCAATCGAATATTATATAACAACTTGCGTATTTTGCAAAATTTATAAATATTACCCATAACTATAACATTATATCAAATTCATTCCATAATATTGAAAAATAATTTTTATAAAAAATTCATCTTTATTCATAAAAGTTGGGGTCTTACATATTTCTTCATATTTCTCATTACATGGAGATCAATATGGAATGAGATTACAAGTAATTAAATTTACAAGTAATTTTGAAAATGGAAAGTATGGAGAGACTTTCCTCCGCGTTTGGTTTATCAGAGGCTAACCTATCTTAGACTACTCTCGTGGGTTTTTGGCATGAAGGTTCTCAAATCATCGCAATTTACTCGACGGAAAGTTAATCCGGCCTTTTAACTGGAGCAAATTTGGGTGGTGCCTTTCCTGAGCCTCGTTGGAATTAGTCTTTCTACGAGTCCAGTAATCAAACACCGACAGGATAGCCTCCTGATGAAGGAACCACACAATATACATTCACATATAACGTGTCTCACCGTTTATGAAAATGATGGCATGTGTGAAGCACTAATATCCCAAGTAGATATAGTGTAAAGTATTAAGTACAGTAAGTAAATGCATTCGTACACATCCATCAAATGTAAATACAACATTCACACACAAGCATATAACAGTTTCAAAAAGCTTGTAATAGCGGCTTAAGTCCTCTTACTGACATCCCCGGCAGAGTCGCCACCTGTCGACGTCGGGATTTTATTTGTCCCTTTTCTGTTCTTGTTCTTTTGTGTTCTCATGTTAGGTGAGATTTGTTTGAAAAAATAAGTTGTGAAAAGGTTCGACATTTATATGTGATGATTTGACTGTAAGAGTCGCCAGTTGATTTTTTAACTGGTTGTACCAACACAACAGAGAAAAGGTTTACACATTGACCCAGTGATGTGACACTGCTAAACAGGTCTGTGAAACCGAGATTCATTAGAGTCTGGGGACTTGCTTATGCGAAGGGAAGGTGTTAGGCACCCCCCAACATCCGTGTTACCACAATGACCAACACTTTTTAAGAAACAATTATATGAATGTGTGTGGGGGGGTCAATGTGCTGTTATTTGGAAGTAGTGTTATGCCTCATTGGCACCTATATACAAAGGGTTTGAATTTATATAAAAAATCAATTTTAAACAAGATATAGCAGTGATGTTTTGTAAATAGAGGTTTTTTTTCAAACCCTTATGCTCAATAGTAATTGAGGCCTTTAATACTTCTATTTTATTAAAATGTTCGGCTTGATTGCTTTTATTTTCGAGATACGAAGCATCTTCGAGATACGAAGCATCTTCGAGAAAATACTGTACAAAGCAGTGCCGAATTCCTCATGGACATGAAAACCATCTGAGAAAATCCAAACACCGTGAATAATTTACAAGCTGCTTACAGCTGAAAATGTCCATCACGGGAACTGAATCTAGATTCAGTAGACTGAATCTGTGATCACATGATTCCTAGGCTCACATGATGGCGCAATTTATATGAAAACTGTAAGCAATTATATATAAAAAAGCTGTAAATATATATATACAAACTTGATCAACCACCACGAAGCACCTCCATAGGGGATCAGAAATGTAAATATATAAAAGCGGTAAATATATATATAGAAACAGGATCCACCACCACGAAGCAACTCCATGGGGGATCAGAAATGTAAATAAAGCTGTAAAACCGATCAACCGCCGTGAAGTAAACTCCAGGTGGGACCAAATGTAAAGAAAGCAGTAAAAACGGTCAACCGCCACGAAGTAAACTACAGGCGAGACAAAATATAAATAAAGCAATAAAAGGCCACAAAGTAAACTTCAGGCCGGACTGAAATGAAATATATATATATATATATATATATATATATATAAGCGGTAAACGCACAGGATATATATCGATCCCGGCTCGTTTTATCATTTCAGTGATTTGTCGCTATATATTTATATATCTAAAAGCAGTAAATACTCTGGAGGTCAAATCCAGACTCATCAAACAGAGTTCGACAACAGTTCACATATATAAGTATATATATAAAAGTAAATAAATGCTCCGGATATAAATCCAGGCTCATCGAATAAAGTTCGACAACAGTTTATATATATATATATATATATATATATATATATATATATATGGACTAACATTATCGAGTTATGCCTCGATTGAGCCTGGATTTTACATCCGGAGCGTTTATTTACTTTCATATATATATATATATATATATATATATATATAAAGAAATAAAAGCCACGGACCGAAGTCTGGGTACACACGCTACACGACTCTCAACGTGAAGAACTATGTGTGCACAATAGTTGAGAAAGGCTTTAAAGTGTGTAAGAAGGCTTACAGTGGACTTCCAAAGAAGATTTTAATAGCTTTAAATAGATGAACACCGGCTCCCACCGGTAAAAATATAGCAATATATAAGCTCATAAGTGTTTAAAATGAGAAAGCACTCAGTTTATAGTGTTTACAGAGCAAATTAGACAGAGCTTCCTCGCCTTTTTTCTATGCAAAATGGCTGCCCCAAGCCCTCTATTTATAGAGGGTGGAGCCGCAAGTGTACCTACGGTAGCCGCAAATGCACCTGTGGCTGCCCGGGGTGCCCCAGGTTCCGCGGGTCCCGTCGTCTCGAAGTACATGCACGCGTACAACGTGATGTCCGCTCGAACTTTCAGAACTTCAATCTGAGCATCCGATCGAGGTGTATAAGACCTTTTTCGCCATGCTGTTGTCGAGAGCTACACAATAACATGAGATTAGAGGTTGTACGAAGTCAGGATGATGGGACCAAGCCCTCGGTCTTCAAGCTTCAAATTCTATTCGGTGTGTTATCTTGTGCAGTAGTCACTCGGGATCGACGCTCCTTGGTTCTTATAGGACATTGTTGTGTAGAATATATGTATGTTATTTGTTGAGACGGCGCGATGTGGCATTGGGATTGCAAAACAACGGTCCTGCCCTTCACCGGGGTTATCTCTAGTTTGAACTGTGTTAGCGGTCGTTGCTCAGGGTTATCGCTGAGATTGAACTGCTGCAGGTGTTGACCGTCCTTAGGGTTGTTTCTGAGATGTGCCTGACTTTTTGGGGTTATCTCCGGGCTTTTGCCGAGTGTTCTGAAGCTGTTTACATGGATTTGAAACAAGTATTTTTGGGGTCATCTCCGGAACTACAATGGCATGACTCAGGGTTATCTCCAAGGTTAACGGTGTCTTTCTCGGTGTTATTTTTAGGACTGAGACGGAGTATCTCGGGGTTATCTCCAGGATGACACGGTCTTCTTCGATGTGATTTCTGGTATCTGAACTATAGTCCTCGGGGTTATCTCTGAAGTTGAAACTGAAACTCCCGAAGTTATTTTTGGGGTTAAGGTTGAAACTTCCGGTGGTATCTGGGTCTGAGCTGGATGTCTCGGGGTTATCTCCAAGATGGTAGTACTGAATATTCGGGGGTTATCTCTAGGATTGAACTGAGCTGTCTTCCAGGGTTATCTCTGAAAGACAATTCTACCCTTCTGTAATGTCAGTAACAGGTACGTAGAAAATTTCGAGTGTCTACATTCGTATTAAAACTCATAGTTCATGTTTTGTCGTATTTTACACTACAGTTAATAATTGTATAATTGAAGTTTGTATTTAAATTATATACCATGTATTTGGCGACTCAGAATGGGTTGGATGAACCTATTTTGGGGGCGTCACACGACAAGTTTTAGATCAACAACTGCAGCGGAAATAACAATCCATTAGAAGAGTCAAGTAGAGCATGATATCTACTATCTTCAATGATTTTAAAAGTCCATCATTAATATTTTATCCCTATAAAACCGATTAATAAATGTTTCAAATCAACAAATTATCCACGCACTATGGGCCAATGATATTCGTTTGTATCACCTGTGTCATGATCATGCCAAACAACTGTCCATCTATGCACTACGGGCTAAAGAGGACTTTCATCACAAACATTTATCTGTAACATTAAAGGTCATGATTATACCAATACACAATTCCTGGTCATAATCATACTAATCAACAGTCCATCTTTGCACTACGAGTCGAAGATGACTTTCACCATAATATAAGCATGAGGATGATGACAATGATATAAAGAATCAATCAAGTGAGATCAAGGATAAATATTAGAGATTTATATTTCAATTTATCCCGAGTTCAAGAATGTCCAAATTGTTAACCTGATAACTAATTGTGGAGTAAAATTCAAGAATGATATTCATGTATCAAAAATAATTTGGACAGAAAAGAAAATTAAATTCTGTTGTGAATAGTACTCATAAATAGTATCGTATGAATAGTACATATGAAAAGTATTGTATAAATAGTACCCATGAATAGTACCATATAAATAGTACCCATGAATAGTATTTCGTCATGAAAAGATTAAAATTTAATAAGAAGTTCAGACTAATATTCTAGTGAAATGATATTAGATGAAGCGCAAATCTTAAGAAATTTTGAATCATTTCAGGAATTATAGAAGCAATACTTACCATAGTAAGTTTAAATTTAAGAATATCAAATGATATAATATCACTTACATAATATGGAGTATGAAAGAAAATGATATTTCTTATGAGTATTGAAATAAAATAACATCCTTTACGAGAAAAATAATATCATTTACCTTAGTAGAAAACTAGATTTGACTTAGAATGTCGGATATTATCTTGAGAAAATCTTGCACTAAAAGCTACACTCAAAGTATTCTTATACTCAAAAGAAATACTTAAAATATTATAGAGGAAGAATTTCTGATATTGTGATTGTGTGTTTCGATTTGCAGCAAATGGTTGCCTTTTATAGTGCATCTCGGAGGAAGAAATAAATTCAATATGCCTAACCTTTTTCTTTTCTTCTCTGCCTAACTTTTTTTCTTTTCAATGCCTAACTTCCTCACTTCTTATTAGTTGAGGGCCCACACCATAAGAAAACATGGTTTGCAGGAGAAATCCCCCACTTGAAAAGGAGAAGTGTACGCACTTGTTTTGAAAAATGAACTTCAGCACACTCAATTTGAAAAACGAATTCCAAAGCAACTTGTTCACCTCCATCCTTTTCTCACATGCTTAAATATATATTATAATAATATTATTATTTAAACAATTATAATATATTATAATAATTTATTTGAATGAATATTTTATCGAAAATAATTGTAATTCCATAGAAAATATGCCAAACTTTTCACAAATGTTTCATGCTAAATTCCTTTATTTATATCAAAATTTAACCAATATCCACTACATAATAATTATTCATAATTAATATTATAAACTCACGATATTAACAACCAGATCATTTCCACGAAAGAGGGTGCTTTTCGATAAGAATTTATCATTATTGGCGCGCAATTATATAACCTAACCCCTTTCTTCGACAGAACTTTTTAGACATTGCCAATAATGCTGACTAATAATATTATTCAAATAATATAAAATATTGTGTAGATGTTACTGTAACAATTATTGAATCAATGATATGAGATACCATGCAACAACTACTGTGATAATTATTGAATACTAAGTGACTTCTTACGTAAGAATCAATAATCAGAGATACTGTGTAATACCATGTGCTACTGTGAAACCACACGTATTACTGTACTTTTATCACCGGGTATTTTAACAGTTAACGGTAAAAAATTTGCCGTTATTTTTGCCGCTTCCTATATCTGACAATTATTTTGTTATGTGATCCACCAATGATTGCGCGTCGTACGAATATTCCCCGACAAAAAGAACATTCCAAACAAAACGAATATTTTATGACAATTTGTTTGCTTTGCAAAATTTGTACATATCACTCATAACTATAGCATTATATCAAATTAACACCTTATTATTCAAAATAATATTTAGAGAAAATTAAATCTTTATTCATAAAAAGTTGGGGTCTTACATGGGATACTCTAGTAGTGAGTCATGAAGGTACATCCAAAGTACGAGAAGTCAAGCTAAGCATGCTCATGCATAAATATGAAATGTTTAAACTAGAGAAAGACGAAACAATCAAAATGGCTTAAGCACGATTCCTAGTCCTTATAAACTCCTTAAAGCTACTTGACAAATCCATCCCACAAAGTGAGATCAATCTTAAGTTACTTCGGGCTATGCCCAAGAGGTTTGTATCTAAAATCACTACTCTTCAAGATTTTGCTAGTATTTCATCCATGGATACTTTAACTCTCTTTGATGAATTAGAAGAATATGAACACAAATTAAAAAGATACGATGACGAGGAAGAAATTCCTCGAAAGAAATTGCTAGCTCTTAATGTAGGAATTGAAGAGGAACTTGAAGATAATTCAGACGATGAAATAGTTATCATCTCAAGGAGACTAAAAGGATTACTTCAAAGAAAGAACAAAAGGAAGAATGCTCTCAATCCAAAAAAACTCAAAGGCAAGCCAACCGAAGAAACATGTTTTGAATGTGGACGACCAGGTCACTTCAAGAAGGATTGTTTATAGTTAAAAAAACAAAGGAAAACTAGGCTCCAAAGACTTCAAGAAGAACAAAGCTTTCTTGACGTGGAGTGATGATGAAGATTCCGAAGTAGAGATTGATGCAAGTAATGAAATAGCTCAAGTGTGCTTCATGGGACTTGAAGGTGAATCTAGTGAGGTATCTCTTTATGATTTCAGTCTTTTAAAACAAGAAAATGAAAAGTTAAAAGAAAAAGACGTATATTTAAAAGACCTAGTGAACACTTTAATGGGTGAAGTCGAATCACTAATAGATGAAAAGAAGGAAATAGAAAAAATAACACCTACAAATGAAGAAAAAAATCTTAGCTGGGAAAGATGATTATTTAGAGAACTATAACAAAATACTTTTCAACAAGGTAATATAATTAAATAAAGAAGTTAAAAAATTGACAAATGAAATAAAGATGAGAGATGTATGTATTGATGCATTTAGTGATGAGTCTCATAGTAAAACACCTCCAACTAATGAACTCTAAAAAGAAATAGACTTATTAAGAATCTCTCTAGCTAAATTTGTGCATGGTGAAGAAAACTTGAATGTCATGTTGGGCAAACAAAGACCTAGTTATGAAAACAAGGAATTGGCTATAATCCAACACATAAAAAAAAAGTAAAAGTGCTTAAGTCTAAATCATCATTTAAATTGAATTATTGTTCACCATTTACTAAATGCAAAAATTGTGGTACTAAATGTCATCTACAGAGAAACTATTCAAAGAAGGAAAATAAAAATAAAAAATTATGGGTAAAGAAAAGTGATCTGATTTCAACTAACACAAATGGACCAAAAAAGATATGGGTACTGTAAGACCCCAACTTTTATGAATAAAGATGAATTTTTCTATAAATATCATTTTTGAATATTATGGTGTGGATTTGTTATAATTGTGGGTAATATTTATAAATTTTGCAAAGTAAGCAAGTTGTTATAAAATATTCGATTGGTCGGGGAATATTCGTTTTAACAGGGAATATCCGTACGACGGCACAATCATTGGTGGACTCCACAACGGAATTATTATCAGAGTTAGAAAACGACAGAAATATCTTTTTCTAAAAATAACGGCGAAAGTTTTACCGTTAACTGTTGAAATACCCGGTGATAAAAGTACAGTAATACGCGTGGTTGCATAGTAGCACACGGTATTGATTATTGATGCTTACATGAGAAGTCACTCGGTTATACTTAATTATTGCTATAGTAATTGCGGCATAATATCTCACATTATTGATTCATATATTGTCACAGTATCATCTGCATAATATTTTATATTATTAAATCAATAATTGAGATGACAAGTTATTCATATTATTATTTGCATTATTGACAATGTCTAGAAAGTTCTATCGAGGAAAGGGGTTTGGTCACCTAATTGCGCGCCAATAGGGAAAAATCCTTATCGAAAATCCCCCTCTTTCCTGAGAATGATCTAATTGTTAATATTACAAGCTATATTATTGATGAATAAATGTTGTTAAAAATATTAAGGGGTTTTTTATGAAGTATTTGTGGTAAATTTTGCTTATTATTTGGACCCCCACTTACCCATTTTTCAAAATAATCGGTATAAAGTTATTCAATATATATATATATATATATATATATATATATATATATATATATATTATAATAAGTTTTGTTTTTTATGAAAAATATAATATATTATATTTTATTATACATAGTATTTGCATAGTGAATTTAGAAAATTATTTCAGACGATTCGTGCGCCCGTGATTTTTCCCCACTGTGCGTCCGTGATTTTTCCTAAATAGTATCATTCAATTCTCCTATAAATAGAATGCTTAGTTTAGAATTGAAAATTAGACCAGAATCAGAGAATTCTTCTTCTATAATATTGAGCGTATTTCTTTAGAGTTTGAGGAAACTTTGAGCACAGAAAATAGTATAAGTTTTTTTCAAAAATATCTCCGCCCTACCAGTCTGAAGTACTCTCCTTTTAAGGTAAGAAATATTATTTTTGTTCAATATTTGTAAGGAATAATATTTTCTTCCATACTCTGCAGTATGTAAATAATATTATTTCGTTTTAGATTCCGAATTATACATTCCTTTTGTTAAGTTTTGGCTTCTATACTCCGTGAAATTGGTAGAATATCCTTGAAATTTGCGCTTCATCTAGTATCTTTTCACGAAAATATTATTTTAGACATTCTTGATAATTTTTGATATTTTCATGTCGGAGTACTATTCACGGGGTACTATTCTCGAAGTACTATTTATGGGGTACTATTCACTTGGGTACTATTCACCCGAGGTACTATTCATAACAAAAATTAATTTCTTTTCGGTCCAAATCATTTTTGGTACAATATTATTCTTTAATTTTACTCCACAAAGCAAAATTATGTTGACAATTTAGACATTATTGAATTCTGGATAAATTAAATTATAAAATCTTTAAAAATTTTCCTTTGCTTTCATTTAATTGAATTCTTATATCATTGTCATCATCCTCATGCTTATTTTGTTATGAAAGTCATATTTGGCCCGTAGTGCATAGATGAACTATTGATTGGTATGCTTATAACCATGAATTGTTCGGTATAATCATGACCTATAATGTTATAAACGATGTGGTAAAAGTTCTCATTGGCCCGTAGTGCATTGACGGATAGTTGTTGGCATGATCATGACCATTAGTGATTACACAAATATCATTGGCCCGTAGTGCATGAATAATTCGTGGATGTGATACTAATGAATATCCTTGGCCCGTAGTGCATGTATAATTCTGTGATGTGGATTATTTATTAAGCTGAGTCTCAGCGATAAAATTGATGATAAACTTTTTAAATCATAGAAGATAGTAGATATCATGCTCTACTTGACTCTTCTAATGTATTACTTGTTCCGCTGCAGTTAAACTTGATGTTTATTGTATTTTATCAGTTTAATACTGTTGAAAGTTAACGATAATTTATTTTGCATTATCTTAGTCATAATATTTCTTATTGGGCTAGTTGAGCTCACCCTTTTCTTTCATTGTTCTCTTCAGGAAATGAAAACGTAGCCGGGACTAGTCGAGGAATGGAGTGATGGTCCGAGTTAGTGGCTATATTAGTCCTCACTATTCCATAAAATAGTGTACTAATAATTATAATGAGGACTCCATTTGAGTTTGGATATTGTCTAGAAGATAATATTCGTGTTAAAACTCTCACCTATATTTTGTCATATTTTACACAACAGTTGTATAATTAAGTTTGTATTTGAATTCTATACCATGTATTTGGCGACTCAGAATGGGTGATGTATACCTATTTTGGGGGCATCACAGGTACTAAAAAGATGAATTGCATCTCCTCTTAACAGGTATGTTTCAAGGCAAAGGTACCTTCTCAAAAGTGGATTCTTGATAGTGGATGTTCTTGTCATATGACGGGTGAAAAATCAAAGTTTGTGGAGCTAAATCTCAAAAAGAAACATGGAACTGTCATATTTGGAGATAATCGGTAATGTGAAATAGTCGGAAAAGGTAAAATCGGTAATCGTAAGGTTAATATTAATAACGTTCATCTAGTTAATTGTCTTGCATTTAACCTTATAAATGTTAGTCAATTAATGGACAGAAACATGGAACTGTCACTTTTGGAGATAATCGGTCATGTGAAATAGTCGGAAAAGGTAAAATCGGTAACGGTACGATTAATATTAATAACGTTCATCTAGTTAATGGCCTTGAATTTAACCTTATAAATGTTAGTCAATTAATGGACAATGGTCATCAAGTAAAATTTGAAAAAGATAAGTGTACAATCTTTCATGGTACTAACAATGCTACTTTAGTTGCACAAAGAGAAGGGAATATATATACTCTTAATTTTGAGCAACAGGAGGAAGAACTATGTCTTGCCACAATATAAGATGAAACAAATCTATGGCATAGAAGGATGGGACATGTTCATATGGACTTAATCGAAAAAATGTCTTAAAAAAATCTCGTAAAAGGATTACCTAAGATAAATTTTGAAAATAAAGGTATATGTGATCCTTGTCTACTCGAAAAACAAGTAAGATCATCATTTACAACCAAGAACATGGTATCAATTTCTTCTCCTTTACAATTATTCATCTTGATTTATTTGGACCAGAGAGGCATACTAGTCTAAATGCTAAATTCTATGCATTTGTGATAGTTGATGATTTCTCTAGATACACATGGGTATTATTTCTTAGAACAAAAGATGAAGCATTTAAAGAATTTGAAAAATTAATAAGAAACTTGGAAACAAAATATAGTCTTAAACTTATAAATATTAGAAGTAATCATGACACTGAATATCAAAAGGATTTCATAATATTTTGTGATAAAAAAGGAATTAGTCACGAGTTCTTAGCACCAAGAACTCCTCAAAAAAATGGAGTGGTAGAAAGAAAGAATAGAACCTTGCAAGAGACAGCTAGAACTCTAATTCAAGAAAGTAAACTTCTAAAGAAATTTTGGGCCGAAGCTGTAAACACATCATGTTAAGTACTAAATAGAGTACTCATTTGTCCAATTATTTTGAAAACACCCTATGAGCTATTAAATAATAAAATTTCAAATATAAGTTATTTCAAAGTCTTTAGATCCAAATGTTTTATTCTTAAAACTAGTCATAACTTGGGAAAATTTGATGTTATATCATATGAAGGAATTTTCGTTGGTTATTCTCAAAATAGTAAAGCATATCGCATATATAATGTTCAAAAGTTGTGTATTGAAGAATATATACATATTACATTTAACGAGTCTAACAGTAATCTTCGAAAAGAAAGAGAAGAAGATGTAGGGAATCTAGAGAGTGCCGCAAATCCAACATATTACAAAGAGTAAAACAACAAGTCAAAGGAACCTATCCAGCAAGCTAGATTAGACGAACAGTAGGACCATGAACCTGAAACTACTTCAAACATGGAAGAATCAACTAAGGATAATAACCTCCAGCAAGAAGAGATAATCCATGACATTCAATTGCCAAAATCAGCTAGATATATCAAAAATCACCCTCCCGAAAACATTATTGGTAATATAAACGAAGGAGTTACCACAAGAAGAAGAGCACAAAATCTTTGTGCATTTTCAACATTTTTATCTCAAATTGAACAAAAGAATTTCAAAAAAGCCATTCTTGACGAAAATTAGTTACTAACAATGCAAGAAGAGCTACAACAATTTGAAAGATGTCAAGTTTGGGAATTAATGCCTCCTCCAAAAGATGTATCCATTATTAAAACTCAATGGGTGTTCAAGAACAAGCTTGCTGAGTATGGAATAATTACTAAAAAAAGGCTAGACTAGTGGCTCAAGGATACAACCAACAAGAAGAAATAGACTATGAGGAAACATTTGCCCCAATAGCTCGATTGGAATCTATTCGGGTATTGTTGGCCTTTGCATGCTTCAGAAAGTTCAAACTACACCAAATGGATGTAAAAAGTGCCTTCCTCAATGGATATATAAATGAAGAAGTATACATAAAATAGCCTCCTGGATTCGAGCATGAAAAGTTGCCACATTATGTATACAAACTAAAGAAGGCTCTCTATGGACTTAAACAAGCCCCAAGAGCTTGGTATGAAAGGTTGAGTAAATACCTTCTATCAAATGGCTTTATAAGAGGTAAAATTGATTTTACATTATTTACTAAACGTCAAAACAAAGATATTATCCTTGTATAAATATATGTAGATGATATAATATTTGGTGCTACTAATGACTTTCTTTGTGAGTGGTTTTCCAAATGTATGCACAAGGAGTTTGATATGAGCTTAATGGGAGAACTCAACTATTTTTTGGGTCTCCAAATCAAGCAAAATCAGGAAGGAATCTATATTCATCAAACCAAATATACAAACGACCTACTCAAAAGATTTGGATTTGATAAATCAAATTCAAAAGCCACACCAATAAGCACATCAATAAAGCTAACAGCAGATGAGAAAGGTATGGATGTAGAATTAACAAAATATAGAGGTATGATTGGATCTTTATTATATTTAACTGCATCTAGACCTGATATAATGTACAGTGTATGTCTATGTGTTCGCTTTCAAGCAAAACCTAACGAATCACACTTACAAGCGGTTAAACGAATATTTAAATATTTGAATGGTACTATAAATTTAGGTCTATTTTACCCAAAGTGCAATAATTTTGAACTAATGGGTTACTCAGATGCTGACTATGCAGGGTGTCAAATAGATAAAAAAAGTACAAGCGGTGCTTGTATATTTCTGGGACAAAGTCTTGTCTCATGGCATAGTAAGAAGCAAACATCAGTTGCTCTATCAACCACCAAGGGTGAATATTTAGCAGCAGGGAGTTGTTGTTCTCAAATTCTATGGATGCGTCAAACCTTATGTAACTTTGATATTTTATGTGAAAGTGTGCCTATATACTGTGATAATACTAGCACCATTGATATTTCTAAAAATCCAGTTTTACATTCACGTTCAAAACATATAGAGGTCAGGCACCATTTTCTTAGGGACAATGTGTCCAAAGGCTTAATAAAATTAATCTTTATCTCGACTGAACATCAATTAGCAGACATATTCATAAAACCTTTGGGTGAAGAAAGATTTTGTATTCTAAGAAGAGAACTTAGTATATGTCTGGTATAGATAAATATGGTTTGCATGTTTTAAGGAAATCAGACATATGCAAAATATCACGCTGCATGATTTAATGCTTGAAATAAATTTGGGAAATTAAATCTATTAAGATCTATTAGTAAGCATAATTACCGAACACGGTTCCACGTCTCCCCAGACCTCAGTAACACGCATACGATTTAAATCCCCAACTTACTTTACTCTTTCTTCAAACGCACAACCCCATCTCTTAAACCCTTTCGTCTCTTCAACCGTCTCCAGTACTCCTCCTTCTCCAAACCTCTTCTGTAACAATGAGAACTCATCTTGCTAAATAATTACAAGATGAATCTGATGGAGATCTACCTTTTCCATCTCCTCCTTCTAGGCCTCCTGTCAGTTCATCACGAAAACTGAAACAGAAGCAACCACTGGTGACCACCATCTCCGGTGATTCTTCCTTCTCTGATGAATCTAACAGGAGTCCTCCATCTCTAACACCAGTCGATACCTCTACTGTGCAAAAATGTTATCGGCTCAAAGAATCAACACCAGGGTTTCCTCCTATTTCAGTAATGTCCTTATCTTTCTCTCTATATGATGTTCTTGAAAAAAAATTTAGGGGACATAACTTCGAATTGCATTTTAAATCATCTATTTGTCAAAAATTATTTATGTATTATTAAACAATTGATATGTATTATTATTAAAACTCTCAACTTCAAAATCTTATTGATTCATGTGGTTTGTCATCCTTAATTTTCCATCCATTCACTGCTTATCCTAAGTTGGTCCAACAATTTTATACTAATCTTGAGCATAATGGTGACGTTATACATCATTTGTCAAAGGGAAATCCTTATTTTTTATTGTTATGGACTTAGGGAGTATCTTGTCTATTCCCTTCACTGGAGATTTCCCATTTACACTTAAAGGTACATTGTATACCCCTTATACTCCTCTTGAACAACTTCAAACTATGATGGATGACCCCAATTTGACTACTGTGACTCTTCCCAAAACAATTGGGGTGTCCCCCACTACTATGGTCCTACACAAATTACTGAGGTAATCTCTTACCTTATATTGGTGGTGGTGCTAACTTTACCTATCAGGATTTGGTGTTAGTTGCTCTGCTTTTAAAAGGAAAAACTTTTAACTTTTCTCTTATGATGTTGAAACACATGGTCAGTTGCATCAAACCTTCCAAAAAGTGCCTTCCCTATAGTTGCTTTCTCATAAAAAAGTTTCAACATTTTTAAATCTCTCTCGACAATGAAGCATCAACCACCCTCACTGAATCTATTAATTTTGTAAATCTCAAAAGTTCTCATATCACTCTTGTAGATTGTAAGTTCATTCGGGTTGTTCCTGACATTCCTTCTATTCCAATAGATCCCAATCCTATCCCATCAGCTCCACAACTGTGACGAACGAGAATTTTGTAATTTATTTTAATATTTATTGAATTAAATAAATATTTTTCGATGATTTAATTATTGGATTAAATAATTAATTGATGCAATCATGTTGGATTAATTTAATTATATGTGTTACATTTATTAAATTAATGTAGAGAATTTTTATTATCAAAGTATGTGATTATGTGAGCTTATTGTATTAATAGAAATATTTAATAAGCATATTGGTATTTAATTAATTTAATTATTAATTAGAAATTTAATAAATTGACATTATTTAATAATGAGTAATTTAATTATGTGACTATGTGAAATTATGAGAAATTATTATATTTTATTTAAAATAAATTAAATAAAATATTGGATCTATTTTATAAGGGTGTGACATGAATTAAATTATACAATAAAGCTTTATTAAATTAAATAGTTTTTGAATTATTTTCTTGCTAGCCAAACATGGCACTATGGGAAGTTGAGGGCAGTTACCCATGACTGGGTAACTAACCACCAACGCGTCAGTTGATTTCTATATTATACGCCTTCCTTTCCTTTCTTTCATTTTTTTTTCTTCTAAGTCTGGCATAGCAGAGAGAGTTTCAGAGAGAGAGATTGTGAGGTGTTGAGAGAAAATTGTTTGATTTAAGAAGAGTTGAGAAGAACCTCATTCCCTACTAATCTATACTCATTCTCAGGGTAATATCCTCCTTCCCAATTTCTAAATTACGTCTTTTAGTTTTCATAAAATGAGTTTCATAGTTTTAGTTTTAAACCTCTGTAATTGGGTGAGGAGTAATGATTATGAGTTATATATGTGTTATGTTATATCAAATTGTGTTTAATTATGTATATGTTGTAAACCATAACATCAAATTCATAATTTTACGTCGTATATGATTGCTGCAAAATTACAGAGTTTAGGTTTTGGCCATATGGCCTTATACGTGATATTTTATGTATTAATCATATAGTATCCCTAAATTTTACACTTGTATATTGTTATGCATGTTAATACGAAGAGACCAAGCTTTAAATGAACGGATTTGGCTTTATAACGAATCCGTGGCGTTGAATTTTAGGAATTTATGTTCAATACTTCAAGAACATCAAGAACAGTGGAAATTTTTATGTTTTAATTCTGTGATTTTGTATTTTAATGGGTTAAAATTACTTTACAGATGTTGGGTAATGATTATATGTGAATATTAACATGTGGGTGTGTTAAATTAGTGAAATTAATGATTATTTGGTGTCTTTTTCGCTGAACTATGTGTTCTTCGCGAACTGGGAATCAAATTCTAGAGTCTCGCGCCGCGGCGCCAACTCCAGAACTGAAGTCCTGCACCGCAGCGCCACCGCGCCACATCGCCAAGTATCAGACCGCAGCGCCACGGTGTCGTAGCGCCAAGAGCCAGTACAAATGTGGCGCCACAGCGCCACTCCCCAGAAAATTTAGAAATGAGATATTAAAAATGTTTAAGTCTAACAATGTGTTAGTGGATTAATGTAATGAACATGTAAACATGTTAGAGGTATAATGTGATGATAAAAATAGTTGTTTAAACATGTAAATAACATAATTACTTGTGATTTAAATTATTGAATACATAATTAGATTATTATTCATGAAGTACAAATTATGTGATAATGAGATAAATTGACTAAGTATAGTAGATAATTAAAGTAGACAACGAGAATGAGTTTATAATGATTAGTTAAGTTATAATTAACTGGTATTGTGAATGTGAATGGTATGTAGGATTTAATTCAAAGAACGTGCTTAGTTAAAGTGTAATCTACGCACGAGGCAAGTTTTCTAAACTTAAACTCTTAAATTTGAGCAAGTTTTCTAACCCTACTTGTCATTATTGTTCAAGTTTATTATTTACCTCGAGTAAATTATCAATTCTATTATTCAAGTTCAAATGTTATACTAAAGATTGATTATCTTTTCAAAGCATGATTCAGTTATACAATAATTATCCTATTGTATACGTTTTGGAGATTATTATTATTCAAATTGAATATCATTATTGTTGAACCTTATTAGACTAGTGAACCTTTAATAATTCAACTAGTCCATAGTTGATGAGCGTTCTAAATTTCAGAACCCTTGAAGAATTATCCAAACCAAACTTCCTTTGGTGCGGACTCGAATGTCAAACTGAGATGAACAACCCTGTATAGGGGATTATTTACGCTTTGGCGTTAAGATATTGTGCACAGTATGGTACTAAGGGCTGATCCCCCTAAGTACGAGAAGAAGGTCCATAGTCTTATGACTGTTAAAGGTTTCAAGTATAACCCTTGTTAACCTAAGACATAGTTCAAGGTCTTATGACCCTCAGAATTCTTTTGATTCTTGTTATTCATTCTTGATTCAAAAGTTGAGCTTTTATTCAGATGTCTTTGATTTATTCGCATGTTATTATACTGTTATTTCATTTTTATACTTGTGGGCATTTGTGCTCACTCTTGCTTAATAATAACATTGCAGTTAAGAACGAAAGAGCTGACGAACCTTCCACTAGTAAGGGCAAGGGCAAAGTTAGCAAAAGATGGAGACTTGTTATTTGATATGGCTTGTTATTTTATATGATGTATTTGTTTAAGACTTAAGTTAAAGATGTTGTTTAAGACTTATTGTTAGAATTCCGCATAGATGTTTTAAGGTTAGTTTAACCTGGGATTGTATTATTATTATTCAGATGTTGTAACCCTATAAGGGGAAGATTTTTATTTCTATTATTGCATGGTTTGCATTATTATGGGTAGGTAGATAGATGATATTTATATTGTGAACACTGAATCCTATAGAAATGGAAGTACCGGATTTGGGGGTGTCACAGGTTGGTATCAGAGCTGTAGGTTATGAACCTTAGGTGGGGGAACAACCTTAGGTAGTAACCTTATAGAAAGAAGATAGTCAAGAAAAAACTCTTATCGAGTTTTAAGAAATGAATTATTGGTAATTCATTGAAGATAATAAAATACATTATGTGTTAATTTATGTGCTCGTTAGTACGACTTAGTAACTAAAACTTAAAATTTTGTTGTCATGATGACGAATGTTGGAGAAGCTAGTCAAGCTGGGGAGGAAGAACCCCGATTACCTATAGTACCTACAGAGGAGGAGCCCCGAGACATACATGTTGTTAGGGAACAGTTAGTTCAGAGGGAGTCATCTCTATTGATCACCGTTGTTGGTTAGGAGCATGAGCCCGAGACTGATCCTGAGGAGGATCCTGAGGAGGAGTTTCATGAGGAAGAAGAAGAAGAGGAGTTACCACGGTACACCGTTAATGCAAAGATGTATGACACATTATACGACCGTAACGTGGAATTACAAGACGAGGTTCAGGAATTGACTGAGCTAGCGACCATTCAGCAGTCTACTCTCGAGCAGAAGGAGAGGGAGATTTCGACTCTTCACACACGATTGGGAAATGTAGAATGGGATTTGGTCCATGAGAAGGGTCAAACCGAAGATAAGACCGAGGAGATAGAGAAGCTGAAAAAGGAACTGAAAGAAACCTCCAGAAGACTGAAAATAGCAGAGGAAGGATGGGTAAGAGAATCACGTCGAGCTGATCGTGCAGAAGATGATAGTCGCGCAAAGAAGGCAAAGTTTGAAGAGACATACTCCACACTTAATCATGCAATGGATGAGGCTCAGAAACGAGTTTTGAGATACCCCATCCAGTTCAAAGGACTTCCGTCGTATATGCTGGATTGCAGGACGATGTCTCGTATCTTGGATGAGGAGCGTGGCAAGGCTATTCAACACCTTGATAGACAGGATTAGAATCCGTTTAATTATGTGAAAGACTTAATTAGTTTTTATATGTAAATTTCGATGTGTTTATGAACGAAGGAATATGTTAATTTTTTAAATCCTGTGGATTCTTTATTCTAGGATAGTTGATGTAAATAGCAGTTATGCTATAGTTTGATGTTAAAACTTTGAGTTGAATTAAATATATTAAGTTGTTTGAGATGATGTGATAAATGAGTATGTCAAATTGTTGAGTAATGCCTTAACTATTTAGAGAAATAAATAAATTCCTAATAAGCATTTATTTTATCAGAAATATGCCGCCAAAGAGAAGACAACAACGTCAACCGACTCAGGAAGAGTCAACCAATAATAACAATAACGCCAACGTTAATCCTGTTCAGCAGTTGGTGAACTTACTGACGGGAGCAATGAACAATCAACCTCAAGCTCCACCAAACACAACGTTTAAAGACTTCAAGGCGGTGGGACCGCCAGAGTTCAAAGGTTCTAGGAATCTAATCGAGGCTCAAACGTGGGTCATGGAAATGGAGAAAGTATTCGACATTGCTAGGGTTAGAGAAGACCAGAAGACCGCTTTCGCAACGTTTATGTTGAAGTCTGAGGCTAGCTACTAGTGGCAAGCAAACAAAGTGCGTGGAGGTGAAGGTGTAATTATGTGGGAGAGATTTAAAGAAATATTTTTTGAAATGTACTACCCAACTAGTTCGCAGAATCAGATGGAAATTCAATTTCTGGAACTGAAGCAAGGAAAAATAAGCGTACCTGAATACGCAGCTAAATTCGATGAGTTGGCAAGGTTTGCCCCGTACCAAGTACACACTGACGAAAGAAAGGCCAGAAGATTTGAACAAGGACTAAAGCCTTGGGTTTACAGTAAGGTGTCAATGTTTCAGATAAACACATTTGCCGGAGTATTGGAAAAGGCCATCCTCGCTGAAGGTGGGAGCGATGCGGTGACCAAGTATAATCAAGAGCAGAAGAAGAAGAAGAGTGAAGGTGAAGGAAATAACAAGACTGGTGGGAGTAACACTGGGAGTAGTCATAATCAGAAGAGGAAGTGGACGGATAACTCGTCAGCTGGAAGTCAACAAGGAGGGCAGAAGAATAAAATTGAAGCGTGCTCAAACTGTGGAAAAGCTCATCTGGGAGTTTGTATGAAAGGGAAGCGAGTGTGCTACAATTGTGGTCAGGAAGGCCACATAGCACCAAACTGTCCAAACCCAAAGAAGGGTGCTTGTTTTAACTGTGGTTCTAAGGATCATCTAGCAAGAGATTGCCCCAAGAAGGGATCAGGAGGAGCAGTGCAAGGAGCTAACCGTGGAAATAGCAGTGGAAATACCTTAACCATTACCGGACCACCTGCAATAAACCGACCGACCGCTAGAACTTTCAATATGACAGTGCAGGACGCAATCTAGTCTCGTGAGGTGGTGTCAGGTATCATTCCGATCAATAAAATTAATGCTTATGTTTTATTTGATTCGGGTGCTACTTGTTCCTTTATATCCGAAGACTTTGCTAATAGTTTAGATTTGCTTATGGATGAGTTGGAATATCCCATGAATATAGAAATTACGAATAGAGAGATAATTCCTGTTAAGTACGTGTTTAAGAATTGTAGGGTGAATATTAAGGGTAATATCATAAATGTAGATCTTATCCCTATTCGGCTTGGGGAATTTGACGTTATTTTGGGTATGGATTGGTTATCCAATTGTGGGGCGGTAATTGACTGCCAGAAGAAGCGTATTAACCTTATGACTCCGTCAAAGGTTGTGTTTTATGGTAGAAAGTCGCCTAGACAAGCGAGTTGTCTGACGATGATGCAGGCCAAGAGGTTGTTAAGACAAGGCTGTGTAGGATACTTAGCTTACATAGTTGACAGTCGAAAAGAGAATCCGTAGGTAGAAGAAATACCGATTGTAAGGGACTTCATCGACGTATTTCCAGACGATTTGCCAGGACTTCCACCAGATAGAGAGGTAGATTTTGTGATCAATTTGGCGCCCAGAACCGCTCCAATATCGAAAGAACCATACCGAATGGCACCAGTAGAGATGAAAGAACTGATGGTTCAACTACAAGAATTGCTGGACAAAAAGTACATTCAACCGAGCATTTCGCCATGGGGAGCGCCGGTGTTATTTGTGAAAAAGAAGGATGGATCGATGCGGCTCTGCATTGACTACAGAGAACTGAACAAGGTCACGATTAAGAATAGATATCCATTACCAAGAATCAACGATCTGTTTGATCAATTAAAGGGAGCAAGATACTTTTCCAAGATAGACCTGAGGAGTAGTTATCACTAACTGAAGGTGAGACCAAAGGATGTACCGAAGACAGCGTTCAGAACGTGATACGGTCACTATAAATTTTTAGTAATGTCGTTTGGTCTAACGAATGCTCCTGTAGCATTTATGGGACTAATGAATGGTGTGTTCAAGCCGTTTTTGGACAAATTCGTGGTGGTATTTATAGACGACATTCTGGTATATTCCAAAATCAAAGAAGAACACGAAGAACATTTGAGGTTAACGTTGGAAGTATTGAGAAGGGAGAAGTTGTATGCTAAATTTTTGAAATGCGAATTCTGGATCGAGCGAGTACAATTTCTTGGTCATGTGATCGATAAAAACGGAATTTCGGTAGATCCATCCAAAGTAGAAGCCGTGATTAACTGGGATCGGCTGAGAACGCCGTCAGAAGTAAGAAGTTTTCTTGGATTGGCGAGATATTATAGAAGATTCATTCAAGATTTTTTCAAGATCGCAACTCTGTTAACGAATTTAACTCGAAAAGCTGTGAAATTTGTTTGGACGGAGAAGTGTGAGGAGAGCTTTCAAGAATTAAAGAAGAGGTTGAGTACGGCACCTGTGTTATCTCTTCCGGATGATACAGGCAATTTTGTTATTTTTAGTGATGCGTCGCATAAAGGACTTGGTTGTGTGCTAATGCAAAACGGTAAAGTCATTGCGTATGCATCACGACAGTTGAAGGATTACGAGAAGGGATACCCGACTCATGATTTGGAGTTAGCCGTAGTGGTTTTTGCTTTAAAAATTTGGAGGCACTATCTCTACGGAGAGAAGTGTGAGATATATACGGACCACAAGAGTCTGAAATATATTTTCACACAGAAGGATTTGAATATGCGTCAAAGAAGATGGTTAGAATTAATTAAGGATTACGACTGTGAGATTTTATACCATCCGGGTAAAGCAAATGTAGTTGCCGACGCCTTAAGTAGGAAGGGTCGTGAGAAATTGATGATGTTGACTGCTCAGGAGGAGCTAATCACAGAAATGGAGAAACTAGAATTGGAAGTGAAGTATCCAATAGAAATTGATGAGAAGCTATTTCAGATGCAATCTGGTACAACTCTACTAGATAAAGTGAAGGAGGCTCAGCTTCAGGATGATGAATGCAAAAAGGTGGCAAAGAAGATATCCGAAGGGACCGAACTGAGATTTAAGATGGATAAGGAAGGAATACTGAGATTTGAAAGTAGAATTTGGGTACCGCCAGTACAAGAGATTAAGAAGGATATGTTAAGCGAGGCTCATAGTTCACGATATTCGATTCATCCTGATAGTACCAAAATGTACCAAGATCTTCGACAACATTTCTAGTGGCCGAATTTGAAGCGTGATGTTGCAGAATGTGTTGCCAAGTGTCTGACCTGTCAGAAAGTGAAAGCGGAACATCAGAGACTGAGTGGATTTCTACAACCGTTAGAAATTCCAAAGTGGAAATGGGAACATATTACAATGGATTTCGCGGTTGGCCTTCCGACGACTTAGAAAGGCTACGACGCAGTATGGGTTATCGTTGACCGACTAACGAAATCTGCACACTTCCTTCCAATCAAAATAAGATTCAACTTAGACCAGTTGGCCAGGCTATACGTAAAAGAGATTTTTTCGAGGCACGGAGTTCCGGTATCAATTGTTTCAGATAGGGATCCGCGCTTCACATCAAATTTCTGGAAACGTCTTCAAGAATGCATGGGTACGCAATTGCGAATGAGTACAGCTTACCATCCTCAAATAGACAGACAGAGTGAGAGAACGATTCAGACATTAGAAGATATGCTAAGAGCATGTGTGATGGACTTTAAAGAAAATTGGGATGATCACCTACCATTAGTAGAGTTCAGCTACAACAACAGTTACCACACTAGTATTGGCATGCTGCCTTACGAAGCGTTATATGACAAAAAGAGCAGAACTCCGCTTTATTGGGATGAAGTTGGTGAAAGATAATTACTAGGGCCAGAATTGGTACAGCAGACAGTAGAAATAGTCAAAGTGATCTGAGCACGACTGGTAGCGGCTCAAGATCGACAAAAGAAGTACGCTGATCCACATCGTAAAAACATTGAGTTTGAATCGGGTAGTTATATTTTCTTGAAGGTCTCTCCTTGGAAAGGGAAGATCAGGTTTGGAAAGAAAGAGAAATTGAGCACAAGATTCATTGGACCCTTTGAAGTACTGAGAAGAATCGGAGAAGTTGCATATGAGGTAGCCTTACCTCCAACACTCGAGAATATCCATAACGTTTTCCATGTTTCTGTGTTACGACCCTACAAACCCGATTACAAGCATGTAATTGAATACGAACCCCTGCATTTTGAGAAAGACTTATCTTACGAAGAAATTTCTGTCCAAATTGTCGACCGAAAAGAACAGGTTTTGAGAAATAAAGTTATACCTTCATTTAAGATAATTTGGAGAAACCACAACGCTGAAGAAGCTACGTGGGAACTGGAAGAGAATATGATGAAGAATTATCCTCATTTATTTACTTAATTATGTGTATGCGATCCTGGGGACAGAATCCTTTTAAGGGGGGAAAGATGTGACGAACAAGAATTTTGTAATTTATTTTAATATTTATTGAATTAAATAAATATTTTTCGATGATTTAATTATTGGCTTAAATAATTAATTGATGCAATCATGTTAGATTAATTTAATTATATGTGTTACATTTATTAAATTAATGTAGAGAATTTTTATTATCAAAGTATGTGATTATGTGAGCTTATTGTATTAATAGAAATATTTAATAAGCATATTGGTATTTAATTAATTTAATTATTAATTAGAGATTTAATAAATTCACATTATTTATTAACGAGTAATTTAATTATGTGACTATGTGAAATTATGAGAAATTATTATATTTTATTTAAAGTAAATTAAATAAAATATTGGATCTATTTTATAAGGGTGTGACATGAATTAAATTAATCAATAAAGCTTTATTAAACGAAATAGTTTTTGAATTATTTTCTTGCTAGCCAAACATGGCACTATGGGAAGTTGAGGGCAGTTACCCATGACTGGGTAACTGACCACCAACGCGTCAGTTGATTTCTATATTATACGCCTTCCTTTCCTTTCTTTCATTTTTTTTTCTTCTAAGTCTGGCATAGCAGAGAGAGTTTCAGAGAGAGAGATTGTGAGGTGTTGAGAGAAAATTGTTTGATTTAAGAAGAGTTGAGAAGGACCTCATTCCCTACTAATCTATACTCATTCTCAGGGTAATATCCTCCTTCCCAATTTCTAAATTACGTCTTTTAGTTTTCATAAAATGGGTTTCATAGTTTTAGTTTTAAACCTCTGTAATTGGGTGAGGAGTAATGATTATGAGTTATATATGTGTTATGTTATATCAAATTGTGTTTAATTATGTATATGTTGTAAACCATAACATCAAATTCATAATTTTACGTCGTATATGATTGCTGCAAAATTACAGAGTTTAGGTTTTGGCCATATGGCCTTATACGTGATATTTTATGTATTAATCATATAGTATCCCTAAATTTTACACTTGTATATTGTTATGCATGTTAATACGAAGAGACCAAGCTTTAAATGAACGGATTTGGCTTTATAACGAATCCGTGGCGTTGAATTTTAGGAATTTATGTTCAATACTTCAAGAACATCAAGAACAGTGGAAATTTTTATGTTTTAATTCTGTGATTTTGTGTTTTGATGGGTTAAAATTACTTTACAGATGTTGGGTAATGATTATATGTGAATATTAACATGTTGGTATGTTAAATTAGTGAAATTAATGATTATTTGGTGTCCTTTTCGCTGAACTATGTGTTCTTCGCGAATTGGGAATCGAATTCTGGAGTCTCGCGCCGCGGCGCCAACTCCAGAACTGAAGTCCCGCGCCGTAGCGCCACCGCGCCACAGCGCCAAGTATCAGACCGCAGCGTCACGGCGCCGTAGAGCCAAGAGCCAGTACAAACGTGGCGCCGCAGCGCCACTCCCCAGAAAATTTAGAAATGAGGTATTAAAAATATTTAAGTCTAACAATGTGTTAGTGGATTAATGTAATGAACATGTAAACATGTTAGAGGTATAATGTGATGATAAAAATAGTTGTTTAAACATGTAAATAACATAATTACATGTGATTCAAATTATTGAATACATAATTAGATTATTATTCATGAAGTACAAATTATGTGATAATGAGATAAACTGACTAAGTATAGTCGATAATTAAAGTAGACAACGAGAATGAGTTTATAATGATTAGTTAAGTTATAATTAACTGGTATTGTGAATGTGAATGGTATGTAGGATTTAATTCAAAGAACGTGCTTAGTTAAAGTATAATCTACGCACGAGGCAAGTTTCCTAAACTTAAACTCTTAAATTTGAGCAATTTTTCTAACCCTACTTGTCAATATTGTTCAAGTTTATTATTTACCTCGAGTAAATTATCAATTCTATTATTCAAGTTCAAATGTTATACTAAAGATTGATTATCTTTTCAAAGCATGATTCAGTTATACAATAATTGTCCTATTGTATACGTTTTGGAGATTATTATTATTCAAATTGAATATCATTATTGTTGAACCTTATTAGACTAGTGAACCTTTAATGATTCAACTAGTCCATAGTTGATGAGCGTTCTAAATTTCAGAACCCTTGAAGAATTATCCAAACCAAACTTCCTTTGGTGCGGACTCGAATGTCAAACTGAGATGAACAACCCTGTATAGGGGATTATTTACGCTTTCGCGTTAAGATATTGTGCACAGTATGGTACTAAGGGCTGATCCCCCTAAGTACGAGAAGAAGGTCCATAGTCTTATGACTGTTAAAGTTTTCAAGTATAACCCTTGTTAATCTAGGATATAGTTCAAGGTCTTATGACCCTCAGAATTCTTTTGATTCTTGTTATTCACTCTTGATTCAAAAGTTGAGCTTTTATTCAGATGTCTTTGATTTATTCGCATGTTATTATACTGTTATTTCATTTTTATACTTGTGGGCATTTTTGCTCACTCTTGCTTAATAATAACATTACAGTTAAGAACGAAAGAGCTGACGAACCTTCCACTAGTAAGGGCAAGGGCAAAGTTAGTAAATGATGGAGACTTGTTATTTGATATGACTTGTTATTTTATATGATGTATTTGTTTAAGACTTAAGTTAAAGATGTTGTTTAAGACTTATTGTTAGAATTCTGCACAGATATTTTAAGGTTAGTTTAACCTGGGATTGTATTATTATTATTCAGATGTTGTAACCCTATAAGGGGAAGATTTTTATTTCTATTATTGCATGGTTTGCATTATTATGGGAAGGTAGATAGATGATATTTGTATCGTGAACACCGAATCCTGTGGAAATGGAAGTACCAGATTTGGGGGTGTCACAACAACCTCCTTCTCCTGAAATCTTAAGCCTACTAAACACACTTGTTACAAATCAAGCCAATTTACATGTTGATGTTAAGGAGATCCAACACAAACTCTCTGTGTTAGAAAAGGGAAGACTCCCCATTAGACAGGTAGAGCTGTAAGCTCTCTATCTCACAGTTGAAGATGAATTCATTGACTTGCAGGCTGGATTCGAGCTGCATACCCAGACCATGGTGGAAGCTCTTTAAAGGCAAATGAACCGCAACGCTGCCAGCTGAGTAACGAACTCAAGTTCATCTGTAACCAGGTTGGGACCTTTGGTAGATTTACTGAACGGCGAATGAATGATCTCAGCAAAGAACTCCAGGATGAAACGGTCAATTCCCATATTCCTGAGTGGCCCAAATGTAACTGGCTAGCTGAATATCAAGGTGGCTTTCTGGATCTCCCTCTGCCTCCTCCCACCTTCATTCCTTGTCCACCACATTTCTCCAATACTATGTTATTGGAGGAAATTGAACATCATTGTCTGCATCGCCCATATTTCATTACTCGACAAACCAACAATGATCACATTGACGAGGAGGATGCATAGGACTCTGACTTTTTCCCCTTTACCTCAATAATTCACCTCTTTTTGATGGATGCCAAAGGGGGAGACAAATTATGACTTCTTATGACTTCTTTTAAATTTCTTTATGACTGTTTAAAGACTATGATTTTATATTTTCTACTGTTGGGATGATGATTTTTCATGAATTCATATGCTTAATGATTTAATGATACTACTGATGTATAAGGATTATTATGGTTACTCTAATGGGTTATTGTAGGCACATTAAATATGCAAATAGGCAGAAAATATGAATCAAGTGATTGGTTCTGAAATTACCAGAAATCAAGTATTTTTAGATATGCATGAATTTAGGAGGAGCCATAATTATTTTGTTGTCATCATCAAAAAGGGGGAGAATGTTGAATTATGTCATACTATATCCTAAATGTTTTGATGATGACGATATTATATCTCTAATCATGTTCTATGCAATTTCAGGAAAAGTAATGTCGTGACAGGAATTTAAGGGTGAAAACATAAAGACTTGAAGTTATTAAAGGCTGGAAGACAAATTGAGTCCTAGGAGAAAAATCTAAGATCTTTGCATTAATTACTTTCCAATACAAGGCTTTAGGTTATTTAAATATACATTTTATAAATGAAAATACTCTAAATAAACAAGACCATGTATATAAAGAGTTTTACAAATCTTGGATTAATTGGGAATCTAAAAATTGTTAGAAAGATGCAAGTCCTCTAGAGAATTCACTGCAATAATAAAGTGATTCGTGATTCACATGATTGCATAATCTAAGGGTATAATAAAAGATGTAATAAGATCTCCCACCAACTTAATTAATGCCAAATCTTTTATATTGAATATTCATATGGTAATCATATTTAATAAATTAGTGCATTATAGGTGTCCGTGTCTTTTGAGAGATTGCATGACATTATGGAAAATATATCAAATTGATTTTAAAACATGTGGTATTGTGCTTCCATAAATTAAGCTACATGATTACTGCTATATAACATAAATCTAGCTAATCCATTAAATCTCACATAACAACACCTTATATAAAATATATGACTAGGAATGGTAGTGGATCTGAACATATCACATGATGAGCATATAATAAGGATATAAAATCTGTTTTCCTTAATCGGCACACATAATTTGGGCTAAATTATGTATTCTGTTTTAATTACATCAAACTGTCTAAGAGTAATTCAACCATATCAACAACGATAAGATATTTAGTATGTCCATAAAAGAGAATGTAATTATATTAAGAAAAAACACGAAAAACATACAAAGTTAATCATATACAGAATACGTTTGCAACTTCTGTATTTTTCCACCAAATCTTTTTCATACACTCTTCAATCAGTCGCGAACAAAATTGAAGAAGTTATTTGTTTGGTTTAAAAGATATATATACTATTCTTGGAGCATATTACTAGTAATATCTTTCTTGTTCATCATTTCATACTAGAGCCTTGCATTGCTAAGTGATTCATTGCTTTGATCAACAGATCTCTATTTATAATTTGATTCTTATATACTTGATACTATCTAAATCTGTTTGTTAATCCGGTTTGGATTAAGGAATTTTTGTAAAGAAGTTTGAGGTAGGTTCTTAAGAGTGCATAGGTGCACAAGGAGCAAGAGTACTCAAGTGTTTGAAACTTGTATTGTAATTGAAGTAAAGTAATAAAATTGAGTCTCTAATACTAGTTGGCATTGGACGTGGATTAGGCTACTATTATAGAGGGTAGTAGTTGAACCACGTAAAAAATTCTTATGTTTATGTGATTGCTTATTATGTTACTCTTTATCACTAAGTTAACTAAGTTTATCATCCAGTTGGTTAAATAGTCAATCCAGCAGCTTGGATTCAGAATCTAACATTCCAGTAATTAATTCAGCAGCCTTCATTCATATACTGACAATCTGATAAGTTTGAATATTCTATTCAGCATCCTGCATTACACATTGATCATTCTGGAAAGCTAGAAAATTAATTCAGCATCTTGTATTGGTAATTTGGTATACATATATATTCAATCCAGCATTCTGCATTAAATAAAAGAAAGAAGTTTCTAAGTTGCAAAAGTTTGATATCGTTTGTTCCCACCCTTATTCAACCCCCCCCTTCTAAGTGTGCCTACTGAAATTTCAATGGTTCTAGCCCTTCTTTCATCTATTAGAGATAGATGGTGGTATCGGTCTTGTAACCATTGATCTTCCTCCATCTGAGAATCCATTAACACTCTTAAAGACTCCATTTCTACTTCTATGGGGAGTGCTGCTTCCATACCATAGATCAGTGAGTAGGGGGTTGACCCCAGTAGAAGTGTGCATTGACGTTTTATAGGCTAGCAAAGTCAAAGGTAATAAGTTAGGTCATCCCTTGTGATTGACAAACATCTTTTTCATAATCTTTTTGATGTTCTTATTAGCTGCTTAAACATAACCATTCATCTTGGGATGATAAATGATGGAGTTAAGATGTTTGATGTGAAATTTGTTGCATAACTCCTCCGTCATCTGGTTGTTTAGATTATTAACATTATCCGATATGATCACCTCCGGTTGTCTATATCGACAGATGATATTGTTTCTGATGAAACCAATGATTACCTCTTTGATGACTTTGGGAAAAGGTGTCGCTTTTACCCATTTGGTGAAGTATTCGATCATGGTGAAGATAAAATGATGACCATTATTGGCTTTGGGCATGATTGGCTCAATCACGTCCATTCCCCACATTGAAAAGGGACATGGTGAACTCATATTATGCAATTCATTTGGAGGAGTGTGAATGGCATTTCCATGGGCTTGGCATTGATAGCATCTCCTGACGTGATCGTCACAGTAGGCTTTGAGAGAAATCTAATAATGCCCAATTCTTAATATCTTATTGGCAAGTAAAGGACCGCTCATGTGTGGATCACATACTCTACCATGGACTTCATCCATGAGTCTTTGGACTTGGTCTTTATTTAGGCATCTTAAAAGGCCTATTCCTGCATCCCTTTTGTAAAGTGTGTCTCCGCTTAGGTAGAACTTCATAGCTATCAGTGGATCCACTTTCTTTCAGCTTGACTTGGCCCAGCGGGCGTAGATCCATATCAAAAATATTCTTTGATGTCATGATACCAGGGCTGTTTGATGGGAGGAAGTTCATCTGATACTTCTCCAATATAAATTCCATAGGATGGTGCCTTCTGGCTTGCAAATTTAATATTTGGGATTCCTCCCCTTTCAAATATGTTTATTAAGGAAGCCAGGGTTGCTAGTGCATTCATGAAATCATTCCTATTTCGAGGGATGTGGATGTAGAATATTTTTTCAAACTCCATAGCCATCTTGATAACTTGTCGATGGTAAGGCAGCAAATGCAATTCTTTGGTGTGATATGCCCCAGTGGTTTACTTGATGACCAACTCAGAATCCCCAAAGACAGCTACCCTTTTGATATCTATGGATTGGACCTGTTTTAATCCCATTATATAGCCTTCATACTCAGCTGTGTTGTTGGTGTTGATAAACTATAACTTGATAGCCATGGGATACTGTTCTTCTAAAATAGATACCAGAACTGCCCCCTGCTCCGACACCTTCCATGTTTACGGCTCTGTCAAAATATAATTTCCAAGATCAGACTATATTTTCTTGATAAATATGTTAAATTGTCATTATTTCATCATTCGGGAAATATGTTTCCAAGGGTTCTAAATTCCCTGATGGTGCTTTGGCCAATTGATCCGTAATTCCTTCACCTTTGATAGACTTTTGAGTCACGTAGATGATGTCGAATTGTTGGAGGATCAACTTTAATTTGGACAGTCAACAATTTAACATGGGTTTGTTGAATACATACTTCAGAGGATCCATGCAGGATATGAGATAGGTTGTGTACCCATGAAGATAATGTTGTAACCTCATGGCGGCCCATGCTAATGCATAACAGGTCTTTTCAATTAAAGTGTACTTCTTGCTGCTACTGAATCTTTTGCTGAGGTAATAGATAGCTCTTTCCTTGCCTCTATCGTCTTTTTGTCCCAACATGCAGCCCTTAGCATTATCATTGACTGACATGTACATAAACATGGGAACATTGTCCGTTGGAGGTACCAAGACGGGAGCTTTAACTAATTACTTCTTGATGGAAATGAAGGCTTTTTGACACTGTTCATTCCACTCCATGGAGGAATTTTTCCTTAATAGCTTAAATATGGGCTCACACGTTGCTGTGAGTTAAGAGATGAATCTGTTGATGAATTTGATTCTCCCCAAAAATCCCTAAATTTCTTTTTCTGTTCAGGGCACAGGCATCTCGGTGATTGCTTCAATTTTGGCAAGATCCAATTCAATACCTCTGTGACTTACTAGAAATCCCATTAACTTACCTGATTTTACACCGAAGGCACATTTGGCCGGATTCAGCTTTAAGTTGTATTTTCTCAATCGGTTGAAAAGCTTTTTGAGATGTTTGATATGGTCATCTTCCTTCCGAGATTTTACGATGATATCATTCACATAGACCTCTATTTCTTTGTGCATTAAATCATGGAAAAGGGCCATTATGGCTAGCTGATAGGTGCACCAGCATTGATAAGGCCGAAAGATAAATGTCTGTAACAAAATGTTCCCCAGGGAGTGATGAAGGTAGTTTTCTCCCTATCTTCTTAAGCAACCGTGATTTGATAATACCCAGCGAAGCAGTTAACAAGAGAATACATGTCATGTTGAGCCGTGTTGTCTATTAGTATGTGGATAAAAGGTACTGGGAAATTATCTTTGAGACAAGCTTTTTTTAAATCCCGGTAATCCACGCATACTAGTACCTTTCCTCCGGGCTTAGGCATAAGAACTATATTAGACAGCCACTCAAGGTATGTTGATACCACGATGGTGTTAGCTTTGAATTGTTTAATAATTTCTTCTTTGACTTTCAGACTCCACTCAAGTTTTAGTCTCCTAAGCTTCTACTTAACTGGCTTGAACCCTTCTTTAATGGGCAGTCGATGGATGACAATATCAGTAGACAAATCGATCATGTCCTCATGTGACCATGAGAACACATCCTGGAACTTGGTTAATATAGCAATTAGGACTTTTCTTTGGCTTGATGTAAGGTCCATGCTTATCTGGATTTCTTTAGGGTCTTCTGAGGTTCCGATATTAACAAAGGTGGTTTGATCAAGGTTTGGTTTGGGTTTATCTTCAGCCCATTCTTTGATCTCCTCAGGCACCTCATAGTCCTCTATCTCTTCTTGTTCAATCCCCATCATGTCAAAGTCCAACTCTACATCAAAGTTGTAGTAATTGTGGAGATTTAGTATTTCATCAGCAAGGCTAGACAAATCCAACTCTGAAGTCCTAAAAACAAAATTCTTTCACTTAATATATGAGATTGTTTGATCATATAAAGTGTTAGCAAAAGCATAAAAAAAGTAACTGCTAATACTGTGCAATAAAAGTAAGCAGTTAATAATATCTACATTACAGGGCAAATGGATTTTCTGCCCTTTTTACCCTTTTCTGCATATGCGAGGAGTGCTGCTCCAATTACCTAGGGTTGAATCCTCATTGACTGGGAGGATAAAGGGATTTCTGTTATCCATCTCCTCCATGATGATGACTAAGATAAAATTCTCATCAAGGTTGACATCCTCTTTTGAACCACTCCCTTCAGCTCCATCCGAGCCAGGGATTTTGAATTGATCTTCTTCATAATCATCCTCTAGGATATCATTGTTCATTCCCTTAGTATATACCAAAAAGTATATCTTTGATAACCGATTTTTCACTTCTTGTTTGCGACTCTGATTCCTTTCCTCGATTTCTTTATCCAAAATTAGGACTTCTTTTTCACTAGCTGGCTTGGCCCTAGGAATCAACATACTTGCACAGAAATAAGAATTTTCCTCATAGGCTTTACAAATCATGCATCTGTATGATTAGGTAGCAAAATGGTAGTGGAAGGAACCGGTGGATGCTTGTGCGGGTTCCGATGGTCTGATCCAGAGGAATAGCCCAATCCAGCCTTTCCTATCTGGCTAGGAATTTGAACCTGACTTCTAATTCCTTGCTGACTCTTCCTTAACCCTTGTCCAGGCTAGAAACCCAAGGATATCATTTGTTGACTAGCTGATATTAATTTGGTGGAAACTTTAAGCCTCAAAGATAGGGCCCCGATAGGTTGGTACCGAGTGTTGCTCACATCAAGGGCTTGAAAACTAACAGGCTCAATTCCTTCATCGAGATGGATTACAAGCATATCGTTTTGCATATGGACATGATATTCTGGTTCGACATTGACAGTTACCAGATTACCGTTGATGATGTATTTGACCTATTGATGAAGGGTGGACGGAACTACTCCTTCCATATGGATCCATGGTCTTCCCAACAACAAATTATATTCTGTGGTAATATTCAACACTTAAAAGGATATGTAAAAGGTATGTGGACCGATCTCGACTAGCAGTTCAATTTCTCCTACAACATTTCATTGAGACTCGTCAAAGGCTATTATGACTATATGGCTACTTCATATTCTATTGGGATTTCATTCTTTCCAACGTGTCATAGGGACATATGTTCAAGGACAATCCTCTATCTATCAACACACCTCTGAAGGGTTTCAACACAGAAACACACAGCGAAAATAGAACAATTTAAAGTAATTTTGAAACCCTAAACAGGATCCATGTGAAAAATAATTAATTCAGTGGTTAGAAATTATACCGATTAAGAAAGCTAGAAACGATGAATCTCCAACGCAATTCAAACGAACTGTGTCTCTACGGTATCCACACAAACGCTCCACTGCGAACCGTCGTACGATCTGCAGTAAAAGGAACTGTGGTACTAGCCACCAAGGATGAGGATTTTCGGAACTATTTCTCTCTAGTCTCTCTCTAAGAGCGACTAGGGTTTTTGTTAATGAATAATTCTTAAATGGTTGATACATATCATATATATAGCGGAAAAAAAGAATTAATCAAAACCTAATTTAATAAAATCTGAATTTATATATATATATATATATATATATATATATATATATATATATATATATATATATATATATCTTAATTAAGTCTTACTTAATTAATATACCTATATATATAAATTATCCTATTAATTTAAATTCGAAATTTAAATACTATCAATCATATTGACATATTTAAATCTTTACAATTTAAATTAATTCCCTTTTAATTACGTTCTATATGTGTGACCCTATAGGTTATTATTACGTTGGCAATAATTTTAAATCATATTATAAAATTATAAACAGTGAGCGGCATCTAATAATGCATCACTGCTACCCAAGTAATAATAAGATCGATGATTCGATGCAACCTTTTCGTGATCAATGTTTCAATGCAATTTAATCCTTTTAACCTTAATATCCAAGATTAAACTCGAGTCGTGGAATGTGTCATACTCTTCATAATTTAATCTGAGTTTTTTTTCTTGATCAATGAGTAAACTATATGAAACAAATCACTATTTGAGCATGGCCATGCATTTCATAGTTCTACTCAAACAAGAGGCCTATGGTTATCACCCCTAATATATAGGAGGGTTAAATTCCATCTAGATCACTCATATTCCTCACACGATTCATAATGTACCCAATAATCACCTTTATAGTTCACCCTATTAAAGGTGACCTTTGATGATATCAAAGTACATAAATTCTCGTGTAGTAATATAGTGATTTCAGATCGGAGGACCATTACATCATTGTCACTATGAGAATCGCTAATGACACTTCGCATAATACTCCACATAGAATTCTCATGGTGGATCTGTCCAGTACATCGTTCTCTAACACGTACCTATGCATTGACTTAATATCTCATATATTTATGACCAATGAGATTTGGTCATCAGTCAATCCACATACTAGTCTCAATGCATTATCATTGTCCTATCAACAATGATACTCGACTAGGGACATTTAAGAGCAATGATACTAATTGTAATTATATAATCTCATGTTCAAGTCACATACTTGAAACTATATAATTTGTATCACTATTCTAAGGAATTTTATTATGTTACTATTTATATAACGCAGTAAATAAATCCATAATAAAATCATTCATTTATTCAATCAAATATAATATCAAAATGTTAAGCAATTATATCAAATAATTGGCCTCTAAGGCATAAACTCTAATAACCTCCTACCACATATCCTGAGGACATCACTGCTATGTGCAATGACCCTTCCTTTCTGATGGTATGACATCAACAGTGAAAGATATCATATTGCTATTGAAAATGTGATCTACCAAATGATGAAACTTTTTACTATCCACCGTCTTTAGCAGGTGAGCTTCTTCCAATACTTTCCCTAAGACCTTGTGATGATCTTCAGAGGACAATACAAAGTCCAGAATGGATATCTATTGGGGTTCTTCTTTTAATATTTACACCACTTTGGCTTCATAATGCCCCATTTTGCGGAGGAATTCTTCAACTTTCTCCTCAGGCACTTTCCCTTTGGATTTGATGACTGGCTTCATTACTCGCTAAGGTAGATACATCAGGTTTTCCTTTAATATTGCAATAGCTTAATTTGTTGATCCCTCATCCTCCCCATAGTTCCATGGGACTCTTTTTAAGCTGATAATGGGATACTGCGGCTTGAATGACAACACCAATGGTTCTGGTGTAACCACCTTTAAAGGGTTCTTTACTCCTTTGACCTTCATTCCTTGGATTGTAAGAGGTGTTACAGATAAGTCTCCTTCAGAGGATATGACTGCTATAACTTCCCTCCATCTCTGTGTTCCTGGAGGAAATATCTTCTCTTCTTCAGGTAATACAGTACCATTATTTACCATTTGTAGGTTATTGTTGTGAATCATATTTTGGATTAGATGACGAAGTGCCCAACAGCTTTCAGTGCTATGACCCCTAGTATTGGAGTGGTATTAACAGACCCCGGTAGCATCAAATCTCTTGGAACATGGATTGATTGGGGGGTAACAATTCTATGATCTTCCCTTCATTAATCAACATATGTAGGATTTCTTCCATCGGTTGACCCAAAGGAGTGAATTTTCTCTTATCTGCGTACTCTCGACGAGCCTGGGATCTTGCTTTTCTTGTAATTTTTTCTTCCCAAGTTTCAGTCTCTTGGACTTGTTGTTGATTCCTTGTGATAAGGGAAAGGAGACTTGTATGCCCCTGACTGGTCATCTGTCAATTTACTTAGTGCTGATGTATCACTAGTTCTGCCAGTTGATCAACCTGTTCTTTGATAGACTTCATTTCTCGCTCTATCATAATCCAAAATTCTAAATAATCCCATTTATCAAAATTATCTTTGTTGGTTTGGGAAAAATCACATATATATTTGAGGTAATTGAAACTTTCTCCACTCCTTCTGCTGATCATATTGACATTCTCTTCCTTGTGATTAGGCAGAGGGTTATTTTGCACATGTGAATGCTCTTGGGTAGTCACCACAATTTCCCCATTATCTATCAGATCCTGGATTTTGTGTTTGAGAGACCAGCAATCTTTGGTATCATGACCCGGAGCCCTAGAATAATAAGCACATTTCTTATTTGTATCAACATTCCTTCCACTTGGATTGGCTGGAGGAAGGAGCTGGACAATTTTCCTTTGAGTTGTCAGAAGTTTCAGTATATTTTCCAATGAGTCCCCTAAGGGTATGAAAACTCTCCGACATTTGACCTCTCCAACTTTTTGCAATGGAGGATTTGAGGATTGTGCAGGTGATTAAAAAAGGGAATAATTTTTCCTTTGAATGGGAAAGTTTTGATTGCCTCTCTGAGTTTGTCCTTGCAATACCAATGATACATTCTCTTCCTCCGAGGGTTATTCCCAAAATCTCCAGCTTGAATGTGCTCGACCACGGCTTCTAAAGCTATAAGATCTTTAATCTTTCTAAACTTTAACCCCATCTCAGCCATCTCTCCGTGTTTAATCATTTCTGAGAATTATTTTCCTATGCCTGCCAGGATCCTCTCATAGAACGGAGCTTCTTGTATGTCAATGAAGGTCATTACCATCTCAGTTTCTATCATTGATGGGATTACTTGAGAAGTCAGACGTCTCCATCTTTGGCCATATTCACGGAAAGATTCAATGATTTGCTTCTTAACCTTAGTCATTTGATACCTATCTAGAGTCATTTGTGATTGGAAACTGTATTGACTTAAAAAAGCATGGGCTAGTTCTTCCCAGCTATGAATTTTGGAATTGTCCAATCTGGCATACCATTCTCTAGCCTCTCCAGTCAGACTCTTCTGTAATAACTGCATTCTCAATTTTTCTTCCTCGGCATAGGATCCAAGTTCCCCAATGAACACTTTTAAATGAGTGTAAGGATCTCCTAATTCGTCATATTTTTCAAAATTAGGAATTTTAAACTTGTCTGGGCAGTGAACCCCAGGAAAGATACAGAGGTCCGACTAAGTCACGCTTCCATATGCTACAGTCCCTTTGATTGACCGGATGGTTTTTTCCATTTACTGATCTTTCTTTCAAATATCATCAGTTTCTCGATCTTCTTTAAGATTAGTGATTTCATGAGTTTTGTTAGATTTTTTGTGCATTGGAGGTTCAGGTATTTGTAATTCCTTTTCTTTCTTGTCAGTACCTTGGCCTTCTCCCTGTGCAAAGGTTTCTGTTTGAGTGGGTATTTGTTGACCCTGAGTCCTTTTATTTTGTTCTTTCAAAAAGACAGCTAATTCTGCTATCTGGTTTCTTAGTCCCTCGAACTCCTCTCGAGAAATAGGAGTAGATTTAGGTTGGGCAGTTGCAGCCATATCTGAAGGTGGGCTTAGTGCCTTTTTGGACTTTGAATGGGTAACAGGGCCAATTGTTTCCCTACAAAAAGATTATGTAGTTTAGTCTGGATAAACACTAATAGTCTACATGCTATACAATGTGTCTGTTTTAGGAGTTTTTTAATATTTTACTGTAAAACAAATGTCAGTTGTTTTAATGACAAGATAACATGACATGTTTTGATACGGAATGGAATGTATATTTCCATCTTTCTTTTATATTTACATGGAATTGTAATTTACATGGAATTAAAAGGGAAAGGAATCAAGAGACTCCACTTCGCGTTTGGTTTATCAGAGGCTGACTTATCTTAGGCTACTCAAGCCGCTTTTTTGGCATGAAGGCCTTAGATCATCGCAATTTACTAGATGGAAAGTTAATCCGATATTTCAATTGGAGTGGATCTGAGTGGTGCATTTCCTGAGCCTCATGGGATTATTCTTCGTTGAGTCCAATAATCAAACACCGATGGGTTTGCCTCCTAGTGGAGGAATCACACAACATACATTCACATACATCGTGTTTCACCGTATGAAATGATGACATTATGCAAGGCACTAATATAAAATGCAGAGATTGTGCGAGACACTAAAGTGAAGTAACTAAAGCATCCGTTTAATGTAAAGGCAACATTCACAAACAAGCAGCTAAGAAGGGTTTTTGAAAAGATTGAAATGCGGCTTAAACCCTCTACTGTCCCCAGCGGAGTCGCCACCTGTCGACATAAGAAAAATTTTCCTTTTTTTGGAATTCCTCTTTTAATGATTTCTTACCCTTTATATTTTCTATGTGTTGAATTTCATTTGAAAGGGCGAGTTTGAAAAGAGTCTGACACAAAATGTCGATGATTTGAAAATTCAAAGTCATTAGTTGGTAGTAGTGAAATGGTTGTACCAACTCAATCGAATTTGGAAAGTTTTTCAAAAGGACCAATTATTGGACTATGTTTAACAAGTCTCGAAAACTGAGATTCATATAGTTTGGGGGCTTGATTAAGCGGGGGGAAGGTGTTAGGCACCCCCCGACTTCTATGAAAATATGGTTACCGCGTCTTTTCAATTCCCTATTTATTTGAAGTGTGTGTGCAGTAAATTGGGACTAAGTGCTTATTTGGAAGTAGTGTTATGCCTTGTTTGCACCTATATATAAAGGGTTTAACTTGTATAAAAGTTCAATTTTAATATAAGGCATATAAGATGATGTTTTGAAAAAAGGTTTTTAAACCCTTATGCTCACATAGTAATTGAGGCATTTGATACTTCCATTTTATTCCGTATTCGGCTTGATTTGATTTTATTCTCGAGATGCGATGTATTTTTGAAAAAATAATATACATATAAGTGTCGGGCTCTTTATGGGAATGAAAGCCATCGAAGTGACCCGAGCACCATAAATATGATTTACAAGCTAACTGTACAACTGAAAAGGTCCATCATGGGAACCAGATCTAGATCCGTCAGCTGAATCTTAGATCCCGTGGCTCCTAGGCTCGCATAATATCATATGAATAGCCTGCATAATGAGGATACTGAAATAAAAAATATATTTATTCAAAACGACGCAAAACAAAGGATTCATCAATTAAATCCCTATATGCACCTAGCCAAGCTTCTCGTTCCCTCTACATACAGATCTAGGGTCACGTGGTTGCTTAATATTTACAAAAAAAAACTAGAAAGAAAACTAGAGTTAAATAAATCTTAGCCATTCTAGCTCAACAGTTTCAGTTTTACAACTTTTGAACCGGTTAAAAGTTAGATATGGCTAGATTTAGATAAATCTAGTCCACAAATTTAAAAATTTTGGATATACATTGAATGAACAGTTAAAACTGATATTTAATCACAGTAAACAATTTTATATATATATATATATATATATATATATATATATATATATATATATGAAAGTAAGTAAAAGCCATAGATTATCGATCCAGACTCAACGATTCGGTTCAAATATATGGCGAGAAAAAGCCACCAATCGATGATCCAGACACAATTAATTGGTGGAAATCTATATATATATATATATATATATATATATATATATATATATATATATATATTAAAGTAAAAGAAAGCTTTAAATCTGAAAAAATCTTACAGTGTGCTGCAGAGAAGGCTTCAGACTGCTTTTGGAGCTTGAAAACTCAATTTTCACCGGTTAAAATTTGATACGTCATAGTATATATGTATAAAAGTGTTTAGAAAGATGAATATTGAAGTTTGGAACACTATGGGAAGGGTTAAGAGCTTAAATGGATAGAGTTTTCTCTCTTTTCTTCTTTTTTTTTCTTATGGCTGATGGGGGGTCTATTTATAGACCAAAGTAGCTGCGGGTCTACCTATAGCTGTCGAGGTGGGCCCGGACCCTGTGGGTCCCATAGTCTCGAAGTATGTGTACTCGGGCCAACGCACCGTCTGCTCGAACCTTCATAACTTTCAATCTGGGGGTCCGATTGAGGCGTGATATATCTTTTCGGAAAGCCTTTGACGAGAGCTACACAAGGACATGAGATTTGATATTTTCTAAATTCGGGAAGATGGGTCCATGAACAGATCTTCAAGTCTTCGCAGTCCATCCGTTGAGCTATCTTGTGTTGTTTTCACTCGGGATTGATGCTATGGTTCTGAATGACTTCTTTTATAGTGATTTGGGTTGAATTGATGTTGAGTTGGCAAAATTTCTATTTTGCCCCTCTTGGGTTGGTCCCGGGCTTGATGTAGTTGTAGTTGTCTTTTCTCAGGGTTTTCTCCAAGATTGGACTGATGTTGACCTCTGTCAGTCTTCAAGATGGTCTCTGAGGTTGATTTTCTGCTACCCGGGGTTGTCGCCGGGGTTGGACTTGATCTCCCGGGGTTGTCTCCCTAGTTAAACTTGATCTCCCGGGGTTGTCATTGGAGCTTGATTTGATCTCCCAAGGTTATCTTTGGGGTTTGATTTGATCTCACAGGGTTGTCTTTGGGGTTTAGTTTAATCTCCCGGGGTTGTCACCGGGGCTTGATTTGATTTCTCAGGGTTGTCTCCGGGGTTCGGATTTGATTTCCCGGGGTTCTCGCTCGGGTTTTGACTTGATCTTGACTTCCAATGTTGTCTTTATAAGACAAAAGACGATTCTGACCTCCTACATATTTAGTGACAGGAACGCAAAATTTTGAATGTCTGCAGTTTACTTGCGTGTTAAAGTGCTAGTAAGAAAATTTGGCAACAAGTTTTTGGCACCGTTGCTGGGGAAATTAGTTTAATATTTTGTCATCATTGATTTTTATAGTTAATCTTAATTTAAACTTTTTAATTTCTGTTCATCTCAGGTATTTTTGACTATTGTATAAAAATGCCTTCGAAGAAGCCAATATTGTTTCCTTACAAGGATGACATCGATAAACTGTTTCAGCGGTTACGTAAGTGGGTAAAAGTGACACGAGAGGATTTGGAAAAACAAGATAACATGGCTGAAGAAGAGCAAAAAGCACTGTGGGATTATGCTATGCCGCAAGTTATAGAAATTCAGTCTAGTATCACGAGGCTCGCCATCACTGGAACATCCTTTGAAATAAAACCTGGAACAATATAAATGATTCAAAATTCTATACAATTTGGAGGGATGCCGAATGATGACCCGAATTATCACCTAGTTAACTTCTTTGAAATCTGTGATATGTTCAAATAAAATGGAGTGATAGAGGATGCGATAAGACTTAGGTTGTTTCCATTTACTCTCAAAGATAAGGCTAAAAGTTAGCTTCATTCATTACAACCATGCTCGATTACTATATGGAATGATCTTGCACAAAAATTTCATGCGAAGTTTTTCCTGACTGCAAAGATAACAAAGTTGCGGAACGATGTCTTCTCTTTCGTTCAGTATGACTTAGAATCATTATATGAAGCACGAGAGAGGTTTAAAGACTCACTGAGAAAATGCCTATACCATGGGATTCCTAAATGGCTTCAGGTGCAGACTTTTTCTAACGGATTATTCAACACTGTGAGATCGAGTATAGATGTTGCAACCAGTGGAGCTTTAATGGCCAAGAATTGTAATGAAGCATATCAGTTACTAGAGACAATGACAGCTAATAACTACCAGTGGTCAACTTCAAGAATGAATCAACCAAGGGCAGCTGGGGTTTATGAAGTGGATGTAATGACAACATTATCAGCTTAAGTGACAGCTCAGATTTTTGCTCTTACAAAGAAGATAGATGCACTTGGGGTACAACAGGTTCAGAAAATGGAAAAAGTTTGTGAAATATGCGCGGGTGGCCATTCCATTGATCAATGTGCTATAAATCTAGAATCAGTGCAGTTTGTTACTCATTACAATAGGCAACGGGGTGGGTATGCCAAAAGCTATAATCTGGGAATGAGTAACTACCCAAATTTTTCTTGGAGCAATAATTAGTCACAAGCTCAAGAAAAAGCTTTAAGGCAATCATATCCACCTGGATTTCAGCCCCCTCAACAATCCCAACAACACCCACGACCTCAAGAACCTGATATGCTATCACATATAGAAGAATTATTAGCAAGATTGGCAACGTAGATTGAAGCAACAACTAAAAACCAATCAACTGTAATAAGGAATCTTGATAACCAAATTGGGTAGATAGCTAGTGATGTGAATAATAGACCTCTATGTTCTTTACCAAGTGATACGGAGAAAAACCTAAGGAACGATTACAATGAACAATGTAAGGCAGTTACACTCAGAAGTGGGAGGGAGTTGACTACAGATTCAGAAGGACATGAGAAAATAATTTCTGTTGAGGATAGTGAAAATGTGAATGAAAATTTGACAAGTAAGTTTAAGGAGAAAGTAATGGAAAAATGGAAGCAAGAAAAGCAAATAGCTGTCATACCACCTGTCGACATCGAGAAAATTTCCTTTTTTGGAATTCCTCTTTTTTACCATTTATGTTTTCTATTATGTTTATATTTATATAAAAGGGTGAGTTTGAAAAGAGTCTGACACAAAATGTCAACGATTTGAAAATTAAGAGTCGCCAGTTGGTAGTTTTGAAATGGTTATACCAACTCAACCGAATTTAAAAAGGTTTACACAAAGTCCCAATTATTGGACTCTGTTTAACATGCCTTGGAAATCGAGATTCATAGATTTCGGGGGCTTGATTAAGCAGGGGGAATGTGTTAGGCACCCCCGACTTCTGTGAAAATACGGTTACCGCATCTTTTTGATTCCCTAATTTATTTAAAATGTGTGTGTGTGTGTGTGTGTGTGTGTGTGTGTTAATTGGGCCTAAGTACATTATTTGGAAGTAGTGTTATTACTCGTTTGCACCTATATACAAAGAGTTTAATTAATAAAAGTTCAATTTTAAGTCATATATATAGATATGGTGTTTTGAAAATAGGTTTTCAAACCCTTATGTTCACATAGTAATTGAGACCTTTGATACTTTCATTTTATTTCGTATTCGACTGGATTTGATTTTATTCTCGAGATGCGAAGCATCTTTAACAAAATAATATACAGATAAGTGTCGGGCTCCTTATGGGTATGAAAGCCATCGAAGGATGTCCAAACACCATAAATAATTTACAAGCTAGCTATACAGCTGAAAAAGGTCCATCATGGGAACTAGATCAAGATCTGTCAGCTGGATCTTAGATCTCGTGGCTCTTAGGCTCACATAATATCATATGAATATCCTACCTAATGAGGATACTGAAATAAAATAGATATTGAATCTAAACAACACAAAACAAATGATTCATCAGTTAAATCCTTGTCTGCGCGTAGCCAAGCTTCCTGTTCCCTCTAGATACAGATTTAGGGTCACGCGGTTGCTTAATATTTACAAAAAAAAAAAAACTAGATTTTAATAAATCTTAGCCATTCTAGCTCAACGGTTCTAGTTTTACAAATTTTGAACCGATTAAAAGTTAGATATGGCTAGATTTAGATAAATCTAATCCACAGATTTAAATATTATGGATTTAAATCTAAAAGCTTTAAATCTAAAAAAATCTTACAGTGTACTGCAAAGAAGGCTTCAAACCGCTTTTGGAGCTTGAAAACTCAATTTCCACCCGTTAAAATTTGATATTTCATAGAATATATGTATAAAAGTATTTATAAAGAAAAATATTGAAGTTTGGAACACTATAGAAGGAGTTAAGAGCTGAAATGGACAGAGTTTTCTCTTTTTTTCCCTTTTTTTCTCTCTTTTTTGGCTGATGGGGGGTCTATTTAAAGACCAAAGTAGCCGCGGGTCTACCTGCAACTGCCCGGGTGGGCCCAGGCATGTGGATCCCATTGTCTCAAAGTACATTCACTCGAGATAATGCACTATCTGCTCGAACCTTCATAACTTTCATTCCGGGAATCCGATGGAGGCGTGTTATACCTTTCCAGAAAGCCCTTGACGAGAGCTACACAATGACATGAGATTTGTCATTTTTTGAATCAGGAAAAATGGGTCCATGTCTATATATATTTCTTAAAGATAGTAAAAGATGAAATAAGATCGTTTCAAAAGAATATGCATGAGAGTGGAATGGACTAGCAACATTGCTATCCTAAGAGTATATTGAAGAAATGAAATGAAATAATGTAAAATTTATTATTACATTGAGAATATATGAATGTACATGACTGATGGGTATGAATTCATGATTATACAATTGTGTAGGAATACACGAAGTGCAGATAGCTATAAGTAGTTAAGTTGTAGTTGGTAATCTACGAGCCAATAAGGTCTTTCAGTTCCTATTTTCTATATGAATGTGATAACTGTTAGTTGAATTATATTATGAGAATATGGAATTACGTATAAAATGTATATGAAATCGAAAAGTCAATCTATGACTATATGTTTAAGAAGTTAATCTCTATACTTGTTATATGAGAAGCATCATGCGTAATGAATTTAAATGGTTATGACTGTATAAACTAAGCATGATATTATGTGCTATGTGATGCATGAAAACTGTTAGATTTGCTGAGCTGTCGATTTAATCCTTGCAAATAACCATATTTGTAGGTTAAGGATTCAAGAAAAGGTTACATGCTATTTGAATGATAGAGATCAATAGTAACATTAGAAGATTGATTTGATTATCTAAAGTTGTGGTTGTGAATCATGTTTTAGGTTTTAGCTGATGCATATAGACACTTAAAATTTTGCATTCCTGTTACTAACCCTGCAGGAGGATAAAATCATCTTTCAGAGATAACCCTGGAAGTCCTCTCAGTTTCAATCTCGAAGACAACCCCGGGAAATCCAATTTCAATCTCGGCGATAACCCTGGGAGATTTAGTTCCAACCTCAGAGACAACCCCGAGGGATACAGTCTAAATTTCGGAGATAACCCCGAAAAAGTCAGTTTCAAACTCGGAGACAACCCTAGAATACTCAGTACAACCCCAAAGATAACCCCGGGAGGTCAAACACACCTCAGAGATAACCCTGAGGACATTCAGCATCCACAGCGGCCCAATCTCAGAGATAACCCTGAGAAATGACTGCTACATCTGCGCTAAAGTCAGAGATAACCCCGGTGGGGGTAAAATTGTCATTTTTCCATCTCACCATCACATTCACGTCATTTCAACATAATTTAATCCACACTGCATACCAAGGTGTCCCACAAGAACCATAGCTCAAATCTCGAGTTATAATTGCACAAGACAGTACAACGAATAAACTTTGAAGACTTAGAGATCTGGTCATGGACCCATCTTCCCGTCTCCGTACAGCCTCTAATCCTATGTCATTGTATAGGTTTCGACAACAGCTTCCCAAAAAGGTACAACACTCCTTTATCAGAGCCAAGATTCAAAAGTTATGAAGGGCCGAGCGAACAACGTATAGCCCAAGTGAACGTACTTTGAGACGACATGTCTTGTATGGCCTGGAATAGCCTGGGCTACCGCAGGTCGACCCGCGACCATCTGGTCTTTAAATATGGGCTCTTATGAGCTCATTTGAAAAAAAAGGAAAAAGGAGAGAAAACTCTGTCCATTTCAGCTTGTAACCCCTGCTAGAGTGCTCTAAACTGAGTGATTCTTCTTTCTAAACACTTGCAAGCTCGTGTTTTGTAACATACTGAAGTTTAACCAGTGGAAATCGAGTTTTAGGCGTCAAAAGCTATCTGAAGTCTTCTTGGCATCCCACTGTAAGATTTTTTAGACTTTTAGCTTTCTACTACTTCTATATATATATATATATATATATATATATATATATATATATATATATATATATATATACACACAATGGATCCTGTCCGGACTCCCGGACAGGTCCTAAAATACGGACCCAAATTTATTTATTTTTTTTGCTTTTTTTTTTAAAACAACTAAAAAAAATATTTAATATTTTATGGAACTGAAATTTTTTCATAATACAATGTTTTGGACGTGTTTTGAATACCTATACCAAAAAGTGGTGGTACAGTCTGCACAGACAGTACCACCATATTTTGTTATACGTACCCAAATCACACCCAAAATACTGTATTATGAAAAAATTTCAATTCCATAATTATTTTATTTTTTTTAGTTGTTTCAAAAAAAAAAGCAAAAAAAAATAAATAAATAAAGGTCCGGATTTTATAGAGTCCGGGATCCCGGACTGGATCCGGACTCTATATATATATATATATATATATATATATATATATATATATATATATATATATATATATATTTCAAAGTCCTGCCTGGAGTTTACTTCATGGCAGTTGATCATCCATATATCAACTGCCACAAAGTAAACTACAGGCAAGACTTTGAAATATATATATATATATATATATATATATATATATATATATATATATATATATATAATAAAACAGAGCGGCTTCAACAAACAACGATCTAGATTAAAACTTCATTATCCAATGGCTCAAATTTAATTTTAATTATTTCATTTCACAAAAAGCAAAAAAAAAAAAATTGCCCAATTCAAAAATCGCTCTACACTCTGGCCAAATCCGCCTTATACGTTTGCCCTTCGCCTTCTCCTTATCCCGCCCTTCATTTTGAGGAGAGTGAAAGTTGTCTTTTTGAATCCAATACAGAGATTTCCCCCAAAATCAAGCCATTTTCAGATCACATCTTTTCTCTATCTGATTTTATTTTGAGAATTTCTGGTGGGTATTTTGAGGCAGCTTGGAATATACTATACGCGGTTGCAGGGGTCAAGTTTTTGTTCAAGCAAATGTTTGATACACGTTTTTAATTAGCTTGAGAAACTAATGTTATGGGTTGTTTACTGTTTCAGCAGCAACTAATTGTTCATCTACATCACGTCACGTCTTCATCAGCAGCAACTAATTGTTCTCAGATTTTTTTAATTGTTCATCTACATTTTGAAATGGTGCAAGCAAGTTGCTTGATAAAATGCTAAAGTGAAGAAAAAGTCTGCATATGGTAAGTTCTTATACCTTTCTTGACATTCTTTTTGTTTTTAAACCTATATCTATCAATTCCACTTTGTGGTCTACATATAATAATGCTGCTGCTGTCTGCATTTATGATGTGTGCAATTTCACTTTGGCGTTCTATCATCTTACCAACTTTGGTTTGATATACTGCTTGAATTTGATTCTATGTTTTTAATTTTCTGGGGTATACTAATGTACTGTGTATTATACATGGCTATTTTTTTTTGAAGGTTGGATGGATGGAGCAGGAACTTCAACAGAGGTTGAGGGTTGGTTCTTCATGATCTTTCAAAAAAATCATATAATCTTCAACTAGAAGTTTGTTAGAAACATTTATTTGATGGATAACTGCAAAATAACTTAAAAAAGTTTTTTTTGGCTTTCCATGTCTTACAGTTGGGTTAAATTTGCTATTAAAGGTAAAAAGGTGGCTAACATTATATTGAGAAAATTTTATTGGTAATTTATTTGGGAAACGTTAGATTATTAGCTTCACAAAGTAGATGAAAATTGGTTTTCTTTATTCACCTATACATTTTCATAAATTCTTTTTTCCCGTATAGTCCTTTTAGATGTGATTTTATTTGATTTGAAATGTTAGTACTTTTAAAAAGTATAGGTACAAAATGTTTGAATGATCTGATCGTTTGTTACCTTTTCATTTTTCAAGAATAAATTATTTTTTAATTAAAAATAGTTGGACGAATTTAACTTGTAAATAGTTTATACAATAAAGATGTCTCTTCTAATTAAACTATAAATATCCTATACAAGATTTGTTAAAAATAATTTGTGGTGCAACTATTAAATATCTACATGTACATTAAAGTATTTTAACTTCATTGAATTAAGCCAACTTAAAATAATAATATTCAGTCTCACTTTTGAGTAGGTAAATGTGTAACAACATAGACTCTTTAGCTTATTACTAGAAACACTTGAATAGTCAATAGTTAAAATCCTTGTGTCCAGTTCTTTTATGAAGCATACAGTAAGCATTGGAAAGATTGGGAAAAGGCCAATTTAATTTAATAATTATTCCCAATATTTTTAGTAGCTATACCTTCTCTGTAAAAAGTTGAATATTCGACTCATCAAAGTTGGAATTAGTAGTTGTTTGTTTATGGGATAATCAGTAATTATTGTACTCTTTTAGCCGTAATTTGAAACTTTGACATTACAAAGGCAAGGAAAATTGAAGATTATAATCTTTAAGAATAATACTTGGGAGTCCTTGATAGATTCGATTTCTAACAATTTTCCTAAAACTCTAAAAATTCATTAAGGAGGAGCTGATTCGTAAGAGTTTTAATTTGTTTTATCAAAGTAATTTGTGTGTTTTTTCCAAATTTTTTTACCTCTTGTTTGTCTTGCAGCATCTTCATCTTTGTCTGGATCATGGATTGCGTTCAAATTTGCATAATACATTGTACCCAATAAGACCACCTTCCATAAGAAGAAAAACCAAGGAAACAAAGTACAATTGTCCGGGTCTTCGAAACAGAGGATTTTAACGAACACTCCTGCAAGTGTAACTCAGGAAGGAAACACCCGGTAAGGAGATTTTAGATGTCAATTCATCCGGTCAGATACACTTGAAGAGCTATTAGAGCTATATGCTGACTTGCTTCAGCAAAACAGGCTGGAAGAGCTTGCAGCTGTTCTTAAACCCTTTGGAAATGATAAGGTCTCCCCAAGGGAGACAGCTAGCTGGTTGGCAAGAATACTGAAAGGAATGATGCTTGAGGATGGCAGCCGAAATTCATAAATCATCATCATGCTGGTATGGCTGAATCTGGTTTTTTTTTATATATATCTGTCTTCCCATTCATTTGAGCTACACTTGAAATTTTAAATAACACAACTAGGGCCTGCCATTTTTATCTTTAGCTTTTTTGAATTTAATTTTATTCTTATTTTGTAATTCTGTAGGTGCAGAATGATGTGTATAGTGACCATAAGAAAGCAAAAAATTTGTGTTCCAAATGAATGTGTGGATATTTCATAGTGTAGTATATGGTGACTGACTGCAAAATATGATATATGATTATACCTGAAAAAGCATGTGTAGTTCCAAATAAATTTTGTGGTCATACTAAATTACTCGGCGTCCTTGAAATTGAATATAAAGAATAAACTAAAGCTTCTCATTAATATGGAGAATAACACAGCCGAACCTTCTCATTAATATCAGTTTATTCAAAATTCTAAAAAAATTACTTCAGGTAGAGAAAATGGGAGAGAGAAACTTATGACCGTAGTCAAATTGAGTAGTTTGTATATCATGTTTCTTTTGCTACTGCAGGGGTTTGCGACTTTTGACTAAAGAAGGTCATGCTGCCAATCTTTTCTCAAAGCATATGAAGGTTGAGGATCAAGTAGTGATATCTTTTCTCAAAACTTTTATTAGGACCGAGTATTGGAATAATATATTAGGTGAGGAGGTCTTTCAGAGCATTGTGTTGTTCATAAAGTAAATATGTGTGCGCTCATTTGTTTTTTAGATAATTTAGGGTAAAGTAAGGGTTCTTATGTTTCAGATTTACAGTTCTTTTATTTTTACTCACATATTTCGATAATTTTTATATTTTAAATATTTTCAGGTATGCATTGAAGGATACTTGGTGTAAGCTGTAAAGAATACTTGGTGTAAGTTGTAAAGTAATGGGTCTTATTCTCAACATGTTGTTTATCTATTTTCTGCATGTTTGTATATTTTTGGTTCCATCTTTTGTAAAGTTAACTAATTATACATGGTTATGATGATTTTTGGGTATGGAATGATTGTTTTTTGGTGGTTTATATATGTATTGATGATTGTAGGTTTTGCAGACAGGTTTAAAATTTTCTAAATATCTATTTTTAAAGGAAATTTTGTCGAAATTTCTTGAAATTAGTACCGACTAGCTTGATATTTTGGTGGCTGGATATGTGTTGATGATTGAGTATGTATTAATTGTTGTGTTGGTATATGTCTTTAGATAATGTAATATTTTTCATTACGCCATGCCTTTTTGTTGTTATATGTACATCATGCACTGGTATTAATCTAATCTAATTTCAAGATGGTTGTTATATGTACATGATGCATCTTGATTTTGTTATCATGTACATGATGCATCTAGATAATTCTTCTTTTAGTAGCATGTGTTTGTTAAGAAAGAGCACTGCAAGTCCCAGATATCATATGTTGCCGCAAAATAACTCTCATTTCAATTTTTTGTGTTCATAATTTATTTTTATTTTTTTGAGAATTATACAGTGCCTTTAGGCACGGGTTATCGCTAGTATATATATATTTACCGCTTTTATATAAATATCTGCTTTACTTGCTTTCATAATGTAGATATTTAATCTTTCAGTCTATGGGCTAGATTTGCCTCAATCTAGCTACTTCTAACTATAATCTGTTCAAAAGTGACTAAACTAGAACCGTTGAAGTTAGAATGGTTTAAATTTACTCAAATCTAGTTCTTTTTCTAGCTTTTGTACATACTGCTCTTTCATGTGAGCCTAGGAATCATGTGATCACAAATTCAGTCTCTGAATCTAGATTCGGTTCCCGTGATGGACATTTTTCAGCTGCAGTCAGCTTGTAAATTATTTACGGTGTCTGGATATCCTTAAATAGCTATCATGCCCACAAGGAGTTCAGCACTGCTATGTATCTTATTTTCTCAAAAGATGCCTCGCATCTCGAAAATAAAAGCAATCAAGTCGAACATAATCAAATGGAAATATTAAAGGCCTCAATTACTATTGAGCATAAGGGTTTGAAAAACTTGTTTTCCAAAACTTCACTACTATATCTTGTTAAAATTGAACTTTTATAAAAAAGTCAAACCCTTTGTATATAGGTGCAAACGAGGCATAACACTACTTCCAGATAATTGAACATAGACCTAACTCTCACACACACATACATAGATAAAAGTTTAAAGAAAAGTGGAGGTAACCGTGTTATCATGGAAGTCGAGGGGTGCCTAACACCTTCCCATTGTTTAATCAAGCCCTCGAACCCTAACAAATTTTTGGTTTCCCATACCAGTTAAACAGTGTCAAACCGTTGGGTCTTTGTGTAAACTTTTTCTCGGTTGAGTTGGTGCAACCATTTACAAATACCAACTGGGGACTCTAACAGTCAAATCATCGACATATACTTGTTGGATCTTTTCAAAACTTGTTTTTTCAAACAAATCTCACCTAAAATGAGAACACCAAAAGACAAGAACAGAAAAGGACAAATAAAAATCCCAACGTTGATAATGTACTTGATAGTTGTTTTCGATGTTAAACTCATGTAGAGTTGTAAAGCCATAATTACTTGGTATATAAGGATATCGAATTCAGATGTGAAGTCCTATAATGTAACTCTGATGAATCCAATCATTGAATAGATTCGATTCAAGGACTTGTAATTGATAATGGTTGATATTCAGGGAAATAAATAAAGAATACATAAAAGTTTTAATTATCTGCATTATTATTATGTATAACATCAAATGTGATGCAAATAAAATGGTTAATAACCAAGATTGAGAATATACTTATTAAAGCTTTGGGGTCGCTACATAGATCCTGGAAATGGAAGGAATTAATATCCTATTTGGTATCAAAGCAAAGTTGTATTCATTAATTTATGAATAAAAGTTATAAATAATCAGATGAAGGTTGGATTGTAATGCACTGAATCCGAGGTATCGGGTATTCAGGTTTGGGGGCGTTACACCTTCAATACCAGAATTAAAAGAAGAGATTTTACAAGAAGCGCACAGTACGAGATACTCAATACACCCAGGAAGCACGAAGATGTACCAAGATCTACGTCAACATTATTGGTTGCCAAACATGAAAAGAAAGGATGCAGAATGTGTTAGCAGATGTTTAACTTGTCAAAGAGTCAAGGCAGAACATCAATGACCAAGTGGACTATTACAGCCATTAGAGATTCCGGAATGAAAGTAAGAGCACGTCACGATGAATTTTGTGGTAGGACTTCCAGCAACACAGAAAGGTTACGATGCGATATGGGTGATAGTGGATCATCTTACAAAGTCAGCACACTTTTTGCTGATCAAGTTTAGGTACAATTTACATCAACTAGCCAAATTGTATATCAAATAAATAGTTTCAAGACATGAAGTGCCAGTATCAATTGTGTCTGATAGAGATCCGCACTTCACATTAAACTTTTGGAAGAGTCTTCAAGAAAGAATTGGGACACAACTAAGGTTGAGTACCGCATATCATCCATAGACCGATGGGCAAAGCGAGAGGATAATTCAGACACTGGAAGATATGCTTAGGGCCTGTATGTTGGACTTCAAGGAAAGTTGGAAAGATCATCTTCCACTGGTAGAGTTTGAATATAATAATAGTTATCACACAAGCATTGGAATGCCACCATATGAAGCACTATATGGAAGGAAATGCAGAACGCCTTTATGTTGGGATAAAGTAGGTGATTGAAGAATGTTGGGGCCAGAATTGGTGCAGCAGATCGTGGAGATCATCAAGGTTATAAGAGCTCGAGTGGTAGCAGTTCAAGATAGTCAAAAGAAGTATGTCGATCTTCATCTCAAGAAAAGAGATTTCGAAGTGGGAAGCTATGCATTTTTGAAGGTATTTCCCAAGAAAAGTAAGATAAGATTTGGGAAGAAAGGTAAATTGAGTCTGAGATTTATTGAACCGTTCGAGATATTAAAGAAAATAAGTGAAGTGGCGTATGAGGTAGCTCTACCTCCTGAACTGGAACATATTCACAATGTGTTTCATGTGTCAGTGTTGCATCCATACAAGCCTGATTACAAGCATGTGATATCGCATGAGCCAATTCAAGTCGAGAAGGACTTATCATACGAGGAGATTCCTGTAGAAATATTATTAGATAGGAAAGAGCAAAGGTTAAGGAATAAGATTTAAACATTTTGTCAAAGTTCTTTGGAGGAACCACATGCTGAAGAAGTTACGTGGGAACTCGAGGAAAAGACGAGGAAGAATTATCCAAATCTTTTTGAGTAACCTTATGTGAAATTTCGGGGACGAAATTTTTATAAGGAGTGGAGAATGTAATAACCAATAATTTTAAGTCACATGGTAAATAAATATGTTAATTAAATATTAATGATATTGAAATCTTTGTGACATATAGTGAATGATTATGAGAATATTTAAATATTAAGATTATCTTATCAATAATGATAAATATGTATATACATTTATTTATTATAAAGAGAAATAAAAAGAAAGGTACATAACCTAATTATACTTTGGGTATGGTATTTAAATAACCTAAGGGTTATGGTATTGAAGAATGTTAGTATGTAAAATTATACTAACTTAAGAGATTAATTTTATTATCTCAAGTTATTATTTATTTTAAACCTAATTAAAGCAAGTCTATTTGAGTTATGAGATTAAATGTATATAAGTAATTATTTAAATTCTTAAATGAGTGGAATGGAAACCCTAATTAAATAATTAGGGTAAGATAAAAATTAAAGTATTGGACCATGTTAGTTAACAAGGCCCAAACTAATTAATTTAAAAGCCCAAACATTAAATTAAGTGGCCCAATCTTTAGCCCAATTATTAAGGGACTTTTTGGACATTTAATTTAGCAAAATATGGAAATTAAATTAAATCAAAAATGTGGTGTAATTGTGTCAAGGGATGGCGGCACATTGGAGGAGTAATAAGCATGTGAATTAATCATTCTTACTTCACAATTTTTCTTTAAGTTATTTACACACAACCTAGGTGTCACTCTCTTATTCAAGCCACTTATTTTGCTTAACTTACAAGCTAAATGAGAGAGAGAAACCAAGATTATGTTGGGAGATTTAGATAGATATACATGGTATATCTATACATATTTACCAAATACTTATACCTTTTCATATTTGGTAAAACACTTTTACTTCATTTGTATTTCTTACTTCCTAAAAGCTATCAAAACAAAACAAATAGAGAGAGAGAAAGAGAAAAGAGAGAGTGGGCATCCCCTTAAGGAAAAGAGGAAGGGATTTTGAAGCTCGCACACCCTAAGTTCATTTCTTATTTTGGAAGATCAAGAAAAGTAGCCCATAAAACAAGGTAAAACCTAAACTAGTTTATTTCTTTTTTTGTTTTGTTTGAATTTGATGAACTAAAGAGTTAATGTTCTAACCTCAAAAACTCTTGATCTACATGATATTGAGTGTTTCATATGGATCTTACCTTTTTGAGTGTTAGAATGTTGATCAAAAGGAAAGAAAAGGAAGCTAAGTTCAAAGGTTGAGAAAACCTAAATTTCTTTTCACTTTGAACAACTACCATTTGAGATCTACACCTCCTTTTTGCGATCCGTCACAGAGAGGTGCTAGATGTGTAAGTTAACTAGTAAACCCAAGTGGTATCACTAAAAAATGTTGATTTTACAAGCCATGTGGCTATTTTAGTTAACTGTTCAGATTGTGAATAAAAGAAAGAAAAGTTCTTGGTCAGCTTCTTACGGGGAATGCTTTGTCATTTTTTCGTAGTTTAAAATTTTTAGAAAAACTTGGTAAGATAATATGATGAGTTTTGTAGATCTTGTCCAAAGATGGCTATTTTTGGATGTGTAGAACGAAAGTTATGGATTTTACAAGAAAGTACTATTTTAAAAGTGAACTTTGAATAACTCTTTATGGTTAAGTCCAAAACTTGTAAACGTTTTACTGGACGTACATGTATGTGATATAAGCATACCCAAAAAGTTTCAGAATTTTTGGACAAAATTTCGATTTATGAAAAATATTGCAAGATCTGTTGTTTTGGACAATTTAAAAATAGTAAATAAATTATAAAAATTCCAGAAAAAATATACGTTCATAAGAGAACTATATTCTGTCAAATCTCAAAAAAGAAAAATTTTCAAAATAGTTATGGTATTTTTTATGTAAATGGTTGAGTTATGGATAAATATGAATAATAAGTAATGTGATGTTAAAAAGGGTAAAAATATAATTTTTCTGACCAAAGTCCAATAATAATCTAGAAGGGGGTGTTGAATAGATTATTACAGGTTAAAAATTTATATTAGGCCTTTTTGGATTTTTAATAATTAATTTGAACATTTAGAAATTAGCACGCAAGATAATAAAAATCCAATCACACAATGCACATATATTTATCTGGTTCACAACATACACCCCTTGGTATGTTGATACGTCCAGTCTCAAGTCCCTACTTGGAACTTGAGATCCTATTACTATAAGTAATAAAAACTCCTTCAACAGGCGGAAAAGCCTTTACAAAGTTTTATAGACAAACTTCCAACTATTCAACTATTCTATCTTGGACAGCAAGCTCCCTGCTCCATCCTCAAGTTTAGTTCTTCCTCCTTTTGAGTTCAGTTCTATTCTATGATCTGGTCTTGAAACAACAGCTTTTTCCTCACCTCACAAGTATACTAGAGACCCAATTTCCCGCTGATCTCTCTAAGACTCTGGTCTTGGTCGAAGAATTACTCGTCTTTCTCACAGGTACATAAAATAAACTGACTCTGACTTTTTCTCCTTTTACAAATGATTTTACAACAATATTATGATAACCCGAGAATTTATACGATTAATAAAATTTAAATTGATTAAATAAAGATTGAATAATAAGACCTAGACTGGAAATAAGGTATGGATTTAAAAAAAATTGTGTCAAAGGCTCATATGGTTTTGTGTATTGTTATATGTGAGTAATTGCATATGAATAATATGTGTTTGTTTTTATTTGTTTATTATAAACAAATAATGTGACGCCCCCAAAATTAGGTATACATCACCCATCTTGGGTCGTCAGATACATAGTACAGAATACAAATACAACTGATTAATACATCTGTCGTGTACAATACGACAAAACATAAACTGTGAGTTTGAATACAAATATTATCTTCTAGAGAGTATTCATACTCAAAAGGAGTTCTCATTACATTTATTAACACACCATTACATAGAATAGTGAGGACTACTAACTAATACTATCATTCGGACCATCACTCCGTACCCCGACTTGTCCCAGCTACGTTCTCATTTCCTGAAGAGAACAGTGAAAGAAAGGGTGAGCTCAACTAGCCCAGTAAGAAATATTATGACTAAGATAATGCAGAATAAATTATCATTAGCCTTCAACAATGTTAAACTGATAAAATATAATAGACATCAAGTTTAACTGTAGCGGAACAAGCAATCCATTAAAAGAGTCAAGTAGAAAATAAACTCTACTATCTTTTATGAAAAGTTTTTCAACACTGTAATCGCTGAGACTCAGCTTAATAAAATAATCCACATCATCGAATCACCCCTGCACTACGGCCAAGGATATTCGTGTATTCATTAATGGTCATGATCATGCCAACAACTGTCCATCAATGCACTACGGGCCAATGAGGACTTTTACCACATCATTTGTAACATTACGGTCATGATTATACCGAATAATCCCTGGTCATAATCATACCAAGTCCATCTATGCAATACAGGCCACAGATGACTTTCAACATTTTATAAACATGAGGATGATGACAATGATATAAGAATTCAATAAAACAAGTTCAAGAATTAATTTATCCAGGAATTAACAACGTCCAAATTGTCAACATGATACTGCATTGTGGAGTAAAATTCAAGAATGCTTAGAAGAATATTTTCTTGAAAAGATACTGGATGAAACGCAACTATCAAGGATATTCCACAAATTTCATGGAGTATAGAAGTCAAAACTTAACCAACTGAGTACAATAAAGAATGGAATAACAAAAGAAATCACCATGCATGCGATAGACCGCACAGACAGGTTATTCCAATAGAATAATAAATAATGGAACCAGGTCCGGCGTAAACGCACAGACAGGATATTCCGACAGAATAATAAATAATGGAACCAGGTCCGGTGTAAAACACACAGACAGGATATTCCAACAGAATAATAATAAAACGGAACCAGGTCCGGTGTAAAACACACAGACAGGATGTTCCAACAGAATAATAAACGGAACCAGGTCCAGTGTAAAACACACAGACAGGATGTTCCAACAGAATAATAGAAGAATGTCACCAAGTATAGGGTAGACCGCGTATACTGGTTATTCCAACAGAATAATAACAAATGGAATAACAGAAGTTCTCTTCATGAATATAAAAGAAATAATATTCCCTACCTTAAAAGAACTGGATATTGGAAAAGTGATGTAGCAGAATACTTTTATTCTCTCTCTCTTATTCTCTCTATACTTTCTCTCTCTATAGCTTGAATGAATTCGTGAAAAATAATGAAGCCCTAGGCCTCTATTTATAGAAAAACTGAGGGTGGCTCTTGGTCTTAACGAAAGGTTAAATGACTCTTGGTCTTAACGAAGGGTCAAATGACTCTTGGTAATATTGAAGGGACAACTACTATTGACGAAAGTAATTACTATTGACCAAGGTAAATACTATTGACGAAGGTAATTACTATTGACCAAGGTAAATACTATTGACCAAGGTAAATAATATTGACGAAGGTAATTACTATTGACCAAGGTAAATACTATTGACGACGGTAATTACTATTGACGACGGTAATTACTATTGACGAAGAGACTCTTAGATGATGACATATGGCCCCCCATAAAATAACCAAACTTACCACAACGTCTCAATTATTGATTTAATAATATAACATATTATACAGATGATACTATGACAATAATTTAAGAGATATGATGCAGCAATTACTGTAGCAATAATTGAGTATAGCTGAGTGACTTCTCACGTAAGCATCAATAATCAATACCGTGTGCTACTATGCAACCACGCGTATTACTGTACTTTTACTACCGAGTAGTTCAACAGTTTTAACGGTTTTAACGGTAACACCTCAGCCGTTATTTTTATAGAAAGATAATTCTGTCGTTTTCTCAATCCGACAATAATTCCGTTGTAGGGTCCACCAATGATTGTGCCGTCGTACGAATATTCCCCGACAAAAAGAATATTCTCCGACCAAACGAATATTTTATAACAACTTGCTTACTTTGCAAAATTTATAAATATTACCCACAACTATAACATTATATCAAATTAACTCCATAATATTCAAAAATGATATTTATAGAAAATTCATCTTTATTTATAAAAGTTGGGGTCTTACAAATAAGAGAAGCTAAGGTAACCTAATTATAAATTAGGAATAGAAAATTGAATAACTTAAGGGTTATGATACGGGAGAATGCTAGTATATAAAATATATACTAATTCTAAGAGATTTAATTTATATATCCCAACTAATTAATTTTATAACCTAATTATAGCAAGTCTAATTGGATTAAAAAATTAAATGTGCATTAGTAAGGATTTATGTTATAATTAAGAAAATGAAAACCCTAATTAAATAATTAGGGAATGGTAATATTAAGAGTATTGGACTATGTAAATTACATGGCCCAAACATGTTAAGTAGAGAGCCCGAATGATTAAAAGAATGGCCCAACTTTTAGCCAAGTGGGAGAGGACTTTTTGGACATTTAGTAAATCAAATAAAGCATAAAAGGAAAGCCAAAATTGGTAGATAATAAGGCCAAGTGGCCGGGTATTATAGAGGAAAAAGGAAAAGGGAAGAATGTGGTTTATTTACTTTAGTTGGTGAATAACTCCTCCTATGTGTCACTTGTTTAATTTGCCAACATTTTTGTTAAAGCTTACAAGCAATCACTTAGTAGTTGAGTGAGAGAAGAGAAGAGATACGTTGGTAGATTAGGAATAGATATACCAAATATATCTATGCATACTTTTCCAACAAACCAAAATCTAAGTCTTATCTTTTTCTTTTCATTTTATTTCCTAAGCTAGCTAGAAAGAAAGAAAGAGCAAAAGCAACTAAGAGAAAGAGAAAGCCTAGGGAATTCAGCTATAGAGAGAGAGGAGAGAGGGAGAGTTTTTGAAAGTTTCAAAGTTCCTTAATCAAAGTTAGCAAGAAGAAGAAAAGAGAAGAGTAAGCAAAGGTATAAAATTTTAACCTTAATATAGTATTATTTCTTTTTGGTTTGATTTGATTTTTGACAATATGACGTTTTGATCTTGAGGTTTAAAACCTTAGATCTATATATTTATGAGTGTTCCATGTTTAGATATACTCATATTGGGTGTTAATTTATTTGAAAATCAAAAGTAAAGAAAAGTGATTTTCTAGTTTATAAGGCATAAAATTTTTATGTACTTTGGATTTTCACCGTTTTTATTCTACACCTTCTTTTTGTGATCCGTCAAAGATAGGTGCTAAATATATATGTTAACTACTAAACTCAAGTGGTAGCACTCAAAAATGTTTAGTACACAGTCCGTAGCGACTGATTTAGCAAAAATAGTTTTGTGTCTTTTAAGAAAAAATAGACAGTTTTGGACAGTCAAGGGTAGGGACAGTTTTGTCATTTTTTTGACATTCAAAAATTCTAGAAAAATTTGGAAGGATACTATGAGAAGTTTTCTAACATCTCCAAGTGGAATCACTGAAAAAGGAGTTATAGATTTCCGTGTGGACTACTTTTAACAAAGCACTAAAAAGTGAAAAAAGGAAAAAAGCTACTGCCCAAAATTTTGTAAGGGTTGTTTCGGCCACTTAATTTGTGAGAAAATTCTGGCCTTTTGGGACATGAAAATATATGGTATTAAGTACCTCCTGTCCAAAAATGAGCTCATTCCGACTTAAAATGACCAAGTTATGACCATTTTATTTTTTGTGATTTTCCGACAAAAACGACTATAGTCGGAGTTCTATAACTCTGATGGCCACGAAATATAAACTGGAGGCTAACGTTAACATGTTTAAGATTGTGCCAAGAGATGGGAAATTCTTGAGTTAAGCATGATGGGGCTAAATTCTTAAGCTGCACACTAAAAATAATTTTTGAAAAATACTAAAGGAAGTTGAAAAATTATGAAAAAATACTTTTTGTGTATAAAATATATGTATATGTGTTTGGACAAAAGATAGAAAAATAATAAGTTAATTTGGTATTTTCATGAAAAGGATATGGAATCCAGCTTGCTGGATTGAATAATTTATGATTCCAGTTTGCTGGATTGAGGAATAATGAATCCAGTTTGCTGGATTGAAAAATCTGATGAATCCAACTTACTGGATTGAAAAGAAGTTTACTGAATTAAAAATATGTTGAATCCAGTTTACCGGATTGCAATCTTGTTGCTGGATTTGGAATCCAGTTTACTGGATTGCAGTTTGGTTTGCTGGATTGACCATCTAGATGCTGGATTTGGAATCCAGGTTGTTGAATTTGGAATCCAGTCTGCTGGATTTGGAATCCAGTATGCTGGATTGGCAATTTGGTTGCTGGATTTAGAATCCAGATTGTTGGATTAGTATTTCACTTATAAGATGTTAAATAATAACTTATGAAATGAAAAAGTAAGTGTTAAATCATAATGTATATGATATAGTGAATAAAGAATTATCAAAGGAAGATAATAATGCTAATGTTGTAAGGTGTTATATGATATTTAATTATGTGATTAAGTGTTACATAATTGATTGATAAAGTAATTGTATTATGATAGAAAGTATGATATTCTGATTAAAAGACCTATCTTATTAATGATAGGTCTTACAAAAGAAGTTAACTTAAATTGCGTAGCAGTAGTCAACGAATCAGGCAAGTTTTCTTAACTTAACTTTGAGTTAATACTTTCAAATATTATGGTTGTTAATTATTGTTGATTAAACTACGTCTGAGAATTATTGTTGATTAAACCACGTCTGAGAATTATTGTTGATTATTCGCAGTTAGTGCATGTTTATTAATTCAAATTGAATTAGTGATTCTGAGAATATACTTGGAGAATAATTGTTGTTGGATATTTATATCCATAGAAGCAGTTATTGATTGCAAATAGTACAATCAAATTCTGTCTATTGTTAAATCGTGTTGAGAAATGTCTTAGCTAATTGTTCTGGCTAGATGAACATTTGTTAGAACTTAATAGGTTCGAGAAGAAAAGAGAAGAAAATTCAATTATTATTGATAGATCGATGCCAATTATTTCGGCTAGATCAAAAAAGAAAACTTGATAGGTTTGAGAAGAGAAGTGACTAGATATTGAAATCATTGTATTTCGTTGTTAAATCAAAGACTGAGAGGAACAACCTTTTATATAAAGGGAACATATTTGGTCATATATTCGACCTTTTCGCGCATTTGAATATTATGCATAATATAGGGTATACTAAAGTTGATCACTTTATATACTTGCAGAGGGGTATGATTTAATCTTTATGGTTATCTGATACACCTGGGTATATCAAAGTCAAATCTTTGATAGTTACTCGAAAAGAGAAGTTCAAGATCCTTAGGGATCACTCATCATAAATTTTGGAAAATATTTTCATCCTGTTATTTGGGTATATCAGAGTAAATCTTTGATAGTTACTCGAGAAGAGAATTTCAAGATCTTGTAGATCATTCATCATAAACTCTGGAGAGTATTTCTAAATTGTTATTCAATAGAATTTCGTAGAAACTTTAAAAGCATTGCATCCTTTCGTTAATGTGTTGCTTAGGTTATGAGAAGATTGGTTACAGAAGAATGAATTGTTCAGCTATTTCAAAATTCACCGAACTTTGGTGTTATTCTAGCAAATCAGATAGTCTGTTATTATTGATTCTTATACATTCATTGTATGTGTTAACTTGCGGGGCAAATTTGTTGCTCACCGTTGCTAAATAAAATATTTCAGCTAGGAACGAAGTTGCTGGAGGTGCTGAGAAAAACAAAGGCAAAGGAGTATTGCTGGAATAGTGTAATGAAACATTATTAATATATTATATTTTGTAAACCCTTTTTGTATATCTAAAGGGTATGTTTGTGATATAAAGGTTAGATAACTTGGGACGAATGTATTAACTATATCAGTTAATGTGGTGTAAATTCCTATTCATAATTAATGGGTAGTTAGATGTTATTTATATTGTGGATCGTGAGCACCAAACTCGGGAGTCAAGTAACCCGGATTTGGGGGCGTCATAAATATGCTTCTTAAATAACCAGATATCAATTAAGGAACAAATTTATAAAAGTTCAGAGACATTTATACTTAAATATATGCTTCTTAGTAAGCAGATAATAAGTTATGTTTAGATCAAAAGATGCTTCTGATTAAGCAAATATGTAAGGTATGCACAGTTATAAAAGTTCAAATAACTTTTATGTTTTTTGAGAGATGCTTAATAAGCAGATAAAATAATTTTAGCTTTTAGCTCAAAAGTACTTTTGTTTAAGCAGGTATAAAATTTTAATGCAATTTATAAAGAATTATTCACTCTTTAAAATAAAGAGTGTTTTTCTATGGATTAAACAGGATTGTTTCTCAGATAATCTTTAACAAGTATTGTATAAATAATTTTTATGTATCAATACTTGTATATAAAAAGAATCAATCAATTGAAATAATATTTATCAAGTATACTAATTAAATCAGTTAATCACAAACTGATATAGCAAATATTATTTGTTTAACTCAGATACTATATAAGAATATTTTATCTATTATATGAACATTTATAAATAATGTCACTTAGTACTATAAAGAATCGTACGGTTCGAATTCCTCTTTGTAGAGGTGTATCTCCGTAGCCTTGCGGCGTCTAAGTATGACAAAATTTATAATTTCACAATTGATATTTATATAAATATTTTCAATAGATCACTACGATTCTCAAATCCGGTTCGGATTACTCCTCTTTTTGGAGGAATATCTCAGTGTTGCTCTGAGCTATCAAGTGTCGTATCTATTTTACGATATTTATATAAATAATATCGATAAAAGGTTACTAACTATAAGGAATAGTACGGTTCAAATTCCTCTCCGTAGAGGTGTATCTCCGTAGCCTTGCGGCGCTCAAGTATCCTTTTATTTGACAAATAGATGAAATATAGATATATAAAATTGTGTATACCAATGTGTATATATATATATATATATATATATATATATATATATATATATAAAACAAGTAAGAAATAATTCAACATAAGTTAAACTCAAATGACTTATCTCAGTACTTGGACCAATTTCCTCTTCTAAAAATGATCAGAACTTTTGTAAGAAGAGATATAAAGCTTGTAGATAGAATGTAGACAAGGAGAGTATGCTTTGCTTTTCACTGAATTGGTAAAAAACAAACGAATGAAATACTCCCTATTTATAAATTTTTGAAGTCGGGGGCAAAAATGTAATTTGTAAAAATTGATTTTGAATGTATGGTTTGGATGCTGTATTTTTGAATTTAACGGTCCAGATGAAAAAGAATTGCACGCGGAAGAGATCAATTTTTCGCTTGGGCAAAACTTCACTTACCTATCATTTATTATCCATTTTGACCAAATGTGAAAACATGCCAGCACGTGAGAACATGTCAGCACACACGTTTTTTTAAGTCCCGAAATGGCTGTCACACACACGATTTTTTTGAAACAATTGCCAGCACATGCATACACTATAAATGATGCATGCATTAATTATATATATATATATATATATATATATATATATATATATATATATATGTGTGTGTGCATTATATATATATATATATATATGGAGAGGATCAAGAGTAGAACTCTTAAGTAGTAGAACTCCCTTAAATAATAGAATTGTATCAAAACGACGTAGTTTTGATAAGACGCGGTGGCATTTTTGTAAATACGTTACAAAAATGCCACCGCGTCTTATCAAAACTACGTCGTTTTGATACAATTCTATTATTTAAGTGAGTTCTACTACTTAAGAGTTCTACTCTTGATCCTCTCTGTATATATATATATATATATATATATATATATATATATATATATATATATATATATATATATATATTGCTATATAAGATATATAAATATTATATTAATACATATGATTTATGTATATATGCATGCAAAAATATTTCTGCCCAACTTTGATTTTTTGAAAACAAATAGGATCTTCTTGCCTTAAATATTTATATGAATCAATTTATTTAACACTTAACATTTAAATTATCAAGGTCAATAAAAATTAATTCAACTAAAAACAAAAAATGGTTTAGATAAAATAATAGCAATAAATAAATAATTACATATTTATTTAATTACTACATAATTGTTATCATCAAAATATATACAATAAAATGAGACCTATCAATCTCCCCCTTTTTGATGATGACAATTGTAAAAATATTTTTATCCCTTAAAAAAACTCCCCCTTAAACTATGAGTACTTTTAATTTCATTCACATAGCAGTTTATATAATCAGTTATAGTTATAGCAGTTATAACATTTTATATAGCAGTTTATATCCAATCCCATAGCAGGTTATATAATCAATTATAGCAGTTATAACATTTTATATAGCAGTTTATATCTAATCCCATAGCAGTTTATATAATCAGTTATAATATTTTTCTTCTCCCCCTTTGTCATCATAAAAAATGATGGGGAGAAAGATTTAATCCTGCTGAAAAGTTAGATACGTAATCTTGCAGAAGAGTTAGTAACCAAAATATATAGAAACTAGAAAAGATATATCTTGCAACATCAGTAGTAGTAGTAGTAGTAGTAGTAGTAGTAGTAGTAGTAGTAGTAGTAGTAGAGAGAGGTTAGGAGAGTTAGGTACAGTCATCCCAAATAGTTAGTTTATAGATTGTTCAAATAGTTAGATTTCCTCTAGATTTAGAGGAGAGAAGTGAGAGATTTCAGGAATGTGAGCATCTGTATCTTCAAGAAATGATGGTGGCACAAGATCAGCTGGATCAGCAGTGATAATAGTAGTAAATGGGTAGGAACCTATAACTAAGCTATTATTCTCCATTAGACAACATACCATGGTCTTAACAACATGTAGAGACAACTGCACATCTTCTAATTTTTCTAACAAAAGAGTTAGATTGTGAATAAGACGTTGATTCAAGCTATTGAGTGAATCAATCTTAGTGGCCATGTTTATATTGGACTCAATAACCTCATGATCAATATGTTTAAAAATAATCAGGGATTGAGGTGGTAGATTTAAATGTGAGACAATGTTACTGGTGGGAACAAGTTGGCACTGGTGTTGTGACACAGGAATGTTCAGATAATTAAAAATATGAGTGAGTAGTAAACCAAATCCAAGACAGTTGTTATGAAAGCAGATTTCAAAGGAGGATAATAAAAAGTAGGCCAAGTTATACAGCATGCACTCATTCAAAATACTTTTTATGATTTCCAAATCAAAGGGCAGCAGTTTTCTATCATCTCTCACATGCATGAAATTGTTTCTCAAAATTTTACCAAGAAACTAACACTCAGCAGTGAGAAATTCTAAACCAATCTTGCAAGGATAATCAAACAAGAGAGCTGACACCATTTGATCAGTTACAACAGACAGATTATGCTTAAATAACATACATTCTTCCACAGAGATACCGAATGGATGAAGATAAGAGTTAACCCTAGGCAATTCTAAGGTAGAGGGATGAAGTTGTAGTGCATAGACAAGAAACAATTCATCAATAATGTATGTTTGTCCTTGAATTCAAGTAGTGATGCTCTTTAATAATCAGAAGAATCAGTAGAAAATTCCACATGAGAGTAAAACTCAGCTATAAGACTAGGATATATAGATTTATCATAAAAAGTTACTAAGCACTCCCACCAAATATTTTTAAATTTTTCGAACAAGTCTAGAAAACTATGAAAAGTAATGACATTCCATGGACACATATTGTGTCTCATAGTCCTATATTTGGCCTGAGCAGATGTAGTTGTGAGAAGAGGAACATCATTAGAAAACTGTAACTCAAAATGTAGTGGAAGTATTTTGCGTTTGGATGAAATAAGATTAGACATTATTAGGAAGGATGCATGAAAGACAGTGGAGAGGATGAGACCAAGTAAGATTTGAAGAGATGAATGCACCAATTTTGAAAATGAGTTTTTATAGAGATAAGTAGAGGATAGAGTAATGATATGCTACAGGTAATATAACTCTTATACTCAGTTAAGATTTGGTAGAAAATATGACCATTCGAATAATTGTAGTTATTCTCAGAAAACATTTAAGCAAAACAATAGTTTGGATAAAGATTTTATTTAAAAAGGTAACAGAAGAGAGCAATATGTCACGTAGAGAACATAGAAAATAAGTAAGTTCAGTCAACTTCAAGAATGATTACAAAAGATAGCAAGATTTGTCATTTAAAACCTTCTTTGGTAGAACACAACAAGACACTATTTAGAAGAATAGAGTCGAATAAAATCAGCATAGAGAGATTGTCATTTCAGGAATCAATTTTCAGAGAGGCAGGTAAGTTGTAAAATTTAACATTTATAGCAAATCTCAGATAGATAGATCACATAGAAGTTAGTGCAATAAATAAACCCAGTGGACATCAGTATCCACACAATATATAAGATATTCAAAATAAACACAGTGGGCATCAGTATCCACACAATTTATAATAGACAGTATGAAAAATGGAGAGTTATACCTGAGTGAGCAGCATAAACAAAGTTATACCAGTTCCATAGAGAAAACAAGCGTGACAAGCTTATCCTTATGTAGTTTCTCAAAGAGAAACTCATTCACCCATGCAAAAGTGCACATACACATAGGTATATATATATATATATATATATATATATATATATATATATATATATATATATATATATATAATAAGTATAAATAGAATAATTCCAGTGTACAAAAAATTTAGCCAAAATTGAATGGAGTGAGAATTAGGTTTTGAAAAAAAATGAGAATAATATTGGGAAAAAAAACTGTTAAGATTCAAGGGTTTTAAAACAAAGTTTTTAAGAAAGTGAAACCCCAAATTACAAACTTCTCAGATTTGTCAGAAAAAAAGAGTTTATCGACAAAAAAAAAATTGATCCAGTGGAAGCTTGAGACATAATTTGGTGGTTTAAAAAAAATTCGTAAAGACTGTTAGAGAAAGATTGTAAGCATGCACTGTTAAAAATGATGGATGTTCAAATTAATGAACAAAAAAATTTCTTTCTGTCGAAACCCTAAAACATAGATGTAAAAAAATTTAGAGTGATTTTTGAAAATGAACAGAAGAAATTAGGGTTTGTTTTTTAACAAAAATTTGTCAAAAAGTAGAGATAAGAGAATCGATTTTCATCATTGTTTGATTAAAGAAAATAGGATTTTTTTAAAAAAAATGAAACCCTAACCATAAATTTTTCAGATAAGGGCTCGTTAAAAAATAAAATATGAATCGATAGAGATTTAAACAGATTTTTGAAAAGAGTCGTCTTTTTGTAGAAAGTTGAAAATCAAAAGTTTCACAGATCATAACAATAGTTGGATTTAAACAAATCATTTGTTCGATAAAAAAATTGATTTGAAAACAGAATCAGAAACGATTTTAAGTCAAAACCCTAAAATTTTGAGTTTCCATGATTAATCATATCGATTAACCATATATAAAAAAATATGTACATTGTATTAAGGTATTTAGAAGCATGGTTTGATAAAGAGGTGAAAGGACAGAAGTCGAAAACTGAGATCAGAGAGGGTGAAGGAGAAGTCGGTGAAGATGAGAGGGAAGAGAGAGATAACCAGAGGCGTAAGAGAAGAGAGAGAAGTAAGAATAGAAAAATGAATTAAAAAATTTATAATTTGTATATATAGTTTGACTTGCCTTTATGATCCAATAGTGGAGAGCTGGCAAGGAGTAAGATTAATGGCTGGAATTTAATCTGATTTATGAATAGTTGTGCTTCTTTTAAAAACATGATCCAATGGCTGGGATGAAAGCTCAATTTTGATCGAGCGGTTCTAGGTCATGATCTGTGTGCCCTTAATGACTGATTCTCATTAGCTTAATAGATAGGGCGCGGATGGATCAATTTTGACCATTTGATTTGTACAAGTATTGATGGTGCAGATTTAATCCCTTGATATATATATATATATATATATATATATATATATATATATATATATATATATATATATATATATATATATATATATATATGTATTAACTTAGAAAGGATAAAATGTCAAACATTTAATTACAAAAATAGTAAAATAAATATTGTTAGAGAAAATACATAAATATTTTGGTTTTATAATAATTATTATATAAATATATAGCAATAATGTATAATATAATTAAGAATTAATAAAATAATTAAGAGGAAAGTAAATATTGTTAAACTAAAAATATACCAAGATTTTGTTTTATAGAAAAAATATAAAAAATTAAGAGGAAATATCTAGCATGCCTAATTTAATTCTTAATTTGCAAAATCTTTCAGAACTTAGTGGTTTAGTGAATGTATCAACTATATTTAATTTAGTGTCAATGTGTTCTAGTTTAATAATTCCGTTATTAACATGTTCACATAAAAAATGATGCCTAATGTCTATATGTTTTGACCTAGCATGCAAGACTGTATTTTTACTGAGATTAATTGTACTTGTATTATCACATAGAATTGACACACAGTCAAATTTTAAGTTATAATCAGTAAGGGCCTGTTTCATCCACAGTATTTGAGCACAGCAACGTATAGCAACAATATATTCAGCTTCAATGGTTAAAATAGATACCGAGTTCTGTTTCTTAGAAAACTAAGACACTAAACATCCTCCTAGAAACTGACAGGTACCACTTGTACTTTTTCGATCGACATGATAACCTGCGTAGTCAAAATCTGAAAAACACACGAGGTTAAATGGTTGATCCTTAGGATACCATAGATCTAATTCAGTAGTTCCTTTAAGATATCGAAAAATCCTTTTTACTGCGGTCAGGTGAGATTCTTTAGGATTAGTTTGAAACTTGGCACATTTACAAACACTAAACATAATGTCAGGTCTACTAGCAGTTATGTATAGTAAACTTTTGATCATTCCTCTATATTTCTTTGAGTTAACCGATTTTCCATTTTCATTAGCAAATAATTTATTAGTAGTTGACATAGGAGTGTTAAGAGGTTTTGCAGATTCTAAGCCAAATTTCTTGATCATTTCTTTACAGTACATAAACTGAGATATATGAATACCTTTTTCTCCTTGCTTGATTTGCAATCCAAGGAAGAAGTTTAATTCTCCCATCATACTCATTTAAAAAATTTTACTCATACTTTTAGAGAAATCATTGCACATAGTAATGTCAGTAGAACCAAAAATAATATCATAAACATATATTTGAATTACCAGAATATCATCATTCTTATTTTTAGTATATAAAGTAGTATCAACAGTTCCCCGTTTAAAACCATTATTTAGCAAAAATTTACTTAGTCTTTCATACCAAGCTCTAGGGGCCTGTTTCAAACCATATAAAGCTTTATGTAATTTATAAACATATCCAGGATGACTAAAATCTTCAAAGCCAGGTGGTTGTTTAACATAAATGTCCTCTTCTATAACACCATTTAAGAATGTAGATTTGGCATCCATTTGAAATTGTTTAAAGTTTTTATGACATGCAAATGCTAATAACATTCGAATAAATTCTATTCTAGAAACAGGAACACATGTTTCATCATAGTCAATACATTCCATTTGATTATACCCTTGTGCAACTAATCTTGCCTTATTATGTACAACAATTCCACTTTCATCATGTTTATTACGAAATACCCATCGAGTTCCAATAATTGAAACATCCTCGGGTTATGGGACTCACTCCCACACTTTGTTTCTAGTGAATTGTTCAAGTTCGTCTTGCATAGCTATTATCCAGTCTTCATCAAGTAAAGCATCTTTTATATTTTTAGGTTCAATTTGAGACAAGAAAGATAAGTGACCAGCTAATTTACGTGCTTGTGATCTAGTGATAACCCCTTTATTAATATTACCCATAACATTTTCTATAGGATGATTTTTAATGACGTGAGAGTCTTTGGGTAAATCATTCAACTGAGGGTTTGGGTTTTCAAGGGGATTCTCATCAATAGGTGAAGATGCATTATCTAGTTTTGGTTCTTCCATATTTCTGAGAATATCTTCAATGACAATATCGTTATCAACAAGCTCTTTATATTTTGGAGGAGGCTGAGTTTCAACAAAAGTCACATTCATTGATTCTTCCACAACTAGACTTCTTTTGTTGAAAACTCTGTATGCTTTACTATTAAGAAAGTATCCAAGAAATATTACTTCATCAGATTTGGGATCAAATTTCAATAAATGTCCTTTGGTGTTTAGAATAAAACATTTGCTCCCAAAAACACGAAAATAATTTATTTTTAAAGTTCTTTTATAATAAAGCTCATAGGGAGTTTTGAGCAAAATAGGTCTTAATAAAACTATGTTTAAAATGTAACATGGTTTTGCCACAGCTTCAGCTCGGAAATACTTTGGAAGACGATATTCATTCAACATGGTATTAGCCATTTCTTGCACAGAACAATTTTTTCTTTCAACTACACCATTTGACTAAGGTGTAGAAGGAGCAGAGAAGTTTTGACTTATACCGTTCTCATCATAGAACATAATGAAATCAGAATTGTCAAATTCTTTTTCGTGATCAGATCGAATATAGACAATAGAACTCCCCTATTGATTTTGAATCTTTTTACACAAAGCAACCCATATAAATCTTTTTACATAATAACTTCATTTTTAAAATTTAAAAAATCAACCCATGTAAATCGTAAATAATCATCAACCAAAACTAGAATGTATACAGCACCACCCATGCTATGTTTAGGGATAGGTCTAACAAGGTCCATGTGTAACAATTCTAAGGGTCGAGAGGTTGACATAGTCAATTTAGGTTTATGTAATGCATGAATTTGTTTTCCTAATTCGCAAGCTTCACAGATGTGATCTTTAAAGAATTTTAATTTAGGAAGACCACGAACATGTTCTTTAGAAGAAATGTTATTTATGAGTTTTATGTTGATGTGTCCTAGTCTGCGTTGCCACAACCAAGGATCCTCATTTGTAGATACAAGACAAATGTTATCTAAATGAGAGTATGCATCTAAGTCACAATTATACATATTTTGATATCTAGGACAAACTAAAATTAATTTACAAGTTTGATCAAAGATAGAGCAATTATGCATACTAAAAGATATTTTAAAACCACTATCACAAAGTTGATTGATAGATAGAAGATTGTACCTAAGTCCAGTGACTAACTGAATGTTGGAAATGGTTATGTGGTTATTAGCAACACATCCAACTCAAATTATTTTACCTTTAATGTTATCTCTGAAAGTTACCTCACCAAAGTCTGTAGCTTGTAGATTTTTTAATTTGGACTTGTCGCCAGTCATGTGTCTTGAGCAGCCACTATCAAGATACCATTTACTTTTGTTCAGATCAGCTGCAAGAAATACATGCAGTGTATGTACCATTTTTACAAGTTGGTACCCTTTAATATAAAGGGTCCTTAGGGTGAGTTTTCCATTTTGTATAAGGAGCATTTAAAGTTTCCTTTACAAAACTTGGCATAGGATAATCAATTTTAGTAGAGAAAAGCATCCTATGAATAACTGGATTATGAGAAGTATGATAATACTGTTTATGAAATTCTCTTTTTGTGATAGTTGGTGCAGTATATGTTCCTTTGGGAACCCAAATCATTTTTCCTTTAAAGTTACCATTTCTAGCATTGCACATATAATAGGAATGACCATTTCTGTTACAATAGGAACATTTAGTGAAATATATGACTTTCTTTTTCTTTGATTTTAACATGATATAGTCCTTTATCTTTTGATTTACTTGTTTCTCCAGTGTATCCTAAACCTTCTTTATTAAAACTATATTTTTGTTGATTTAACATGATGTAGACACTCAAAATTTCATTTTCCTGTTACTAACTATGCAGGATGACAAAAGTGTCTTTTTCACACTCCGGAGATAACCCTGGAGGACCACAACATCAATTCCAACCCTAGAGATAGCTCCGGGAGATCCAGTTTCCAACCCTGGAGATAACCCCAAAAAATCAGTTTGTAACCCCGGAGATAACCCCGGGAAAATCAGTTTCAGCCCCAGAGATAACCTTCTAGGATCAAGTTCAAAGCCTGGACATAACCCCAGGAGGTCAAGCTAACCTTAGAGATAACCCTGAGGACAGTCAAAGTCAACATCAAGTTAACCTCAGAGATAACCCTGAGAAAAGACTGCTACAACTGTACAAAAATCGGAGATAACCCCGGGAGGGGCAACATGGTCATTTTGCCAATTCAACTTCAATTCAAATCAAATACACTCATTTCAACTCAAATTGCTTCAATAAAAGTCCCACAAGAACCAGATCTTAACTTTCGAGTGCAAACTACGCAAAACGGCTCAACGGACTACCTGACAGAAATCTGGAAATGCCATTTCAGTCATGGACCCATCTTCCTGGAATCAAAAGAGGGGCAAATCCTATGTCACTGCGTAGCTCTCAGTAAGAACTTTCTGGAATGGTATGGCACGCTTCCATCGGACTCCCGGATTGAATGTTATGAAGGTTCGAGCGAACATCGCGTTGTCCGAGTGCACGTACGTTGAGACAGGGGGACCCACATTGCCCGGGGCACCCCGGGTAGCCGCAGGTACACCTGTTGCTGCCATAGGTACACCTGCGGCACCCCCCTCTATAAATAGAGGGCTTGGGGTGGCCATATTTGTAAGAAAAAATGTGAGGAACCCCTGTCCAATTTGCTATGTACACACCCTAGACTGAGTGCTTTCTCATTTTAAACACTTGTAAACTCATATATAGCTACTTTTTACAGGCAGAAGCCGAGTGTTCATCCACTTAAAGCTATAGAAGTCTTCTTTGGCAGCCCATTGTAAGCCTTCTTACACACTTTAAAGCCTTTCTCTTCATCTTTGCACACATTATTCTTCACGTTGAGAGTCGTGTTACGTGTGTATGCCCAGACTTCGGTCCGTGGTTTCATTTCAGTTTGTGTGTGTGTGTGTGTGTGTGTATATATATATATATATATATATATATATATATATATATAGACACACAATTCATATATATAAGTATATATATATATATGAACTGTTGTCGGACTTTGTTCGATGAGCCTAGATTTTATATCCGGTGCGTTTACCTACTCTTATATATATATATATATATATATATATATATATATATATATATATATACATTTCGTCCCGTCTGGAGAGGACTTTTACCACATATTTATAACATTACGGTCATGATTATACCGAATAATCTCTGGTCATAATCATACTAAGTCCATCTATGTACTACATGCCACATATGACTTTCAACATAATATAAACATGAGGATAATGACAATGATATAAGAATTTAATAAAACAAGTTCAAGGATAAATTTTTAAAGATTTATAATTTAATTTATCCAGAAATCAATAACGTCCAAATTGTCAACACGATACTATTTTGTAGAGTAAAATTCAAGAATAATATTGTACCAAAAATAATTTGGACCGAAAACGAATCAATTTTTATCATAAATAGTACCCCGGGTGAATAGTACTCGAATGAATAGTACCCCGTGAATAGTACTCCGGCATGAAAAAGTTAAAACTTATCAAGAATGTTCAGAATAATATTTTCATGAAAAGATACTGGATGAAGCGTAAATATCAAGGATATTCTACTAATTTCATGGAGTATAGAAGCCAAAATTTTAACAAACGAATATAGAATTTAAAATCTGAAACGAAATAATATTACTTACATACTACAGAGTATGGAAGAAAATATTATTTCAAGCGAATATTGAACAAAAATAGCATCCCTTACGAATACGAAAGAAATAATACCACTTACCTTAATAGGAGATTGGATACTGAAATAGTGTAGTAACATAATACTCTTCTTCTTTCTCTCTGATTCTCTCTCTATAGAATTCTCTTGTGAGTTGTAGTGAATTGGTGAGAATGAAAGAAGAAAAACTTCTATTTATAGAAGATTTCTAGCTTAGCCCTTGCAATGTGAAGAGGCAAGTGACTTGACGACTGGTGATGTGAAAAGAAAAGTGGTTTGACGCCTGTAATGTGAAACAACAAGTGGTTTGATGCATGTAATGTGAAACGGCAATTGGTCGACGCCTGTTATGTGAAACGACAATTGGTCGACGCCTGTAATGTGAAACGACAATTGGTTCGATGCCTGTAATATGAAACGGCAAGTGGTTTGACGTCTGGTAAAGGCAATTACTATTGGCAAAAGTGACTCTTAGATGATGACATATGGACCCCCATAGAATAAACTAAACTTACCACAAACGTCTCATAACAGACTTCTTATTTATATCAAAGATTGAATAAATATTACCACAAATCATTTTATCTTCAATCAATACATTTTTAATCTTCCAACAATTATTCATCATTAATATTATAACTCACAATATTTAACAACCATATTATTTCCAAGAAATAGGGGGCTTTTCGATAAGTATTTCTCCCTATTGACGGGCAATTAGGTGACCAAACCTCTCCTCGACAGAACTTTCTAGACATCGTCAATATTACAAATAATAATATGAATAACTTTGTCGTCTCAATTATTGATTTAATAATATAAAATATTATGCAGATGATACTATGACAATAATTGAATCAATAATATGAGATACTATGCAGCAATTACTGTAGCAATAATTGAGTAAAGCTGAGTGGCTTCTTACGTAAGCATCAATAATCAATACCGTGTGCTACTATGCAACCACACGTATTACTGTATTTTTACCACCAGGTATTTCAACAGTTAACGGTAAAACTTTCGCCGTTATTTTATAAAAAAATTATTTTTGTCGTTTTCTCAATACGACAATAATTCTGTTATGGGGTCCACTAATGATTGTGCCGTCGTACGAATATTCCCTGTTAAAAAGAATATTACCCGACCAATTAAATATAATATAACAACGTACGTACTTTGTAAAATTTATAAATATTATTCACAACTATAATATTATATCAAATTCACTCCATAATATTCAAAAATGATATTTATAGAAAATTCATCTTTATTCATAAAAGTTGGGGTCTTACAGTAGTGTATAATCTGTCTGCATCATAAGCACCGAGCCTTATCTATTTGTTTAAGAATAAATTACAACAAATGTGGAATGGATTATAGACCACTATCGGGAATCCCAATGACACAACACTCATCCTTAGTATATAACAAAGAGACGTATTGAAGAAGCTAAGGAAAGTACTACATGTCAGACGAAAACACTTTTTCAGGTGTTAGGTGAGATAGCAGTCTGTTGTGTCAGTAGGCCAGACGGCTAAACAGAAGATTTGCATAAAGTCACCATCAATGCTCAGAAATGTCAAATACAATTAATGCTTCAATGGATGCCTTCAAACGGATACATTTCAAAGTCACCTTATATACAAAACAGATGCAGAAGTAAGAATCAAACAAGTATACAACATAAAACTGAAGAACACACAACGCTCAACTCTACGATCTGAAAAGAAAGCTTGCTCAGTTACTCAGTTCTTTCGAACACAAGCTTAACGGCAACTGAGTAGGACCATTCAAGAAATCAACTATCATTAAGTGAAGTAAGAAGTTTCAAGTCTGTTGAACTTGAAGAGTTCTAAATGAACTAAGAATTTCCAAGTTTACTGGACTTGAAGAGTTCTAAGTGAACTAAGAAGTTCCAAGACTGCTGGTCTTGAAGGAGTCTAAGTGATTCGAAGATTGTAAAAATATCCTTAGTGGATTTCCTACTCAAGGAGTAGAAGAGTGAACTAGGAGTTTTGAATGCTCTGAACCACTTAAATTCTCTGTGTCTTTTATATTCCTACTTTAATTGCTATACTTGATATAACTGTTTGTTAGCTATTAACTCTGTTTATCATAAAGGGGAACAAACAAATCACATATTCCACTGAAATTGATTAACAATATCTGTCAAAGAATTTTGGAAAAGAATTTTTAAAATATCTATTCAACCCCTCTTCTAGATAACTATTGTGCCTTTGGAAACTAACAAGACTGATCGGATCTGGTGGATATTGTGCAGATCATCAATGAAGTATTTTTTTAAATTTCTTTTTTAACTTTTCTTTTAATTTATAATATACTAAAAATTTTAAAGCTTGAGTTTCGATCTGAACCCGCATGGCTATTCATTGAAAATCATATCTGCTTTGCCTTCTTTGATGTTATAATATGATTTTTGTGTGAAGTTATTTGTTTTGACCGAATTCTGGGTTTTGATTACGTCGTTCCGCTTCTGCTGGTGGATTAGTTGGTTTCTTACTATAACCTGGTCGGATTCTAAGATTGTCAGTCCACTTCAGTTCGGTTTGGGGATCTAACGATTTCTTGCTTTGATTTTTGATTGATTGGTGCTATTGTCCCAATTTGATCTGATGTAGTTTTCCAATTTTTTGTGGCTGCATATGGGTCTGTTTTCTCCATTTTCCCGATTTAATGATTTCATAATATAACTAATAATTATATTAATTTTCAAAAATAAAAATAATAATTAATTTTCAAAATTTTAGTTATATTTTTGAAGTTTGAATTTATTTTTATGAATTTTAATTTTTAATTTATGCTTATTATGAAAATATTTATGAATAATGGTAAAGACATTACTCAAATTCAAAATTTTACAAAAATTCTCTTATTTTTAATAATATATGTAATATATCTGAATACAATAAAAGATAAATTTGTCAAAAAAATATTAATAATTTTTTATTATTAATGTTGAGGGTATTATGACAAAATTAGTAATATAACATGTCAGACATTTATATGTTATATTACTAAATTTAGTTTTATCTGAAGAAAGGTTAATTAAATTAATGAATTTAATGAGTTATTTAAATTTTAAAAATTTACATAATTATGTGTAATTTATACAATTTATTTAAAATTGTATCATACTGAAAAAAAAAAGAATTTTTTTGTTATGCTATAATACCAAAGTTTTACCATACCAAACAAATATTATTGATTAAAATAAATTTTAAAATATTATTTTTATTGTACTTTTATTTTGAATGGATTATTTTGTTTTATTTTTTTTATTTAATTTTGATTACTTTACCATTAAGTTTATACAAGTTTTCATCTAGTCATGCCACAAAGAAAAATGTCTGACATGTAGGTTTTTCTCTCTCTCTCTCTCACGTGGCACCTCATGAAATTTTTTCTTCCAAACAATATAACAGAATTTGTAATGGTTTGTAAAAAAATTAAAGTTCAGTTAATCGAATAAAAAAAAATTCAATCCAATAATATATTTATAAACCGTGATCGAGTAAAATACGAAAAAATGTATTTAATCCCATTTATGACTAACCGAATCGGAAGTAGATGTGCTTTAATAAATGTAATTTAATTTTTTTTAAAGCAGGATATTAACTGCTTTTGAGGTTGCCTATAAAGTCTCACAATTGCAGTACCACACTCTACAATATATTAATACAATATTATACTCCCTTCTATTCATATTAAATGTCTTTTTAGAGAGTTTTATTTTATTCTATATAAGTGTCGTTTTCTATACAATATTGCACTATTTTTTCCTAATTTACCCCTCTATTTAATATGTTTAGTAAATGCAATTTCATAGACAATTGTGGAGAGAGAAATAATTAATTAGGAATAGAAAAGACATTTTGTGTTATTTCTTAATAAGTGTGCTTAACTCTAAAAAGACATTTAATCTGAATAGGAGAGAGTATTATATTAGTGTATCTCCAACAATTTTTTAACCACTTTGGAATACTCAAATAAATGAGTCACATTAAAAAAATCATCTTCAACAGCCTCTTCAAACTGCCACGTATGTCAACAAACATTCTTCTCACTCTTCAAATCTGTAACTTCCTTCTCACTCTTCAAATCTACAATTAAAGGCTATAAACATTTATTACGCTTGATGTGTTTGATGTATAGCTCATTAAATTGAAGAGACTAATAAGACAAAAAATATAAAAGTAGCAAATAATACTCTTCAAATTACCACGTAGGTCAACAAATATCAATTTAAAAAATTTATTTTGCTACTACTATTAGAGATGCTCTTATCACAATTCAATACATGATACATGATTTAATACATGATTCGACGAGTTTTGATACTTGAGTCGCGATTTAATAATTATGATCTTCGTACAATACATTTGCAAGGTTAATGAGGCGTGGTGTTTGATAAAACTTAATAAATAAGATTTGAATGGTTAATATATCTTAATAAATTAGATTATCTAAATGAAATATCATTTGAATCTAAAAAACTGTTTAATAACTACAAAGTATAAAACATCTGAATGACACTATTTTATTATTTAACTCTCTGAGTTATTTAAATTTTTTATTTGAATGATCTTAAAATTTGAAATTGAAGGAGTGAAATATTTATTGAGGCTATTTTTGTCCATAAATTTTAAATAAACTATTAAGAGGCAGCTCTTATAGTAAAGATTTGAGTTTTTACCCTAACGATTAAGAGACATTAAGAAATTAAAAAAATATTACCAAACAAGATTTGCCTCTGAGAGGCAGATGAGTTAAGAAGCATTCAACACAAACAAACACCACCTTAGTCTGATAGTTAATTAAGACATTGTTTGACCTTTAAATCTTAGGTTTAAATTTGTTGATATTGATATTGTGATTTTTATTTTACAATAATGAAAATGCATTAGAGTTGTACAACATCCCTAAATCAGGATTTCAAGAAATAAAATAAATAATAATAATAAATAAATAAAATAAAAAAGGAGTAGATATACACCGTTTGACATTTAGTTGTTTAATTTGAAACGGAGGGAGTAACACTTTTCTTAGTAACAACTAAATGTTCACAAATCTACAACTGTTCCTAATCTCTCCCTCATCTCCGGTTAGTACATGAATGTTCCCCATCTTGATGATTGACTTGGCAAATGAATTAAACAACGGAGGGAGTAACACTTTTCTTAGTAACAACTAAATGTTCACAAATCTACAACTGTTCCTAATCTCTCCCTCATCTCCGGTTAGTACATGAATGTTCCCCATCTTGATGATTGACTTGGCAAATGAATCAAAGAAATATTCTTGGTTTTTTGCATAACTCCACACAAGTTCTCTTATCACTCCTTCGTAATCTTGACTCACCAACACATTATCAGATTGTAACAATCCTTTCCCTTCAATTATGTTGTGGAAATAGTGATTATCGAACCTAGCCGGAGTCTTGAAATCAAGGGGTGCTATTGCATTGTCTCTCCCTGATTCCGGGCATATTGACCGTAGAACTCGTCGGAAAATTTTGTCCCGGCGGTGATAATCAAGATTTTCTTCAGAGTTTTCTTGGTAGATTATTTGTTTGAAGCTCACACATCTTGCCTTTCCCACTGTGTGGCTACCTGTTTGGGGAATACAATGTGTTATGAACATTTCATAAGGAAAGGAAATAAAAACTTAATTAAGATACTATTCTAACTTTCTAAGTGGATCCGAATTCCAGATATTTAGAAATGTGCATTCTATTTAGGCAATTTATAAAAAAGAATTGCACTGATGTGACAGATAGTTATGTTTTAATTGATTATTATACAAGTAATACATGATTTTAAGTTTGTAATTTTAATCTATACAAATAAAACTTATTTTTATGGGGCTGGATGACAATTCTATTTTTCCAAGTTGTCATCTACTTTTAATGTCGTTCCTAAATTTTATTTTTCGTCAATTAAATCTTTAAAGTGATATTTTTTTGGCGTTTCCGCTTCTTTTACCCGGGTTAACCCCAACTTGACCCATTTTAACCCAATCAAACCCAGTTTGACCCGACCTCGATTTCATCAATTAATTTTTTTTAAACTAAAAAGCTTTAAAATAATGATAATTTTTAAAAAATATAATAATAATTATTATTTTATAATAATAATAATAATAATTTTTATTTTTATAATTTTTTTTTATTATTATTTTTTAAAATTTTTATTTTATTTTTATAAATTGAGTAAAGTTTCATAAAATATATATTCAAAAAAATTAAATAAGAAAATAAAACTTTATTTTCAAAAAAAAAAGTAGTTTTTTTCATTTTTTATGTAAAAAAATATTTTAGAATTTTTTTTATGTGTTTACTATTATTATATGTATTCTTAATATTAGAATTTTTAAAAATAAAAACTAAAAATAATGTTAAAATAATATTTATTTTTAAAATAATTTAAAACTTTTTAGTTTTTTTTCTAAAAATTTAATTTGTGAAAATGGGGTCGGGTTGGGTCATAATTTGGTCAAAATGGGTCATGTTAAGGTCAAATCAGGTAAAAAGAACGACAATCCAAAAATATGTCACTTTAAGGACATAATTGACGAAAAATAAATTTTAGAAACGACTTTAAAAGTGGGTGACAACTTAAAAGAACAAAAATATCATTAAGTCTTTTTACGAGAATGTCCAAATGGACTGTCCAATTTTAACTAAAATTAAAATCATTTCTAATTTTGCCTTTTGTATTTAGTATTTTTTTTTTGGCACTATGTTTGGATATTGGTCTTTAGGACAAAAGGAAAGGAAAACATAATTGCTTCAAGAGGGGTGGAATTTAAACTTTTGTAAAATATCGTTGGTGAGTTTAAATTTTATCTTAAATTAGCAAAAAATATAATGACTTTCCGTTTTCCATTCCTTTTTTAATACTTATATTTCCCAATTAAAAAGTAAAATTGTACCTTAAGTTTAACACTTTGTAAAAATATATTACTCGTCTTTAAAATATAACAAACAGTTTTCTTTGTGATAAAATTAATATGATCAATTTTGCATTGTTAATTACACCTTAAAAGTTACTACGTATTAAAAGTAATAATTGATTTTGAGGAAAATTTGTTACTTAGTCAAACTGGAGTACTAAAGCATCACATTGACAAAAGCACTTTTTTTTTACATTCAAGTCTTTTTTCACAATTTCCATTCAACAACACAAGCTACGACAATTTAAGATAGAACTACTCAGCTCCCTCCGTACTTTAATATAAAAATTTTTAGAATTGTGCACAAGTATTAAGAAAATAATTATATAGCATTAAATATAATATTAAATATCTATATTTTCTTTGTATTGAAAAACAAAATTGTTATTTATTGGGCAAAAAATAGTGAGAGAACCAAAATTATATTTAATATCTGAGATAATATTGAAAACTAAACAATTAATTTTTACTTTGAATTCTAAAACGTTATATATTAAGGGATAAAATATTTTTTTTAAAACGTCTTATATTAAGTGAAGATAGAGTACCTGATAAAGCCACTAAATCTCCAATGTCAAGACCCTGTACTTCAAAATTGGCAATGAGAGCCCCCAGGGAGGAATTTGGAGAAGGGATAAATTGATTGGCACCATCAAAGCTTGCTTTGAGGGAGTCTCTCCTTCCTAGATAAACATTCCACCTGGGTCCACCTCTCTTTTATGAAAGTAAAATATTAGTTCACGTTTAGAAAAGAAAATCCATTCTTTTTATGCTGTGTTTGGTACTTGAAAAACGTAGTGAAAAAGAAAGTAAAAAAGAAAAGAAAAATAAATGTAAAAAGGAAAAAGTGGATATCAATAAAGATAAATCTAACTATCAGTACTTTTAAACAAAAAAAATCTAATATTAAGAACAATGATAAAATATAGCTGCAAAAATGATTCAAAATGCTTGAATCACTACAAGAAAAGCTTATAACCTCGACGGAATTATTTCCGACGCACTACACTCCATCGACTTTATGTTATTTCCGACCGAATATTCGGTCTCAATTACTTTTGTCGTAACTAACATATTCTCGACGGACTTCTGTTGGAGATAACAGCCTTCTATTGGCGCCAGATTTCCCGTTGGCGCCAAACACAATATCGACGAAATGCCGATTATGTTCGACGGAATTTTCGTCGATAATAACTATTTCCGAGGGAATTAATATCGCCTGAATTCCGTCGAAAATAAAGGTTAAAACCCTATCGCTTTCAGTTTGTACCGCCACAGACATTTGTTTCCAAATTTTATTTCTCTCTCTCCGAACCAACCAACCAACCTCTCTCTCTGTTGCATTCTTTCTCCTCACCCTTCCTCCGCCGTCCTCCTCCTCAGGTCGACGTCTTCCTCCCGCCGGCGCCCTTCTACCTGCCGCCGCCGTCCTATCGTCTTTATACCGCCGGTGTCCTCAGCTCCTCCTGCTGGCATCCTCAGCTCCCGCCGGCGTTCTCCAAAGTAATTAAGGTTAGGTTTTACTATTGATTCCATGTTAGATTGTTGATGTTGTGGGTAATTGTTCAGTATAATGTTAGGTAATTGTTGATGTTATGGGTACTTTTTGATTATTGTGTTGTCAATATAAGTTTAGGATTTGGTTTGATATTTTTGATATTGTTTATGCAGTGGGTAATTAATCCATGCTAGATTGTGGGTACTGATCAATTACTAGTTTCCATCAATTAGCAGTTTAATATCCAAAATTTGTGTTTCTATCAATGTTGAGGTTCACTAAAGTATTTGACTTTGATTTTGAGTTTTAATTGCAACATAGATGCTATATTAATTACCTGCTGCTAATTGTATATGAGTAGTATACTGATTTTGAGGATTGGGTATTTATTATGCATGTTTATTACTCTCTCCGTCCCAAATTATCTGCTATTTTAGCAAAAAAAATTTGTCCCATAATATCTGCTTTTTCAAGATTTCAATGCATTTTTTTCCTTTATTTTCCAAGTTTGCCCCTTTACCCTAATTAATGATAGGCATTACTCTCATTCATGTCTCTCCTCTTTTTAAGCATCTTTTCATATTCCCACCAATAAGGATTCATGCGCAGAAAATAAAAAAGTCAATACATAAGGGCATTTTAGTATATTTATCACATATATTGGTATGTGTGTGGAACTCTAGAAAAGCAGATAATTTGGGACGGAGGGAGTATCAATTTGGTTTATATCATGTTCAGTAAATTTGGAATGCATATATATTTGATATTTCTGACAGATTTCTCGACGGAATTACAATTTCAAAATCTATTGGTCCTGCATGTATTTATGTATTATTATTAAATTAGTTTCCCAATATTAAATTAAACTAAGTAGCACTTACTTAGTTTGGTCACTTCTAAATAAAATCAAATAATATAATAACATAAACTAACTTTACATAATATAATATAATATAATATCAGATAATATATTATAAAATAATAAAATTAATATAGTATTAGAATATAATAAATTAAATTCAATATAATAAAATTAATTTAATTTAATTTAATAAACTAAACATATTATTATATATAAAATAAAATAAATTGAAAATAGAATAAAATAGAATAAATTAAAATAAATAATATAATTTAATAAAATAAAATAAATTTAATAAAAAATTATATAATATAATATAATTTTAATAATAATAAAATAACATAATAATAATAAAATATAATAAAATAATATAATTTGAATAATAATAAAATAAAATAAATTTAATAAAAAATTATATAATATAATATAATACAAAATAAAATAAAATACAGTAAAACATAATAATTAAATTTAATTAATTAAATTAAATTATAAAATTATATAATATAATGTAATATTATATAATACAAAATAAAATATAGTACAATAAAACATAATAATAAAATAAAATAAAATAAAAAATTTAATTTAATTTAATAAATTATATTAAATTAAAAAATTATATAATATAATGTAATATAATAAGTATCATAAACTGAGTAACATTTTCTCAGTTTATTATTGGAAAAATAAACTAAGTAGTATTTACTTAGTTTTTCATAATTATAATAAACTGTATATATACTTATGCGTGTAGTATTAATAGGAGTTTAGAAACTCATTTGTCATTCACTCATTAGGAGTGAATGTCGAATAGTCCCCAGTTTGGGACTGTTACTGGATGTTATGTCTCTCACTTAGGTCGGTACCAATTCACAAGGTGCATTTTTATAAGCTTTTGATTATTTTTCAGCTGGTGTCTCTACATGTTCTCCGAGTGCATACATATATAGACTAAGTTGTCTTGGTCTATTTCGTGTACTTGGAGACCATGGGGAGGTGCTGCTGAAATTTTCTTAAAATAGAAGAGACGTGCTCAAGATTGACATTAGTGAGGAGACACATCCAGGAACGAGATAGAAGCCTAGCCTCTGTAGAGTGGAGATATATGTACTACGCCCCTAATGTCGTAAATTATAGAACTCCCTGGTATACAGTTGTGACAACGAAGACTCGGTCATTTGATGGTACTAATATGTCTGGAACGGATGACCTGTTGCAAGAACAAGTTAGCAATCCCAACCACGTATTGCTATATGATGGCAATGTGTTGGTAGATGATGTCGTTGACGTACCCGATGTTGACGAAGTGGAGGAAGATGTGGTTGTCAGTCCGTATGTGATGGTAGAAAATGATACTGAGGAAGAAATTGATACAGAAGAGGAAGAGACAGAATCAGTGGATGAAAATGATTTTGATTCTGACGGGTTTGACGACGTACTACTCTTCACTAATTGGTGTTTTGTAAATATTATACAACTAAAATAAATCATTAGAATAATTACAATGAAATTTAATTAATGTAATTTGTGTCTGTTATTTTAGTAGTACAGTTATGCCTAGACATAGCGGTGGAGGTGGCCGTGGTGGCGGCCGCGATGGATCGGGTGACGGCTCCCAGGGCAGGTCGTCTTCATCAATGAGTGAGTTAATTTCTTTTTGGCTCAATAACACTTCTTTTCATAACTATATTAAACATTCATTTACTATAATATATCAATTTCATAACTATATTAAACATACAGATGCTAGACGTCGGCGTCAGCGAGGGCCTAACCTCGGTCGATTAGGTCGTCCGCCGACTATTCCTGACACAGTTCCCATTGATGTCGATTCATCAGTGTAGGTTTCAACTATAATATATCATTTATGTTCAATTAGAATGATATTATTATGTGATTAATAAATTAAAATGTTCCATACAAATTTTGTTTTCTAGTATTATGAATCCTGTCACTAAGGCGACCATACACGCCATATGCCTGGCTCATCTCCCGACTAGCTGCATGCGATTTAGCCAGTACTCGCGTTACGATGCTGACTTTATGGTGACAGTGTTGCGGGAGTTTCACGTAAGTCGAATTACATATATTAAATCAAGGTTCAAGTTATTTACATATTATTTAAATAATTAATTATATGTACGTTATGTCCGTTTTATAGACGTATTATAGATACGTGGCTGGCATCACTGAGGCGGATGGTGACGCTGTTATTATTGCACACATCTCTAAGAACTATGCTGGCTGGCTGTACGAGATGCGACAGAGGGCAGTCCGGGCAGTAGAAGAATTGCCCGGGACTACTATACGACAACATCAGCCGCCGGTAGTATCAGATGCAGCATGGGCTGCCATGTGTACGTATTGGGATGATACTGCCTTCAAGAACAAGTCCGAGCAGATGAAAAAGAATCGAGGCCAACTACGAGTTGTACATACTTCTGGCTCGCAGTTGTTTAAGGAGGTTAAGTCGGTATGTATTTATATTTAGTTTACTTTAATATTAAACTGCAACTATAGTAAAGTAAGGTGATATTAAACGCTATACATGATTTAGGCCATGCGGAGTAGCTTGGGCTGACCTCCTACTATGATGCAGTACTTCTGGGATAGAGTCCATACGCCGAAGGATTCTACTTCGGGGTCGACGATTTCTCCAACAACACTAGCTATACGGGTAACATTTACTATAATCTCTGTAATTTAGGATCATATTGCATAATTTATAGGATGATACTAAGTTAACTCGCATGCAAATATATTAAATTACAGGACCGGTTTGAGAAGCTCCGTAGCCAGCGTATAGCAGAGTTGCATGCTGCTATGGGCGATGCTGAGACGGCTGATTCTACCATCCCTCCGCCCGAGATTAATTTATCTCAGGATGAGGAGACGACTCTTTGGGTTGCGTCTCAGGATGCTCCTACTAGCACTACCGGCTGATATCGAGTACTGGGATTGCCGAGGATACCAGCTTATACACTACCTGGAGGTATAATATTTTAGTTTATTTCTTATTTATGAATAAAGTAAACATATTATATTATTCATGTTATATTTATTTTTGTAGGCTCTAGCTAGCATCTGCGTCTGCGTCCTAGAGCCCCCGTGGAACCATCATATACTGGCGCTGGCTTAGACGATGCTTTGTTCCAGCGGGTTATGGCTACGGTATCGGAGAGGTTTAAGACGGATCCGTTATTCCGTAGTCAAGGACCTGCCCAGCCGTTCTCGCCTCCATCAGCTTGAGCATGACGTTGCAGTTGGTGCCACCACCGATAGTACAAGTATCCCTCCGGAGCAGTTCGCCGCGATACGCGATGAGATTGTTTGGATGGTGGTTACCTTACTTATTGACGCGTTTGGGCCGATGCTGAGTCAGCCCTCGACTACTCAGGTATACTATTCATTTTAAATTCAAGTACATATTCTGCTTGTTATTTAATTTTCATTTAGTTATCTTTAACTGTATTATATATATGGACTAATGAGTTACATTATATTGTATCAACATATGGTGACGAGCGGGCTGACGATGCTGAGCAGTTGGACTACGACGACCCGTGACTTAGTTTTGTAGATGATTTGTACATATTTACTTTAGTTTTTAGTTTAATGTGATGTAAATTTATATAGTTTAGTTGATTTTTGACGTATTGTAACTTTTAATTATCATAACTTTAGTTTGACATATTTACGTTAGTTTAAATGCATATTTGATATACTTTGATTAAAACTTTAGTTTAATGTCATATTCATATTGGCCTTGAAAATATTATTATTGTTGGCCTTGGATTATAGTTATGTTTTATGTGATGTTGGAAAAAAAACAGGTTTATAGGTACAAAAAATGTAGGTTATTACCCTGTATATTGCCAAAACAGAATAAATATTAAAAAAAAAGACTAACCTTGACGGGATAGATATATCCTCGACGGAATTCTGTCGAAATTAAGCCCCTCATATTTTTTATGAGATGCCACGTGGCAGGTTTATCCTCGATAGAATATTATCGACGGATACAATTCAGTCGATAATATCTTAATCTCGACTGAAAATTCCGTTGAGTTTAGTTCGGTCGATGATATATATTTCCGACTGAAAGATCAACAAACTTAATTTCGACGTTCTTATATCCGACTGAATTGCCGACCGAATATTCCGTCCGAATTAAGCATAATCTCGACGGATTATACTTAATTCCGATGGAATATTCCGTCGAAAATTACCCTTTTTGTTGTAGTGAATAAACGTTTAGATTTTATTTTCTTTTCTTTTTCTATGAATTTTTCAAGTTTCAAATGGGAAAACGTATTTTCAAATATGTTTTCCACATTTTGAAGTGTTTTGCTACATTGAAAATGTCGTTAACAAGAAAATAGTTTTACGGATGAATGCGAATTTAAACTTGGCATTTTTTAAAATGACTTTATAATCTATGTAACTTTTTATCGGGTATTGATATTTTTACAAGTAAATTTGATAGTTTCACAAGACTCTATTTAGATAAATATCTTTTACATAAATAGTAAGTAAGACTCACATTTATGTGTGAAAGGTTTTGTGAAAATATCAAATTATCCTTATAAAAACAAAAATTCTATGTGGACATGGAAATTGAACATGAAAATTGAACATGATCAGTGTATTTGAATTTCACTTAATTGTATTTTAACCCCTAATAGTGGGTAAAAACATAAATAAGTGAAGTTCAAACACACTCATATCTAATTTTCATGTCCACCTAGAAGAGCTCTTATAAAAATAACAATTTCCTTTCCTAAAACAAAAAGATCATTTTTTCGGATAACTTCTTTTAGAAAATATTTTTCTTGAAACAAATGGAAAGAGAGATGTACCAGCTCAACAGAATCGCGGGCAGCAATAGCCAAAACATCAGCACAAGAAACTGTACAAGGACAAGCCTTCTCCAAAATATACTTAATCTTATCAATCACTTCAAATCCTCTCACGGAATTCAGGTTTGGTCCAGCTTCTTTTTCACTTACTATACCTTCAAAATTGTCCAGAAGAAGTGATGCATCACATCCCTGCAACCAAAAAACACAGTTAAAAATAAAATAAAAATACGACTGCAATTAAGATACGTGATGTTATCAGCTTTTTTAATGTTGCTGTAGTAGTGTTTAGTGTGTATGAACTTTAAACACTAGGTTTGTGAGTCAAGTAAGATTCTCTTAATTAGAATAATAAGTTGCTTGTAAAAAAATAAGATTCATCAGTATATTTGGAAACTCCAAACATCAAAATGTTTCATAAACTTGTAGACAAACTTATAGAGCTGTAAACAAATCAAGCTACATGTGAGCTCGACTCGGCTTGACTAAGCCCGACCAACTCAAGCTCAAGTTGATCTCGTTAAATGACAAGAACTCGAATAAGCTATTCTACCTGTAGCTAAATGAGCGGAGCTCAAACAGTGGGTGTCCGACTCGTGCCTGACTTGTTTAGGCCGAACTCTTGTAACAATTAATTACTTAGTATTTTTTTATTTGTATAATAAAAAGTTAAACAACACAGGCTTAAACTTGAATAGACGTGGCTCGCTTAAACCCAACCTGTTTACTACACAATCATAATTTTTTCACCAAATCCCAAGCTCATTAAAACCCGACTCCAATCGGCTAGCTCATTTACAAGTCTACAAACAAGAACTTAATCATCACATGAGTAACTTGACAAAAGAGTGAAACAAAAAAGGCTTACCATGACAAAACAATCATGGAAATGCAAGCGAAGAAGCGAAGCAGCCATTCGAGGATCTTTAAGTACTGCAATTTGAACTTGACGCTGCACTATTTCTTCTACCAGAGGACAGCTTTCTTTGTAGTAATCAAGAACAAGATGTCCAAGATTTTCACTCTGAGTTATTTCACTCTGGAAAATTATCAACGTAATCACAAACAAAAGTATTCGCTTGCAGTTCATAATTTTGACTATAAATATTCCTATATAAGAGATTAATAATCTAGTTTAGATTTGAAGGTAATTCGGAGTTATGATATTTGTGTAGCTTTCAATTCATTGAATAAATTCTACAAGTCTTATATACTTATAAAAGTGACAAAAATATGGTTTCTAAGACTTGTTCAATCTCTTTAACTTCCAACCTACCCTATCTTCAAAAAATTCATTTTACCCTAAAAATCAAAGCAGATGTAACTAACTTAAACTAATTGCCCTCTTAATTACTTTAAAATACATTCGACTTTATATCCCAAGTATTGAGCAACAGGATTATATAGTTGGAAATGGTTTTTCTATAATTAATGTTTGCTTTTGTTAGTGCATTTAGCTAGACTTTTACACTTGTTCCAGCAATTCTTTATACTTTCAAATACACTTCTTGCCCGGGATAGCTGAATAATTTTTTAATAGTTATGGGTATAATTTTTCGGTCACTGCTTCCAACATTCAACTTCTAATGAAAAATCAACATATATTCTACTTTAATAGATCAGGTCTTTCGTGTGAAGCGTGGTTAGGCCAATTCATCGTCAGCTAAAAAAATTCAGGATTCTGGTCTTAAAATGCTTACTTTGGTATAGTAAAACCTAATTGCTTGTATAATGTTATTTCCTAATTAAATCCTTGTGGGTAATTACAATAAACCAACACAAGCATCTATTAACTAAGTTACTATGATTAGTTGTGTTTTCTCATAGTACCAGGCTAACCACTCCCAACCAATATTACCTTTTTCTTGTTCTCCTCCATTATTTATACCTTGTGGAAAACAAAAAATCAGACAAATACATAAGCAATTAAGTCTAATTTGCAGCTAAGTCAACAAGTAATCAACAATATCAGGCCACTTTAATTAAGTTTTTATAATCACATAAGATTTCCCTTTCTGTTCCGATCTACTCCCTCCATTTAAAAATTAGAGGAATATAATATTTTAAAACGACGAATTAAAAAATAAATTAAAATAAAACTTTAAGTTTGTCAAACTTGGTCCTTACATTGGCTAAAACTGCTGTAGTAGTGATATAATAGTACTCAATCAACTAAGAATACAAATAAGAACTTCACTTCACTAGATAATCTGAAAATAAAAATGTATCTGCAAATTTAGAACAAATGAAAAAGAAATAGTATCTTTAATTTTGTAACTGTTAGGGAGTATTTTCCCGACCCTCATGTGGGCTGAAGGCCTGGGGTGAGACGAGAAGGTTGAGCCCATTGGGCCGAAGCCATTAAGGAGATTGAAGGAGTCTGGGTTCGGGCATTCGAACCCTCTGGGCCGGAGTCTTGATCTAGTTGATGGTGTTTGGGGTCGGGTATCCGAGTCCTTTGGGCCGGAGTTCAGACCAGTTTATATGGATTCGGTTGGATTGGGCCCATGCAATGGGATGACCCCTGTATGTGTTGGTTTATATACTTTGTGGTTTTAATGATGACAATATTTATATGAGCTTAATTGATTTTATATTGACTTATTCTTTAATTGGGTCATGTTATTCAAATATTAATTATATAATAAATAATAGTTTGCATGAGTTATTGCATGGATTAATCACATTGGGTCATGTTATTCAAATATTAATTATATAATAGTGTGCATGTGTTATTGTATGGATTAATCACTATGTTATTGGGTCATGGTTATTACTCACGTAAGTTAAGGCAGTATTGGAGTGAGTAAATCAAGGTGGTTATTTTTGTCACATGCTTTAAGTTGTTATATAGAATATATATTCAGTCCTGATTTGCTTTGAAGACTAATTTAAATTGGAGTATTTTAAGGAGATTGAAAATTTATTTAATATTCCATAAATTTCTCATATTTAATTGTGGGATTATATCCTTCTAATATATATATATATCTGTGTGTTATCTGTGTGTTATCTGTTATATATATATATTGTGCTACCAATTTATACGTATTGGGAGATATTTTAGGAATTGGTTTTATTAAGGATTCTTATTTAAAGTTGATGGAGCTATTATTTTGTCACATGCTAAAACAGTAATTGCTATTTTTAAGGGATTCTTCATAGATAAGGAAATTCAGCTATGAAGAAGTCAATTAGGAATCAAATACTAGTTGAAAGAGTCCTATTAGCAATTAGCAAGATCCCTTAAAAATAACAATTACTGTTTTAGCATGTGACAAAATAATAGCTCCATCAACTTTAAATAAGAATCCTTAATAAAACCAATTCCTAAAATATCTCCCAATACGTATAAATTGGTAGCACAATATATATATATAACAGATAACACACAGATAACACACAGATATATATATATATTAGAAGGATATAATCCCACAATTAAATATGAGAAATTTATGGAATATTAAATAAATTTTCAATCTCCTTAAAATACTCCAATTTAAATTAGTCTTCAAAGCAAATCAGGACTGAATATATATTCTATATAACAACTTAAAGCATGTGACAAAAATAACCACCTTGATTTACTCACTCCAATACTGCCTTAACTTACGTGAGTAATAACCATGACCCAATAACATAGTGATTAATCCATGCAATAACCCATGCACACTATTATATAATTAATATTTGAATAACATGACCCAATGTGATTAATTCATGCAATAACCCATGCAAACTATTATTTATTATATAATTAATATTTGAATAACATGACCCAATTAAAGAATAAGTCAATATAAAATCAATTAAGCTCATATAAATATTGTCATCATTAAAACCACAAAGTATATAAACCAATAGTATGGAGTCCGGAGTGATAAGGGTTCTAAACGGTTAAGGATTCTAGTCCTAACCATAGTTGGATAACTAACTCCAAAGGTAGTAATTGGATCGTATCCAACTTGCACTTTTTAAGAAGATTGTGTTGGACCCAAACTATGATAACTACCATGTGTTGGAATCCTAATCCGATTCGAAAGTGAACTCTAAGGTGACGAGAATAGCTATAAATACAAGGCTAGACTTCAATTAACAGGTAATACCCTTTTGAGCACTAAACACTAAAGCCTCCATTGTTAAACCTTGTAATGGCTTGTACTCATTCTCACACCGGAGCTATCACCCGGCGGCACAAGCCGTCAAGCTTCTTGTGTGATCTGTTATTGTGCAGGTTTAAGTGCATGAATTAGGTGATTGGATGCACCGACGAAACTTGGCGTTAACATTGGCGCTAGAAGGAGGGCTTTTTAGTGCTTTTTACAATCACAATGAACTTTTCCGGTTGAAGGCTATGGTGAGCAGAGATAACAGTACCTCTGTCCAGGAAAATGCTAAAACTCACCAGACCACCCAAGTGAGGGGGTCGGTAAAAGATAGGTTGGGTTCTAAGACTCAGGGAGATAAGGCTGAACACGCTCTGTGTCTCCTGCGACAACTGTTTTAGGCTAGTTAGCACAAACCCATCCATATCAGTCACGCCAACGATAACCAGTCTCGGGCATACGAAAGGTGAGGGAGAGATCGGGTAGAGGGAAGTCGAGATCAGCGTGAATTCATTTTGCAGAAGAAGATGTAGCAGAAAAAAGATGCCATAATGGCCCTACATCTTTAGAAAGTTGAACTGGAAGAACAGATGGCCAAAATGGCCAGTGAACAGGAGGCTTCTTTAAAAACGCACAAACATCGGAGCCGATCCCGTACGCCTCGTCAGGAGGAGGCTGGAAGAGAAATGAGTAGACCCAGGAGTCACTCTCGAGAAGGTAGGAGCCGAAGGAGGAGTCGCTCTGTAGACAGAAAGTCCGAGCACCAGGGTAGATCGGGGCAGAGGAGGAGGGTCGCGTCTCCTGAATATGAGAGGGACAGACATAGATCGTCCCCTCGTAAAGAGGAGTGTGATCCCCTCGCAAGAAGGGTAGCGGAGTTGAAAAAGTTACTAGCGGCAAAAAGCCCGATAGGAACACCTTTGAGCTGCCCCAGTTCACCTTTCTCGCCCGAAATCAATCAGGTCACGGCTGACCCGAAGAAGAAAATGCCCCCGATGGAGACATATGATGGGTTGGGGGACCCTTATGATCATTCTGACGGGTATAATAGGCTGATGACTTATTATGGGCATTCAGATGCTGCCAAATGCCATATGTCTTCCACGACTTTGAAGAAGAGTTCCAGAGAATGGATGGGAACTTTGGCAGCAGGATCAATCAGTTCATGGAATGACCTTCGGGAAAAATTTCACGCTCGGTTCGGGAGTAACAAAAGAAGGGGGAAGATCACTGCTTCCTCATGCAGGTGAGACAATGTTTAGACGAAAACCTTGGTCAATGCGTTAAAATGTTTCGGGAGGCAGTGGGATCGGTGACAGAATTGAATTCCCCTCAGGCGTTGGGATTTTTCACAATAGGTCTGGACATAGGAAGATCGAAGAAATTGATGAAGGATCTGGTAATCAACCCTTCTGTCGACCTGATTGAAGCTTTCCATCGGGCCGAAGGGTTCATCGCCATAAAAAGAGCTATGGGAAACTTTAAGCCACACTCTCAGTCCTACGAAAAATCCAAGGATCGGGACAAACATAATTATCAGCGTTCGGACATCAACCAGGGAAAGACAGAGAATTCTGGGAAGAAGAATTACAACGGGGGTGGATCGGGAAGTGGCCGACCACCCTTCTCGAGCAGAAATGTCAATAAAATCTATACCCCCCTTAATGCAGATCGGGCAAAGATACTGGAGGAAATTCAAAATAAACCGTTCTATGAGCCTTGCTCGACGAATTCGAAGCCCGAGAAGAGGGGTCGAGATAAGTTTTACGAATATCATCAGAGTTCCGGGCATACAACAGAGATGTATTATGACCTAAAGGACCTGATAGAGAAAAATATTCAGAATGGGCAGTTGGTCCAGTATGTAGCTGGTCGGGAGAATGATGTGGCACAGAGGAAGGAAAGCAGAGGTCTGGCTCGGGATATACAGTCAAAACAAAACCAACCTACCTGAGGCGTGATTGATGTCATATCAGGCGGTTCTATAGGGCGTGTGACTGGAAAGAAGAGGGGCGGGCACCTCGACACAGTATTATCAATCGCAGGGTCTTCGGCAAGGAAGGATCGAGCATTCCTTGGAACATCTATCTCTTTCTCTGACTAAGATTATCCCACAGACCTTATAGAGCCGCATGACAGGGCGTTGGTGATAACAACCCAGGTCGGCCTGGTAGACATGAGGAGAATGATGATCGATAATAGATCTTTGGTCGACATACTGTACATTCATTCCTATCAGATGATGGACTTAGAGGGTAAAAAGATGGAGTTGGGTGGAGAAGGCCCTTTGTACGGGTTCAGTGGAGATCCGGTGCATGTGTTGAGCACCATTGAATTGCCTGTCAGGTTCGACACAACATCCTAGCTGGTAGAGGTGATGGTCAGGTTTTTTGTGGTCCAGGTGGATTCGGCATATAATGCAATTTTGGGAAGGCCGACCCTGGCAGCCTTGCAAGCAGTTACATTCATTCCTTATTTTAAAATCAAGTTTCCTACACCGAACGGGATCGGGGAGGTAAAAGGTGATCTTGATATCGCCCGAAGGTGTTATAGGAATACTTTGATCTTATCGGGAGTCGGGGTAAGTAAGCAGAAGCAGACAATGGCCATCGAGATAGAGCCATTCACTGAGAGCAACACAGAACCACCTGCCCTACCTGTAGAGGAGACAGATGGTGTGGAGTTGGTCTTGGGGAATGCAGAGATTGATTAAGATCGGTTCAGAACTAACAGAACCCTTTCGCACCGAGCTGATAGATCTCCTTCGGGTCTACGCTGACATCTTTGCATAGAAGCCTAGTGACATGCCTGGGGTAAGCGAGTCGGTGGCTAGGGGTGATAACCGAGCCAAGTAGTTCGGTACTCGACTCGAGATCGACACGAAAATATGATCCAAAATTCGAATTCAAAGTTGATCCGAGTCGAATCTGATCCATACTCATTTTTTGTTTAATGATACACGAGTCGAACTCGAGCAGACCAGTGTTCGCTCATATTATGGTTCGAGTATTTTATTTTTTCTCAAACCATACTCGATACCTGTTCGATGGATCATATTCGAATATTGGTCTGATCCATGCTAGTAAGCTAAATATGTGATATTTGTATCAATATTTATAATTTATAAAGTATAGTATGAAATTGTGTAAACTTGTAGTTGAATAAATCAATGAATTAAATGTCAATTTATATTACATTCTGTATAATTTCAATACATAAATAAAAGTGAAAAAGTTTTATATATAAATATTGGTTAAGTAATCAATTTAGTATGCAGTGGTTTAATTTTAAGTGAAATGATTCATATTCGAAACTCGATTTGAAGGCTCATGAGTAACTCATTTTGTAAACGAGTCGAGTACTTACGAACCGAGTAGGTCTGAGTAATGATCTGAGTCGAATCTGGCACAAAAATATAAATCTTTTATCGAATCCGAGCTCAATTTTTTCGAGTCGAGCCAAATCTGAGCATGAAAGTGTTCGCTGAGATTCGATTCATTTGCACCCCTATTGGTGGCCCTGCACAGATTGCATATGAATCCTAAAAGGAAGCCGGTCATACAAAAAAGAAGTATTTTTGCTCCTGAGAGACAAAGGATTATAGATGAAGAGATTGTTAAACTCTTAAAAGCAGGATTCATCTTCGAGATTGATTTCCCCGAATGGTTGGCTAATGTGGTATTGGTTTAGAAATAGAACGGGAAATGGAGACTATGTATCGACTATACGGATCTAAATAGGGCCTGCCCGAAAGAGTTCTACCCTTTACCCAATATAGACCAGTTGATCGACGCCACTTCGGGGTATGGTATGCTAAGTTTTATGGACGCCTTTTTGGGGTACCATCAGATTTCAATGAATAAGGAGGACATCATGAAGACGATTTTCATCACGCATCGGGCCATTTATGATTATCCGAAGATGACCTTCGGATTGCTCAATGCCGGGGCGACTTATCAGCGGATGATGAACTACGTGTTCATAAGGCAGCTAGGCCGAAGTATGGAGATCTATGTAGATGACATGATTGTAAAAAGTATGTCAGTTCAGGACCATCTTGAGGACCTAGAAAACTGCTTTGAAACAATTAGGTGACAAAAGCTATGGTTGATCTCGACCAAGTATACCTTTGGATTGGGGTCCGAAAAGTTTTTGGGATATCTGATCAGTAAGAGGGGCATTGAAGCGAATCCAGAGAAGATTCAGGCGATCTTAGACATGAAATCCCCAAAGATTTATAAGGATGTGCAGAGGTTAATAGGTCAGAAAGTTGCCCTTCGGAGATTCGTGTCAAGATCGGCTGAGAGGTGTTTACCCTTTTTTGATACTGTGAAGGGGCCAAAAAATGAGAAAAGCTTCCAGTGGACTTCGGAGTGTGAAGATACGTTCCAAGGGATAAAAAAAATACTTATCCTCAGCACCATTATTGATGAAGTCGATCCCTTCGGAACCTTTGTACTTATATTTGGCTTCAAGCTCGATGGCAGTAGGCGCAACACTGGTACGGGACAAAGGGGAAAATAGTACCCGATATATTATGTCAACCACGTCCTTCAAGATACAGAGACAAGATATCCAAACCAGGAAAAGTTTGCCTATGCCTTAATCACCGCAAGTAGAAAGCTTCAGCACTATTTCTAGGGTCGGTTGGTGGTGGTATATACTGATTAGCCATTGAAGAAGGTACTGCATAAGCCAGAAGTTTCAGGTCAGCTTGTTGCATCGGCGATGGAATAAACACAGTTTGCTTTGGAATATCATCCCTGAATGGCAATTAAAGGGCAGGCGTGGGCAAATTTTGTTGTAGAATGTTCATTTATAGAACCGTATGTGGGTTCGGTTACTAAAACGTAATAGGTACAAACGTCATGGACTCTCTATGTGGACGGGTCATCTACTTTGGACATCAACAGAGCAGGGGTAATTCTGACAAGTCCCGAAGGATTTAAGGTCCAGCAAGCCATTCAGTTTTAGTTCAAAGCCACAAAAAATGAAGCAGAATATGAAGCGATTCTAGCTGGACTTCGGTTGGCCCGAAGCATGGAGGTTCAGAAATTAGTTATCTATAATGATACCTAACTGGTCGTCAAATAGATATCTGGGGAATATGAGGCTCGGGGGGCAAGGATGACAAAGTACCTGGCTGAAGTAAAAGAAAAACTTATGTACTTCAACTTACACAGTTGCCAAGGAATCGATCGGTCAGACAACACGGTAGCAAATGCTTTGGCTTGATTGGCAACAAATGAATCAAGTTCTTTCAACAGTTTAGTGTATTTAGAAGTGTTGGAACAACCCAGTGTTCTGAAGGTGGATGTTTTAGCTTTGGATCGGCTGGACTGCTGGCTCACCCCGTACATCTCTTATTTGGCTGAGGGGGTTCTACCTTCAGATCACATCTATGCAAAAAAGATCATGCACAGGAGCTCAAACTTCATCCTAATTGATGGAGATCTATACCGAAGGGCTTTTAGTTCTCCACTGCTCAAGTGCTAAACTCCTTCGGAGGCAGAACACACACTTCAGGAAGTGCACAAAGGTATTTGTGGGGATCACATGTGGGCCAAGTCAATGGCATACAAAATTTTGAGGCTGGGATACTATTGGCCGACCATCTATCAGGAAGCCAAAGATTTCATCAAAAAATGTCCTAAGTGCCAACTGAACAGTGCTATCCCTCATCAGCCCCCCGAAGAGCTGTATTCGGTCTTATCCCCGATTCCATTTGCTATATGGGGAATCGATATCTTGGGGCCACTGTCGAAGGCCAAGGGGTAAGTCAGTTTCATGATCGTAGCCATTGACTACATGACCAAGTGGGTCGAAGCTAAACCTCTACAGAAGATCACCGAACAAGAATGTCTCATATTTTTTAAAGAAGGTGTTGTTTATCGGTTCGACATTTTGATGGTTTTGGTCTCAGATAATTGTAAACAATTCGTGGGGTCAAAGTTTGAAGCTTTCTTGAAAGAGTAGGGGATTCAACATAGAAAGACTTCGGTTGCTCACCCTCAGTCAAATGATCAAGTAGAAGTCACTAACCGAACTTTACTCAACAGTATCAAGAGAAGATTGGATGAATTGAAGGGTCGGTGGCCTGAGGAATTTCTTAGTATTTTATGGGCCTGCCGGAATACTCCGAGAACAACAACTGGGGATTTGATAAGTGGGTTTTATACCCACGAATCGATGCCTAATCTAAGCTTAATCGGTGTTAATTCCTTGTTTTCATGTTTATTTTTACTTGTTCTTTGTTATTTTGTGTGTAGGGTGGTTGGTGTGGCAAGTGATAAAGAAAGGAGGCATTTGGAGCAACATTTTAGCAATTATAAAGAACAACCAAAGTAAAAAGGCAGTGTGCTAGCCCGTCGGGGTGGGCATGTTTTGGCCTTGTACCCCCGTCGGGGTGGGGGGTCTTCAATCTTGGAGTCAGTAGCCTAGCCCGCCGGGACGGGCGTTTCCCATGTATATACCCCCGTCGGGGCAGGGGGTGCCGAATCCTGACGGTCCTGGCTTGTGGCAAATTCTGCTGGAACGTAGATTTTAGTGTTTGGATAACATTTGGACTCTAAACAACACGAGATTTCGACCAGAACTCATGTATTGGATATCTATTGAGCAACGAACAACATGATCCTAACCACAGAAAGCAATTAACAGAGATTACTTACAGATTTTCATATCAAGATTGGAGTGAAGATTTTGAAGGGACTTTCATATTGATTACGGATTAAGGCTAAAGTGAAGGGTGTTCTGCGTTATTCTTCTACTTTAGTTTTATATTTTTAATTGAAAGATGATATCCTTAATTTATTCAGTTATTATTTCATTTATGATGAACTAATTTTCTTTTTAGGTTTATGATGGATCTTTAAGTGAAATGATGATTGTGTAATTTTTGTTTTCAGTTTAATAAGCTATTATCTAGTTTATCTATATTAATTTGAGCTTGAATTTATGAATTGCCTGATCAACGATTCTTTGTGGACTTGTATGAACTCGAGAGATGAAATACGAGTCTAGACTTAGTTAATATAACATGTGTTCTTGAATTTTATGAATGAACAAAATATTGATGAATGTTAGGGTAGAGATATGCTTGACATCACATGTAATCGGATAAAGAACTTAAACTTAAATCTTCTTTAATTGTAATTCACATAGAGATATAGTGAGTTAGTTGATTAAGGTGTTTAACTTGATTCTATCTTAATTGTGGATTGAAGTTAATACGGTATTAGTACATCGAGAGGTGGCTAGTTCTACATGCGTGTTCTTGATTAATAAACTGAGATAGTGAGTCAAACTGGAATAAAGGTGTAATAATCAGAGTGGTGCTTAAAGTGAAGTCGGAAGCCTAATTCTCTAATATTTGTTTGAAATTCAGTTTCTAGGGTTTGTTGATTGTTTAGTGATTTTAATATTTTAATATTTTTAGCTACAAGCTGGAAATTGATTAGTTTAATAAAATTAGGATTAATAGGAGATTAGTAATTGTGAGAGTTAATTTCTTATTAAAGTCTCTGTGGGAACGATACTCTACTTACTATTATATTACTTGTTGACCACATATACTTGCGTGTTGTGCGTAATTAGATTTTACCCAATAAGTTTTTGGCACCGTTGCCAGGGACTTTAGTATAGATTTTAATATTTTGCAATATCAGTTTAATTAGTCCAGTTTTACTTAAACATTTTTATTTTTGTTTTGTTCGTCTTATTTTAGGATTTTGAAGTTGGTTTATACAAACTCGATCCAAAAATCCAGACTTGCTTCCTTTTGAGGACGACATTGAAAGACGCTTTTAAAGGCTAAGTAAGTGGATTAAGGAAACAAGGGACGACTTTGAAAATTCTGAGAAATAAGGAGCAATGGCTGTCGAAAATCAGAAAGCGTTGAGGGACTTTGCGACACCCAAGGTGACTGAGCTGCAGTCGAGTATCACCAGGCCTGCTATAGTTGCGAATACATTCGAGATTAAGCCTGGGACTATTCAGATGATCCAGAACTCAGTTCAGTTTGGGGGACTTGCAAATGATGATCCTAACGAGCATTTGATCAGCTTTCTGGAAAAATGCGACACGTTCAAATACAATGGGGTGTCAGATGAAGCGGTCAAACTTCACTTGTTCCCATTCACTCTGCGGGACTAGGCGAACAATTGGTTACACTCTCTACCATCGGGTTCGATAACTACGTGGGATGACCTGGCTCAGAAGTTTCTAGCTAAATTTTTCCCGCCAGCGAAGACTGTAAAGATGAGAAACGAGATTACCATGTTTGAACAACAACATTGGGAGTCACTGTACGAGGCATGGGAGAGATACAAGGAATTGCTTAGAAAGTGCCCACATCATGGATTGCCTAAGTGGTTGCAGATGAACACATTTTACAACGGGACTACATGGGAATCTCAGGACTAGTGTTGATGCAGCGTCGGGGGGAGTGTGACACCCCCAAATTCGGGTTACCTGACCCCCGAGCTTGGTGTTCACGATCCACAATATAAATAACATTTAATTACCCATTTATTTATAAATAGGAACATACACTTCATTAACTGATATAGTTAATACATTACCCCAGGTTCTCTAACCTTAACATTACAAATATACCCTTTAGTTATACAAAAAGAGTTCACAAATACAACATAATAATAATGTTATTCATAACTAATTAATCACTATGTCTTTGCCTTTGTTCTTCACAGCATCTTCTGCAACTTCGTCCCTAGTTAAAAAGTTTTATTTAGCAAGGGTGAGCAACAAATTTGCCCCGCAAGTTAAGATATAAAATGAATGTATAAGTATCAAAAAAATAGGCTATCTATGTTGATAGAATAAAACCAAAGTTCGTGGAACTTTGAAATAGCTGAACAAATCGTTAATCAATAACAAGTCTTCTCGTATTCTATGCAACGCAATAATCTGATAATGAAAGAGTACAACGCTTTCAAAGTTTCTACGATATTCTATTGAATAAACAAGAATCAATTCTATGCAATAACAAAGTGGAATATTTTCCAAATTTATGCTGAGTGATCTCACCAGATCTTTGAACTTATTTTCTCGGGTATCTATCAAAAATTTACTTTGATACATACGCAGGCATATCAGATAACCATAAAGATTAAACCATACCCCTCTACAAGTATAACAAGTGATCAGCTTTATTATACCCTATATTATGCATAATACTTAACAGCGCGTAATTGTCAAATATACGACCCAAAATGTTTCCTTTATATAAAAGGTTGTTCTTCTCAGTCTCAAAATCAAGATTTTTGATTTAACAACGAAATACTGTGATTTCAAATTCTATCTACTAATTGATCTAGCCGAAACAATTAGCATCGATCTATCAATAACAATTGATTTCTCTTCTCGTATTTATCAAGTTCTAACAAATGTTCGTCTAGCCAGAATAATTAGCTAAGACATTTCTCAATATAATTTGACAAAAAACAAGAATTATCTGTACTGTCAATATTAGTTTCTACAGATATAAATATCCAACAACAGTAATTCTACGAATATATATTTTTCGAATCAGTAATTCAATTTGAATTATTAATCATGCACTAACTGCGAATAATCAACAATAACTTCCCTGGACATGGTATAATTAGCAATAATTAACCATAATAATTGAATGAATATAACTCAAGGTTGAGTTAGGAAACTTGCCTTCCGCGTTGATTACAGCTACACAATAAACTTATCTGCGTTCGTAAGACCTATAACCAATAATATCGGTCTCACAATTAGCACAATAATTCACAACACACAATACTGTAATCTACAGTCAAACTTCTCATAGGCTCATTACCACATAATCACATTAGTGTTTATAACCTATATAAACACTTAACAAGTTTAACTAGTTCGGTCTGGTTGGACTTCGATCTATTTTCGGTGTTCTGGTCACCCTATTCGACAATTAACACATTTATTGTCAACTAAACTTGATCTCTAAGCTTCAATATTATTTTAGATAAGTCAAATATCATTTATAATATTTTTCGGAAGCTTTTAATAATTTATAAACAATTATTTATAATTTATAATAATTTTTGAAACACTTAAATCATTTTTAAATGATTTAATTATCAAATAATCTTATCATTATTAATATTTAATAATATAAAAATATTAATAACGTACTTGTCAAAATATTAAAGTTATTATTAATAACTTAAAATATTTTTAAATCATTAATATTCTACTTAAATAATTTTTAAATCATCACCATTAATATTTAAATATTAATGAAATTGTTATCAAAATATTAAAAGTTATTAATTATAACTTAAAATACTTTTAAAATATTTTTCTCATTTTTAAATGATTTTTAAATCAATAAAATCATTTTTAATTCCTTTATTTAATTTAATAAATAAATAATCTAATATCATTAATATTAATTTATTAATGAGAATTCTCCAAAAATATTAAAAATTATATTTTATAATTCAAAATATTTTTAAATACATTATTCTTATTTAAAATGATTTTTCATAATATTAAATCATTTTCTCTAATTTATTTAATACACTAATTAAATAAATTAAATACTTTTAATATTTAAATAATTATAAATATCAAAGAAAAATATTCCAATTGGTCAAAAATTATTTTTCATAATTTAAAATAATTTTTAAAACTATTTTTGGTAATTTTTAGAATTTATTTCTATTTTTAATTAATTTTCAGAATATTCAGAAATTAAAATAAATCAAACCGTCGCTAAAGGGCTTTAGCGACACAAAGCGTCGCTGTTGGTGTTCTTGAGCCTCAAGAACACTGACAGCTTCGTTAACAACCTGCCATGTTTGACCATAGATTAAACTCGGTTCTTTCATGTTCTACTCAACCTAAAAGTCAGATATTGTAGTACTTATGTCACTCTACAAGTTACAATACTTATCTTGGTCAAACAACATCACCACAAGGAGATCAAAGCCTCCAAATGTGATGTCAGACGGTGTCTGGGTTTTCCAGAAACCCAGACAGTGCGAGTAGGTACTTTCATGCTCAAATTATTCTATGTTCTCGTTATTAAATGGCTCGATATTTGGTCCAAAACTGTAGTACTCATGACAAGGAACAACGAGATAACAATATCTCAGTCCCAAAAACAACAGATCCACAATGTAACACTTGGTCAAAGTCTGTCAGAATCTTTGTTCATAGCATTTTTGGAAATTCCAGAATTTCAAAAGCAGGCGAGTGGCCTACTTTGACCACTTGCCATGATCTATATGTTTCTTGTTTAAGAGTTATAAATCCATAAAGTTAAAGAACATATAGCAGGCTACAACGTGATTATCACACATCATTAAAACAATATCATAACTGACAGATCCAGACCTTTAAAACTCATGTCAGACGCTGTTATTGGCCTTTCTGGGTTACCCAGAATTGGCCTGGTCATGCCCGGTCAACGGGTTTTGACCGTTAATATCTCCTAATCCAGACATCACATGGTACTGATTCCACTTGTAGCTTAAAGATAACATAACCAGCTACACATAACAACTTGAAAACATCAAAAACAACAAACGAATAAGAATCTATGGCGCCTGACATTAGCTTGTCAGACCACAAATTTTGTTCTTGGACAGATTTGAAAAACTTCAATTTTTACCAACTTTGATGCTATGGATCCATCATGGATCAACATAGATCAACTAAAAACATTATATAACATAAAATTAAACACTTTAACACAAAATTTCTCTTAGCATACAAGATCAAAATAAGTTTTAGGTTTTATACCTTTTCTTTAATATGCTTGATCTTGATCTTCTTAACTGATCTGGGGTAATCTAAGGGATGTTCTAGGGACTGATTTACTTATGATTTTCGTGGGTTTAGGAGAGAGAGAGAGTTGGTGAGAGCTTGGAGTGTATAATGAATAAATGCTAGACTTTCTCTCTCTTTAACCTATATATTACTTTGATTCATTGCATGTTGCTTAGCTAGCTGCTGAAATAGGCTTATTTGCTGGATTTCTAGAGTCACCAAGTCAAAAGGTTAGATGAACAACTAAAGGTTTTACCAATTTTACAAGTTAGCTCATTTAAAATGTAAAAAGGGCATTTTGGTCATTTGTAAATTAATTTTAATGGCATACTTGTCCAATTCCCAAACCTTTAGGGTTTAGAGTTTGGGTTAGGGTTTAGGGTTTAAACCCTTTAGGTTTGCAATTTAATTTCCAAAATTTTCAAATTTCGGTTTTCAAAATAGAAAATTAATAATTCCAAATTACAATTAGGATTCGATAATTATATAATATTTCCTAATCATAAAATTCAGTCTTGCTAATTAGGATTTATATTCCTAATTAAAATTGTTTAATTTAGCAATTAGGGTCAAAGTGGTCATTAGGGTTTATAACCCACGAATTAAGGTTTTAATTAGAAAAATAAATTTTCTAAATTATAATTAGGGTTTCCAACGGTACGATAGGGTTTCTAATCTTGAGATTAGGGTTTCTAATCTCTTATTAGGTTTTAATAATTTTAAACCTTATCTGATCCATCATTGATCAATAAATTTCTTTGGTACAAACACGTATTCATTAATATAATTATTTTAATTATATTTTCTATCGAATCCCTTTCCGGACTTAGGGTTAGGGTTTCTAATCTTGTTAAGCACAACTCTACTCTAATTTCTTAGTCAATACACAAATTGACTCATTCTCTAAACTCGTATCACAGATACTTGTCACTAAATTGATAATTAATATTAATATTAATTAAAAAAAAAAATTTATTCGCAAATTCGGATTATTCGAAATCCCGGGTTATCACATTCACCCCTCCTTAAAAGGATTCCGTCCTCGAAATCACCACTTTCTTATTCTCTACAATCTTTTAAAGTTGTATCATCAATTTATTTTTATCAACACACTATTAAATTGTGTCTCAAAGTTTTAACCTGTGACTTGAATCTATAAAAGAAAACAGTCCACAGAAATATCTAACTCGTATTTCTCGCGTAATTTAATTTCTATCCAAACTCTTTACCCGTCGCCTCTTCACGGGAAGCTGCTGCATTTGGAACTGTCATGCTAAAAGTGAATGTTGTTGGTCTTCTTGGCTGTGCAGGTCCTCGAATCGCCAAGGTTTCGCTACCGGGTCCCTTGTTGGCACTTTTCCTCTCTACATTTCTCTTCGGACAATTTCGGACCAGATGATCGGTCGATCCACACGCAAAACAACCTTGTGTCTTCTTTGGAATGGGACACTGGGGTGACATGTGTCCTTCTTGACCACAGTTGTAACAGACTCATTTGTTCTTTAAACAAACTCCTTGATGATGCTTCCCGCAACTACGCACAGCACCCCTTTCTTCCTAATCTCTACTGGATTATTAATATTACCATCCTTCTTACGTTTATTAAGATTACTACCTCCACTATCACTTATCATAATATTTCCTTCAGCCACCCTTCTTTGTTCTTGACTATTCTTCAATACAGCTTCAATTTCTCCTTCAGTGATAATGGCTTTTTCTAATAACGTTGAAAATGAACTAATTTGCAGCACATCCAACTTCTTGAGTACCAACGATTTCAATCCGTTCTTAAAATATCGTGCTTTAAGCTCCTCAATGTCCACTCGATGTGGAGCAAATTTTGCTAACTCGTTGAATCTTGACAAAATATTCTGTCACCGTCATATCTTCCTGCTTCAGATTCAAAAATTTCGCTTCCATATTTCTCTTTAGACTTCCCTTCCTTGGCGGCATTATCTGATAAAAATCTTACATTAATTCTCCTTCTTTACACAGATTCTTATTAATTACATAATAAGAATAAAAAAAATTCTCATATAATCGCATATTTATTCAAATAGCACACAGTACATTTAGCTCTTAACACATAACACTATCCCTTTTTAAATAAATATCAGGATTAACAACACAACTTTAAATAAAAGTTGTAATTCTCCAACTTTATACAAAAAGTTTTAATTCTCCATTCACACATAACTATTCCCAGTTCATCAAACTTACCACACCTAGGGGTTCAGGAACTTGCCACAATTATATGAGTGTATGAACATATCCTAGTCAGACCTTTGGCGTCCATTCGCTGAGGGGTTCAAAATATTTCACATAATTATGAGTCATGAACTTACCATAAGTATGAGTTTTAAGAACTCAAAATTAATCTTAATCTTATATTTATATAGAAAATAAAGATTTCACTCATACAAACATATATATTTACATATGTTCACACATCGTTCTCAATACACTATCAAAAGATACTATCGCTTAAACTTAAGCTATCTACCGTCAACTCCCTTCACCCGTCTTATTCTTACTGGGACACTTGTTGAATCCGTAACCCGTTCTCCCACATGAGTCTTTCCACACTTGCTGCAAACTTGCTTCTTCTTCGGGTTTGAACTTTTAGAATCATCGCTGTTGTTTTCCCTCTTTCTCTTTTTCTTGCCTTTATGCTGCTTGATTGTTCCTTCAGATGATCCACCATCTTCGGTCTTTATACTTTCCACATGCACCTTCAGCTCGTTCCGTTCTTTGGTCATTTCGTGTAACGCTTGCTCCGTCTTCCACAACTCCTCCAAGAGAAACACTTTACTCCGGAGTTCTTGAACTTCTGCAGATACTTGATCTTGTTCTCCAACTTTGATCTTATTCTCTTTCTCCACCTTAGCTTCTTCGAACTCCGCCTTCTCATCACCACTCCAATACATCACGGGATAATCATCATGATCACTCTCCAGATTTACCATAGGTTTATCTTTTCCCACCTCTTCAACTGATTCGCTTTGCGCTGGCACCTTGGCTACTGGCACTGGTGCAACAGCCGCTAGCATCTCCGCACTCATTTCATCTTCTCCAGACATCCTATCATTAGTCTAATTGACTTGATTAATTCTCCTGTACGAACTTCTCACACTATGTGTCCACATATCTCTCTATCGATATATTTCGGCAATCCCTCACTTAGAACTCTAAATGAGTTTTCTCTATTTCACTTATGGTTATAATCCTAGGGTTTTTCCCCACCCCACTTAAGGTTTATAACCTACAGCTCCTCTACTAAATGGTGACACCTTGGTCACTACAACTTTGATACCAACCCGTGACACCCCCAAATCTGGGTTACTTGACCCCCGAGTTTGGTGTTCACGATCCACAATATAAATAACATTTAACTACCCATTTATTTATAAATAGGAACATACACTTCATTAACTGATATAGTTAATACATTACCCCAGGTTCTCTAACCTTAACATTACAAACATACCCTTTAGTTATACAAAAAGGGTTCACAAATACAACATAATAATAATGTTATTCAGAACTAATTAATCACTATGTCTTTGCCTTTGTTCTTCACAGCATCTTCTGCAACTTCGTCCCTAGTTGAAAAGTTTTATTTAGCAAGGGTGAGCAACAAATTTGCCCCGCAAGTTAAGATATAAAATGAATGTATAAGTATCATAATAATAGGCTATCTATGTTGATAGAATAAAACCAAAGTTCGGGGAACTTTGAAATATCTGAACAAATCGTTAATCAATAACAAGTCTTCTCGTATTCTAGGCAACACAATAATCTGATAATGAAAGAGTACAACGCTTTTAAAGTTTCTACGATATTCTATTGAATAAACAAGAGTCAATTCTATGCAATAACAAAGTGGAATATTTTCCAGATTTATGCTGAGTGATCTCACCAGATCTCTGAGCTTATTTTCTTGGGTATCTATCAAAGATTTACTTTGATACATACACAGGCATATCAGATAACCATAAAGATTAAATCATACCTCCCTGTAAGTATAACAAGTGATCAGCTTTATTATACCCTATATTATGCATAATGCTTAACAGCGCGCAATGGTCGAATATACAACCCAAAATGTTCCATTTATATAAAAGGTTGTTCTTCTCAGTCTCAGAATCAAGATTTTTGATTTAACAACAAAATACTGTGATTTCAAATTCTATCTACTTATTGATCTAGCCGAAACAATTGGCATCGATCTATCAATAACAATTGATTTCTGTTCTCGTATTTATCAAGTTCTAACAAATGTTTGTCTAGCCAGAATAATTAGCTAAGACATTTCTCAATATAATTCGACAATAAACAGGAATTATATGTACTGTCAATATTAGTTTCTACAGATATAAATATCCAACAACAGTAATTTTACGAATATATATTTTTCGAATCAGTAATTCAATTTGAATTATTAATCATGCACTAACTGCGAATAATCAACAATAACTTCCCTGGACATGGTATAATTAGCAATAATTAACCACAATAATTGAATAAATATAACTCAAGGTTGAGTTAGAAAACTTGTCTTCCGCGTTGATTACAGCTACACAATAAACTTATCTGCGTTCGTAAGACCTATAACCAATAATATCGGTCTCACAATTAGCACAATAATTCACAACACACAATACTTTAATCTACAGTCAAACTTCTCCCAGGCACATTACCACATAATCACATTAGTGTTTATAATCTATATAAACACTTAAGAAGTCTAACTAGTTCGGTCTGGTTGGACTTCGATCCATTTTCGGTGTTCTAGTCACCCTATTCGACAATTAACACATTTATTGTCAACTAAACTTGATCTCTAAGCTTCAATATTATTTTAGATAAGTCAAATATCATTTATAATATTTTTCGGAAGCTTTTAATAATTTATAAACAATTATTTATAATTTATAATAAATTTTCAAACACTTAAATCATTTTTAAATGATTTAATTATCAAATAATCTTATCATTATTAATATTTAATAATATAAAAATATTAATAACGTACTTGTCAAAATATTAAAGTTATTATTAATAACTTAAAATATTTTTAAATCATTAATATTCTACTTAAATGATTTTTAAAATTATTTTTAAATCATCACCATTAATATTTAAATATTAATGAAATTGTTATCAAAATATTAAAAGTCATTAATTATAACTTAAAATACTTTTAAAATATTTTTCTCATTTTTAAATGATTTTTAAATCAATAAAAATCATTTTTAATTCCTTTATTTAATTTAATAAATAAATAATCTAATATCATTAATATTAATTTATTAATGAGAATTCTCCAAAAATATTAAAAATTATATTTTATAATTCAAAATATTTTTAAATACATTATTCTTATTTAAAATGATTTTTCATAATATTAAATCATTTTCTCTAATTTATTTAATACACTAATTAAATAAATTAAATACTTTTAATATTTAAATAATTCTAAATATTAAAGAAAAATATTCCAATTGGTCAAAAATTATTTTTCATAATTTAAAATAATTTTTAAAACTATTTTTGGTAATTTTTAGAATTTATTTATATTTTTAATTAATTTTCAGAATATTCAGAAATTAAAATAAATCAAACCGTCGCTAAAGGGCTTTAGCGACACAAAGCTTCGCTGTTGGTGTTCCTGAGCCTCAAGAACACTGACAGCTTCGTTAACAACCTGCCATGTTTGACCATAGATTAAACTCGGTTCTTTCATGTTCTGCTCAACCTAAAAGTCAGATATTGTAGTACTTATGTCACTCTACAAGTTACAATACTTATCTTGGTCAAACAACATCACCACAAGGAGATCAAAGTCTCCAAATGTGATGTCAGACGGTTTCTGGGTTTTCCAGAAACCCAGACAGTGCGAGTAGGTACTTTCATGCTCAAATTATTCTATGTTCTCGTTATTAAATGGCTCGATATTTGGTCCAAAACTGTAGTACTAATGACAAGGAACAACGAGATAACAATATCTCAGTCCCAAAAACAACAGATCCACAATGTAACACTTGGTCAAAGTCTGTCAGAATCTTTGTTCATAGCGTTTCTGGAAATTCCAGAATTTCAAAAGCAGAGCGAGTGGCCTACTTTGACCACTTGCCATGATCTATATGTTTCTTGTTTAAGAGTTATAAATCCATAAAGTTAAAGAACACATAGCAGGCTACAACGTGATTACCACACATCATTAAAACAATATCATAACTGACAGATCCAGACCTTTAAAACTCATGTCAGACGCTGTTATTGGCCTTTCTGGGTTACCCAGAATTGGCCCGGTCATGCCCGGTCAACGGGTTTTGACCGTTAATATCTCCTAATCTAGACATCACATGGTACTGATTCCAGTTGTAGCTTAAAGATAACATAACCAGCTACACATAACAACTTGAAAATATCAAAAACAACAAACGAATAAGAATCTATGGCGCCTGACATTAGCTTGTCAGACCACAAATTTTGTTCTTGGACAGATTTGAAAAACTTCAATTTTTACCAACTTTGATGCTATGGATCCATCATGGATCAACATAGATCAACTAAAAACATTATATAACATAAAATTAAACACTTTAACACAAAATTTCTCTTAGCATACAAGATCAAAATAAGTTTTAGGTTTTATACCTTTTCTTTAATATGCTTGATCTTGATCTTCTTAACTGATCTGGGGTGATCTAAGGGATGTTCTAGGGACTGATTTACTTATGATTTTCGTGGGTTTAGGAGAGAGAGAGAGTTGGTGAGAGCTTGGAGTGTATAATGAATAAATGCTAGACTTTCTCTCTCTTTAACCTATATATTGCTTTGATTCATTGCATGTTGCTTAGCTAGCTGCTGAAATAGGCTGATTTGCTGGATTTCTAGAGTCACCAAGTCAAATTTCGATTTCCAAAATAGAAAATTAATAATTCCAAATTACTATTAGGATTCGATAATTATATAATATTTCCTAATCATAAAATTCAGTCTTGCTAATTAGGATTTATATTCCTAATTAAAATTGCTTAATTTAGCAATTAGGGTCAAAATGGTCATTAGGGTTTATAACCCACGAATTAGGGTTTTAATTAGAAAAATAAATTTTCTAAATTACAATTAGGGTTTCCAACGGTACGATAAGGTTTCTAATCCTGAGATTAGGGTTTCTAATCTCTTATTAGGTTTTAATAATTTTAAACCTTATCTGATCCATCATTGATCAATAAATTTCTTCGGTACAAACACGTATTCATTAATATAATTATTTTAATTATATTTTCTATCGAATCCCTTTTCGGACTTAGGGTTAGGGTTGCTAATCTTGTTAAGCACAACTCTACTCTAATTTCTTAGTCAATACCAAATTGACTCATTCTCTAAACTCGTATCACAGATACTTGTCACTAAATTGATAATTAATATTAATTAAAAAAAAAATTTATTCGTAAATTTGGATTATTCGAAATCCCGGGTTATCACTGGGAGGTTTTATGGCAAAGAATTATGAGGATGCGTATCAATTGATAGAGACAATGGCAGCGAACAACTATCAGTGGCATATGGCAAGAATGACACAACCGACGGTAGTTGGAGTGTTAGAGGTAGATAGAGTGACGACAATAACAACGCAGATTTCAGCACTCTCTAAGAAGTTTGATGTTTGGTCAGAGGTACAGACACAACAAGTTGCAGTTATTTGTGAATTGTGCGTGGGTGAACATCCTACGGATCAATGCGCAATCAACCCAGAATCAGTACAATTTTTGAGTAGCTACAACAGAATTCCTCAGAATATGTACCAAAATGCATATAATCAGGGGAATAGGAATCATCTGAATTTGTCATGAAATAATAATCAGAATCAACAAGCTCCATGACCATCGTATCCCCCTAGGATTTCAGAATCAACAACAACCAGCTCAACGTCAAGAGAGGAAATCAGATTTAGAGGAGTTGTTATCAAAGTATATAACAAGCAACGAGGTAGCCATGAAAAATCAAGCAATAACCATCAATAATTTAGAAAATTAGATGGGACAGATAGCATTGGCATTGAATAACAGGCCTCAAGGAACATTACCAAGTGATACAGAGAAAAATCCAAAAGGTAATCACGAGCAATGTCAGGCAATTATGTTGCGAAGTGGAAAACAGCTTGAGGGTCAAAAAATAAAAAATTCGGTTGCAAAAGAAGTTGAGACAGAAAGTGAGAATAAAGTGGTTGAGGACAGACTGGAGGAAGAAAAACAAAAGGAAAAGAACAAACCAGTTAACGAACCGATTGTTTATCCTCCCCCACCGTTTCAACAGAGAGTTCAAAAGCAGAAATTAGATAAGGTGTTTTCAAAATTTTTGGGAGTTTTTAAGAAACTTCAAATTAACATCCCGTTTGCAGAAGCCCTAGAGCAGATGCCAAGTTATGCAAAATTCATGAAAGGGATTTTGTCCAAGAAAAAGAAGTTGGAAGATTTCGAGACAATGGCATTAACAGAGGAGTGTAGTGCGATTTTACAGCAAAAGTTGCCATCGAAGTTGAAAGATCCGGGGAGTTTCACCATTCCGTGCACGATTGGGAATATGGCGTTCAACAAATGTTTGTGTGATTTGGGGGCAAGTGTGAACCTTATGCCGCTATCAGTTTATACAGAATTGGGTTTGCCCGCTCCAAAACCTACGAACATCTCATTACAGTTGGCGGATAGGTCAGTCACGTACCCGAGAGACATTATGGAGGACATATTGGTAAAGGTTGACAAGTTTATATTCCTTATGAATTTCATAATTCTGGATTTTGAGGAAGAGAAGAACATCCCAATTATCCTAGGGAGACCGTTTTTGGCTACGGGTAGGACACTCATCGACGTACAAAAAGGAGAGCTAACGATGACGGTCCAAGATCAAGAAGTAAAATTTAATATTTTCAAGGCCATCAAATTCCCTACGGATGAAGAAGAGTGTTTCAGGATGGGTATCATTGATCAGATAATCAGCGAAGACATGGGCAAGAGTTTGGTTAATGATCCATTGGAAACGACATTATTGGGAGATGAAGAATAAGATGATCCGGAATTTGTGGACTACCTGCAGATGCTAGACTCCTTGCCACGAGTTAGCAGATTTAGAGCACCCTTTGAACCACTACACACGGAGGAAAAAGCCACAACCAGGATGAAACTGTCTTTGGAGGAGCCACCGACTCTTAAACTTAAGCCACTTCCTAAACATCTCAGGTATGCTTATTTAGGCAATTCTAATTCTTTACCTGTTATTATTTCTGCTGCATTTAACGAATTACAGGAAGAAAAGTTGTTGAGAGTGCTTAAGGACCACAAATCAGCTATAGGATGGACAATAGCAGATATCAAGGGAATAAGCCCATCCTTTTGCATGCACAAAATTCTGATGGAAGAGGATGCAAGACCGAAAATGGAGCAACATAGACGGCTTAACCCAATCATAAAAGAAGTAGTGAAGAAAGAAATCTTGAAATGGTTGGATGCGGGTATCATCTACCCGATTTCAGACAGTAAGTGGGTCAGTCCGGTTCAATGTGTGCTGAAAAAGGGAGGAATGACCGTGGTACATAATGATGACAACGAGCTAATTTCGACAAGGACAGTGACTAGTTGGAGGGTTTGCATTGACTACAGGAAGTTGAATAAGGCAACCCGTAAAGACCACTTTCCTTTGCCCTTTATCGATCAGATGTTGGACAGATTAGCTGGACATGAGTACTACTGCTTATTGGATGGTTATTTAGGTTATAATCAGATCATCATCGCTCCTGAATATCAAGAGAAAACAATGTTCACGTGCCCATACGACACATTCGCATTCAGGAGAATGTCGTTCGACTTGTGTAATGCACCCGCGACCTTCTAGAGGTGTATGATGGCCATATTCTCGGATATGGTGGAGAAAAATGTGAAAGTATTCATGGACAACTTCTCTGTCTATGGGGATGATTTTGATGCGTGTCTGGAGAATTTGGTAATGGTCTTACAAAGATGCACAAACACGAATTTGATCCTTAACTGGGAAAAGTGCCACTTCATGGTTGAAGAAGATATAATTTTGGAGCACAAGGTCTCGGCTCAAGGATTAGAGGTTGATAAAGAGAAGCTGAAAACGATTAAAAAGCTTCCTCCATCGAGTTTAGTTAAGGGAATTTGAAGTTTTCTAGGACATGCATTCTACAGGAGATTCATAAAGGACTTCTCTAAAATTGCAAAACCTTTGTGCAGTCTTTTAGAGAAGGATTCGGTTTTTAAGTTTGACGAGGAATGTAAAGTGGCATTCGAGCTATTGAAGAAGAAGTTGACCACAGCTCCCGTAATCGTCAGGCTGGATTGGAATATGCCCTTTGAATTAATGTGTGATGCGAGTGACTATGTGGTTGGGGCTATTTTGGGTCAACGCCGAGAGAAGGTATTTCATGCCATATATTATGCAAGTAAGTCACTCACGGAGACTCAAATAAACTACATAACTACGAAAAAGGAATTGTTTGCAGTGGTTTATACGTTCGATAAATTCCGGGCATACTTGATCGGGACTAAGGTAGTAGTTTATACAGATCACTCGGCTATTCAGTACTTAATTTTGAAAAAAGATGCTAAGCCACGCCTTATCAGATGGATTCTCCTTTTACAAGAGTTTGATTTAGAAATAAAGGATAGAAAGGGGACGGAGAACCAAGTTGCCGATCATTTGTCTAGGCTAGAAAATCAGGGTAAAAAGGAAGAGAACAAGTGTGTAATCAATGAGTCATTCCCGAATGAGAAACTGTTTGGGATAAATACAGAATTTCCATGGTATGCGGACTTCACAAATGATCTAGTGAGCAATATTCTTCCCCCTGATCTTACACAAAAATAAAAAAAGAAGTTTCTTCATGACGTCAAGTGGTATATGTGGGATGAGCCGTACTTTATTCAAACAGTGCGCCGACAAGATGATTAGAAGGTGTGTGCCCCACAGTGAAGTGAAGAACATACTGCATGAATGCCACTCATTTGCATATGGGGGACATTATGGTAGTGAGAGGACATCGACAAAAGTGCTTCAAGCCAGGTTTTATTGGCCTACATTATTTAAAGACGCCCACCAATTTGTTAAAAGTTGTGATAGATGTCAAAGGGTGGGCAACATATCTAAAAGGAATGAGATGCCACTACAAACAATTTTAAAAGTTGAGATTTTCGATGTATGGGGCATAGATTTCATGGGGCCATTCCTTTCCTCATTTACCAATCAGTACATTTTGCTTGTGGTGGACTATGTATCAAAGTGCGTTGAAGCCGTAGCACTCCCGACTAACGATGCCAAAGTGGTTCTCAAATTCTTGTAGAAGAATATTTTTACGAGATTTGGCACGCCAAGAGCTATTATAAGTGATGAGGGTAGTCACTTCTGTAACAGATCATTTACTGCTCTCTTGGCAAAGTATGGGGTCAACCATAAGGTAGCTACAACTTATCATCCCCAAAAAAGTGGGCAAGCTGAGGTTTCGAATAGGGAGGTGAAGAGAATTTTAGAGAAGGTAGTGAACCCGAATTGAAAGGATTGGTCGCTCAGGTTGGACGATGCACTATGGGCGTACCGGACTGCGTACAAAACACCCATTAGTATGTCACCATATCAATTGGTCTATGAAAAAGCATGTCACTTGCCTGTGGAGTTACAGCACAAGGCCTACTGGGCTATTCTGAAATTGAACTTTGATTAAGCAGCTATGGGTGAAAAGAGACTACTTCAGTTAAACGAGCTCGACAAATTCCGTCTGCAAGCGTACGAGAACTCGAAATTATACAAAGAAAAGATCAAGAAATGGCACGACCAGAAAATCATGCAAAGAACGTTCGAGCCGGGGTAATCAGTCCTGTTATTCAACTCACGGTTGAGGTTGTTCCCAGACAAGTTTAAATCAAGGTGGTCGGGTCCATTCACCATAAAAAGAGTTTTCTCACATGGCGCCGTTGAACTCTACAGTACGAACCCATTGGAAACTTTCAAAGTCAACGGTCAATAGTTGAAGCATTATTAGGGTGGCGAATCCAACATGGATGTCATCGCAATCACATTATCCGACGCACCATAAACAGGAAGTAGTCAGGCTGAATGACTTAAAATCAAGCGCTAATTGGGAGGCAACCGAATTATACTTTTATTTTTCATATTTTTATTCATAACCGTCAAATTATAGTTTAGCATAATTCGTAATATAGAATAAGTTCATATACTAATTAGTTAAGTTGTATATTCATGATATTCTCTCCATCATAAAGTGGAGTAGCATGTAAGAAAAGAAGGGCCAAGAACCCAATTACAGTGTGCATCCCCACCGGGGCGGGCCCCTAATACCTTATACCCCCCGCCGGGGCGGGGGTCTCGCAATTCCAATTACAGTGTGCATGCCCGCCGGGGCGGGCTTCATAGGCCTTATGGTCCTGAATTCCAACAGACAGATTCGGTAGTTGCATACCTTACACCACCTCCCCACTGCTTCATTCCACTACTACGTATTCTTCACATATATTTCCCACGATGTTGGCATCATAAAGTCCATCATACCACTTTATTAGCATAACACACCACCTACCCACTACTACACTCTATTAATTCCACTTATATCTCTCCATCTCTATAAAACCTCTCCACCCTAACCTAATTTCACTACTCAAACGCAGAAAGCCACGAATTAGGGTTCTTTGTGGAAGGTAATTATACAACAATTGAGCGTGAGTGTTTTGTCTACCAATTCTTCCTCTCCTATCACTATTTGGTAAACAAAAATCACCAAGTTTGGGGGAAGAAATCAGTGTGCACGCCAAGTGTTCGACAGAGTGTATGAGTCAAGTTTGGGGGGAAATAGTGTGTTAAGGCTTCATCAATTCAATGGCGTCTCAACCCACATCAAAATGACAAAGGGGAGAAAGTTAAAGGCCCGCACAACCGACACGAACATTTGATCACTGTAAATTCAAAAGTGTCACCGCCGCCGACCGTTACGACTACATGGTGACCAAAGCGCTTACACCAGAGCGGGGGTTGGCACCGGATCATGTGGATGGGGAGATGATGCAACAGATATATCAGAAAGGGTGGAACAAGTTTATGGAGGAATCCGAGGCCGCCGTTGTCAATGTGGTCAAAGAATTTTATGCAAACGCCGAGGACAAGGCCCTTTTCAACGCGTTCGTACGGGGTAGATTGGTTCCATTCAGTGCCGATGCAATCAACACTTATTATCAGTTATGAGTGCCAAGATATTGTCAGTATGCTCACTTACGTGACAACGATCCAGATTTTGAGGCTATTCTGAAGGACATGACTAAGCCAAGTACAACATGGATCAAGGGTCGAAAAGGAGGCACGATTTTTTATAGTAAGGATCTCAGCAGGTATGGGAAGATATGGTACGCATTCTTATGTGCAAAGCTGTTTCCATCCACGCATACATCGGACGTGACCAAAGGAAAGGCATTACTTTTATATGCAATTGTGCAAGATTTCATCATCGACGTCGGGGCCATAATCAGTTTTTTCATTCACCGATGCTTAAGAAGAAATTTGTCGGGTGGCTTTCCACACCTATCACTCATTTGTGGGTTGTGTCGCCAGGAAGGTCTTAGATGGTCCGATGATGAAGCTACTCAGATGCCGCTACAGCTACTAGATTCCAGAATGATTACGAGGTATGTAGTGTGGGCTGGGGGTGAGTCACATCCAAGAGGAGTAGGCTTTATATTTCCCTCAGCTTCGGAGGACGAAATTGACGCTGAAGACACCTCGGATGATGCTGAGTTTCAAGAGGATGTGGCGATGGGAGAGTAAGAAACAGAGGCGGCACCACAACCTGACGCCATATCTAGTCCTCAGTTTCTTGTATTTCAACGCCAAGTGGATGAGCACAACAAGGAAGCACGCCGAGAGATGCGCTGACTCGCAGCGAGGCAAGACCACATGTTTGAAGCTATGAATACGTCTTTCACTTCATTGAATGCGACGCTCCAGAGCTTCAATCCAACTGCCCAATTCCCATACCAGCAGCCCATGCCAATGCCAAGGTTTCCACCAAGTGACTCTGAGGAAGAAAATCAACCACCACCAACCCAGACTTAGGTAATTACAGGGAAGCCCTCATTTATTTTATTGCATTATCTATACAATGAGGACATTGTAGTTTTTAAGTTTGGGGGATTTAGTTTTTATTTTGCATTTCATGTTTGCATGTTTAATGTCATTTGTATTGTACGTTTAGTTTGCATGATTAGTTTTAGGAGTTTTAATGTTGCATTCATGTAATCATATAGTTTCATAGTAGCTTAGGAGCATATAGTTTTTACCTTGCATTATGTTATGTTATGTTTGATATATATAAAAAAAATTGTAGTTAGACTTGTGTTGTTTTGCATATGTCCAACAATTATTGTAATTTATTTTTATTTTGGTCAATGATGAGATTGAGATGGAGTAGATAAATACAATACCCAATATTAGAACTGTGATGTAATTTTGAGTTATGAATTGAATCTTTAGAACTGTGATGTAATTTTGAGTTATGAATTGAATCTTGAGCATGTTTGAAACTGTTATAAAAAGGGTAGCACGTTAATAACATCTGTGTCGACTGAGTAGTTTAAATTGATACATAAATAGTTTCTAAAGGATAATGCCAGTGTAAATCATAGAAAGACAAGAATAGGCAGTGAAGATAAAAAATTAGGCAAGAACATAAGTTTGGGGGAATATTTGGGGTATATAAGCTATAAAAAAAAGCAAAAAAAAGTATGAATAAACACCTTGGCGTGCTTGTCTAGTTTTGTGGCCTTTGTTACTTGAGTAAGTAAGCCCGAGGGGATTGTCTTTACACCTAGCGCCCGAAGGTCTTAATTGTTTGGGAGTCGTTGGTCAAAAGCTCGTTAAGGTAGCATTGAAAAGCCTAAGGAAATAAGACATTGCATAGCCATGTGTATATATATAAAAAATTTATAAAATGAGAAATAAAAGCAAAAAGCCCTCGTGGATGGAAAATAAAGCATAAGTATCCCATATTGACCCTCGATCTTTGTAATTGTTTGATTTTTGTTGGAATTCGTCTATTTTTTGAAATTTTTGAGTTTATTCTGTATAATTCCTAATAAGAGATTGGTTATGTATTGAATTTGAATTAGTATCAGTTAACATAGATGTTGATCTCACACACACACATTATATCAGTGATGACGATCTAAGATTCGAGAATGGATAAGAAGTTATTGAGTGGTTTCGATATGAGGTGTTGTAGTGTTTGCTCAATTTTTCTGAGGCCGAAGGAATAAATATGAATTTGTGATACTGTTGGATTCGTTGACATATAGTTAGATACATTACATCTCATTGCATCTCATGTTAGTTATTTTGTGCTCGAGGACTAGCACGTTTTAAGTTTGGGGGATTTTGATAAGTGGGTTTTATATCCGCGAATCGATGCCTAATCCAAGCTTAATCGGTGTTAATTCCTTGTTTTCATGTTTGTTTTTTCTTGTTCTTTGTTATTTTGTGTAAGGTGGTTGGTGTGGCAAGTTATAAAGAAATGAGACATTTGGAGCAACATTTTAGCAATTATGAAGAATAACCAAAGTCAGAAGGCAATGTGCTAGCCCGTCGGGGCGGGCATGTCTTGGCCTTGTACCCCCGCCGGGCGGGGGGGGGGGGGTCTTCAATCTTGGAGTCAGTAGCCTAGCCCGTCGGGGCGGGTGTTTCCCATGTATATACCACCGCCGGGGCGAGGGGTGTCGAATCCTGACAGTCCTGGCTTGTGGCAAATTCTGCTGGAACGTAGATTTTAGTGCTTGGATAGCATTTGGACTTTAAACAACACGGGATTTCCAGAACTCATGTATTGGTTATATATTGAGCAACCAACAAAAAGATCCTAAACACAGAAAGCAATTAACAGAGATTACTTACAGATTTTCATATCAAGATTGGAGTGAAGATTTTGATGGGACTTTCATATTGATTACGGATTAAGGCTGAAGTGAAGGGTGTTCTGCGTTATTCTTCTACTTTAGTTTTATATTTGTAATTGAAAGATGATATCTTTAATTTATTTAGTTATTATTTCATTTATGATGAACTAATTTTCTTTTTAGGCTTATGATGGATCTTTAAGTGAAACGATGATTGTGTAATTTTTGATTTCAGTTTAATAAGCTATTATCCAGTTTATCTATACTAATTTGAGCTTGAATTTATGAATTGCCTGATCAACGATTCTTTGTGGACTTGTATGAACTCGAGAGATGAAATACGAGTCTAGACTTAGTTAATATAACATGCGTTCTTGAATTTTGTGAATGAACATAATCTTGATGAATGTTAGGGTTGAGATATGCTTGACATCGCATGTAATCGGATAAAGAACTTAAACTTAAACCTTCTTTAATTGTAATTCACATAGAGATATAATGAGTTAGTTGATTAAGGTGTTTAACTTGATTCTATCTTAATTGTGGATTGAAGTTAATACGGTATTAGTACATCGAGAGGTGGCTAGTTCTATATGCGTATTCTTGATTAAAAAACTGGATAGTGAGTTAAACTGGAATAAAGGCGTAATAATCAGATTGGTGCTTAAAGTGAAGTCGGAAGCCTAATTCTCCAATATTTGTTTGAAATTCAGTTTCTAGGGTTTGTTGATTGTTTAGTGATTTTAATATTTTTAATATTTTTAGTTACAAGCTGGAAATTGATTAGTTTAATAAAATTAGGATTAATAGGAGATTGGTAATTGTGAGGGTTAATTTATTATTAAAGTCTATGTGGGAACGATACTCTAATTACTATTATATTACTTGTTGACCACGTATACTTGCGTGCTGTGCGTAATTAGATTTTACCCAACAGGATTTACCATTCAGGTTAGCCTATGAGATCGATGCACTCATACCTGTTGAGATCGGGTCTCCTACAATTTGGGTCAGTCAGTATAAAGACTTGTATAATGATGACGGCCTACGACTAAATTTGTATCTCTTGGAAGAAGTTCGGGATTCAAATCTGATAAGGTTAGCTATTTACCAGAAGCAAACGACCCGACACTATAACCAGAAGGTGAAGCAAATGAGGTTTGAGGTTGGAGACTTATTGGTTTGGGAATCAGAGGCATCGACCCCCCAGAACACTGGCAATTTAATGCCGAACTGGGAAGGGCCCTATGAAGTAGTAGAAGTGCCGAAGCCAGGTACTTATCGACTTCTAGCAATGAATGGTTCGGAAGTAAAGAATACATGGCATGTTAGAAGACTTAGAAAATATTACCAATAAAAGTTATGTTGTTCTTTCCTTTACTTATGTAAATTATTCTATTTATGTAACACCCCGAATTTTATGAAATAAAAGTATTCAATTTTTCTAATTAGTAAATAGTTAAATTAATAAAAGTTTAAAGTTAAGGGTGATATATATAAAATTTTCAAAATACACAAGTGGTTATAAAATACTTATTTTTGTTGGGAAATATTCGTTTGGTCGTGAAATATTCTTACTGTCGGGGAATATTCGTACGACGACGCAGCCTTGTGTAACGGAAAGCGATTGGATGAAGAAAACGACAAGTATAAGTTGTTTATAAATAACGACGTAGTTGTTACCGTTAATACTGTTAGAATAACCGGTGGTTAAAACACAGTAGCACACGGTATTGCACCAATTATTGATTCTTACGTAAGAAGACACTACTCAATAATTTTTACAGTAATTACTGTTCAATATTTATTTTATTGATTTAATAATTGCTACGTTGATATTTTATATTATTGTTGTTTCAATAATTGTCACTACACAGTATTTCCCATTATCAGATCAATAATTCATATTATTTGAATAATATTATTAGATAGCATTATTGGTAATGTCTAGAAAGTTCTGTCTAAGGAGAGATTTGGTCACCTAATTACGTGCTAGTAAGGAGAAATCCTTATTGAAAAGCCCCATCTTTTCTGGGAACGGCCTGGTTGTCAGTATTGTGATTCTGTAATATTATTTGTGAATAATTAATTATTGATTTATATGATAAGGAAAATATTCATTTAATGTGGATATAGATGGAGAAATTTTTTAATGTGACAATTGTTGAAAATTGATATTTTATCTTTTATGATAAAATAATTTATTTAAATATATTATTTTATTATAATAATATAATAATGGTGATATTTTACAGTGAATGTGTGATATATGAATAAATGAGGAGGAAGAGTATTTTTGTTACAAAAAATGTTTAACACATATTTTGTGTGTTGATGGATCCCATTTTTGACTGAAATTTGATTATAGCCTGCAAAATCGTCCGTATGTGAATTTTAGTCAATTTTTGCTTAGAATTTAGAAAAACTTAAACTTACAAAGTTGTAAAGAATTGAATTTCCTGTAGAAAGGACATAAGATTTGAATTTTTCTGATAAAAGAGCTAGTTATTATGAATTATTGAAGTTCTGAAATATTGGGTCTGAATTGATTTTGTTACAAAAAAATTGTTTAAAACATGTTTGGTGTGTTGGTGGGACCCACTTGCATGTGTTAGTTGCTGAAATCAGATGGTAAGGTGTGTGTAGGAAAATTAAATAAATATATTAATATTTTATTAGTTTTTCTGCTTTGGTGTTCTAAACATTTTCTTATAAATAGAATGCTTAAGTTAGAATTGAAAATCACATCAGAAACTGAAGTTTTCTGTCTCTATATTATCGAGCGTATTTTGTGAGTATTTTAATACTTTGAGTGTTGCTATATGATGCAAGTTCCCTTCAGCATTATTCCAATCAAAAGTACTGCTCTTTTGAGGTAAGGGATAGTAAGGGATTGTTAGGGTTATTATGTTTTTCAGTTTCGTAATTTTTTCGATCCTTCAAAAATTCTAGAAAAATTTAAAATGATAATTTGATGAGTTTTCTAGATTATGTCCAAAAATGACAATTTTTGGATGTATAGATTAGGAATTATGAATTTCATGGAAAAAGACTATTTTAAAAGTAAACCCTTATAAATCCTTGTGGTTAACTCCAAAATTGGTAAAAGTTTGATTGGGAGTACATATATATAACAGAAGTATACTTTGTAAATTTCGAAATTTTTGGACAAAAGTACAGTTTATGATAAATATTTAAATATTCGGTAGTTTTGGCCATATGAAAAATAGTAAATGAATTTTAAAAATTCTGAAAAAAATATATGTTCAATATTGGACTATATTATGCTAAATCCTAGAAAAGAAATTTTTCTGGGACTGATTTGGTATTTTTCATGAAAATAGACTAGTTATAAGTAAATGAATTAAATATGTTATGTGAAGTAAGAAAATTAGAAAATAGGATTTTATGGCTTGAAAATCCTATATAAGGTATATACAGATTTTTGATGAGGGTTTTGATTATTGGTGATGAAATTTTATGAGTTTGGTATTTTAGGATTATTAAATGTATTAATTAATAAAGTGTAAATAATTAAAATAAATTGTTTATAAGTTTAAGAAATGATTAAAATATTGTTGTAATATTAATAATATTAGATTATAAGATTATTAAGTGATTTATAACATTTGGATTAAGGTGTTGTAAATATTGATATGGATTTTATTGTAAAACTTTATCTTTTCGTGTCGGGGTTACTATTCATGAGTTACTATTCACGAGTTACTATTCACGAGTTACTATTCAATGGATACTATTCACGACAAAATTGATTTCTTTTTCTGACCAAATTATCGTTGATTTATAAATCTTACTCTTGAAATTAAACCCATGTTTTGATTATATTGTTTTTATAATATTTTTATAATCCTAGTGATGAAATTTCTCTTTGACCTGAGTGTAAAGATGGGTAGATTATAGGTATGATCGTGACTATGGATTCTCTTTGGCCAGTAGTGCAAAGATGAATTGTTGACTGGTATGATCATGACCATTGAATTTATAATTGAATATCTTTAGCTTAAGTGCAAAGGTGAATTGATTTACAGGGTTATAATTATTGTTTATATAAATTTTGAAATATATTTCTTTGAGATATTAATATCTTTGGCCTGTAGTGCAAAGATGCCATATTATTGAATATCTTATGCCTGTAGTGCAAAGATGAACTGTTGTTGAATATCTTTGGCCCGTAGTGCAAAGATGACCTGTTATTGAATATCTTTGGCCTGTAGTGCAAAGATGAACTGTTGATGAACATCTTTGGCCCATAGTGCAAAGATGAATTTATTAGTATGATTATGAACATGAACTGTGATTTGGTATAACCATAATCTTTGATGTTTCACGTAAAGACAGGTGATGAAAATTTCTCTTCGTCCTGGGTGCGAAAAGGAATTTAGAACCACAATTAGGATTATGAGTTGTTCATATGATTGTGGACAGGAACTGTTGATTGATGTTATAGGAATAAAATATTGTTGGTGAACTTTTAACATTGAGAAGATAATAGACTTTATGGTTTATTTGACTCTTCTAATGGATTACTCGTTCCGTTGCAACTATGGTTGAAATTTTTTATCATCTACCTTATGTTCTAAATCTCTGATTCATTACTGAGGAAGGCTATTGATAATTTAATTATCTTTAGTCATGATATTCTTTACTGGGATAGTTGTGCTCACCCTTTTATTTCACAATTCTTTTCAGGTGATAAGAGTGTAGCTGGGTCAAGCGGGGATAATAGGGGAATAGAACGGTGGTCTATAGCTGTTGAGGTTCTCCCTAAACAGTATGGAAATAATTTTATTGAGAACTTTAGATAAGTGCGTTATATTTTATGCGTCATTTAATAGTTATATTTGGTGAATCAAATAGGGTGAGGCGAACCCAACTTTGGAAGGGTGTTTTGCCACTATCATACAAGATGTTTAATGACATACAACCTCGTATTATCATAAGACAGGGTTGTGCACATCCACTTGCTGAGTATATCTACGAGCACTACCTATATAATCTTGGAGTTTGGTTGAAATATAATTTTCAATTGCAGACAGTTGAGATAGTTATATGTCAAAAGATGACTCACCATTGGAAAGAATATGATAGTAATCTTCTCATTTTTTTGGGGTCTATTGGGTCAACCAAAGATAATTCTGTAGACATATGATATCTATCATAACCTAGACGTATGGCCTCCCATGTACGAAGGTTTTCTTGAGCATTTTCCAGAGATTTTAATTTCTAAACCCGTTATTGACTGTACCTTTATGTAAGGTGTCATGGTGAGGTGCTGACACAAGTTAGTGTCCAGAGTCACAGTTGGTATATATTTGTATCAAAACTCACAACATATGTGTTGTTGTATTTTGCACAACAATTGTAATAATAAAGTTGTAGTTATTTTCTGTACCATGTATTTGGCGACTCAGAATAGATTGGGTGGAATGGACCTATTTTGGGGGCGTTACAATTTGTATCAGAGCCATAAGTAAAGAGCCCCGAGCCTCTATCTGGAGACTTTCTGTTGATAGGGGATGCATCGAAGCCAGACTCTCCGTAGGGGAAGCCGTCCTGCGGTGGCAAACTGATAGGTATCACTGCGAGGTGCTATCCATGGTTGGGACATGAGTTACAGTTGGTATCAGAGCTTAGGGATATGATCTCTGGCCAAGATCAGGGAATAGAACTAGGAGGGGAGAGACGAGTAATATCCTTCGCTAGTGTGTGTCCTACCTAAGCTGAATTTTCTTACTTAAGTTGACAAATTGTGATATGTCAATTAACCTTTGTTTTGAAGCTGTATTCTAGAATGATATATGAAATACAAGAGATGAGCAATGGAGAAATCATGACGACCGGGGAGATATAATCTAAATTGAAAGCAAGGTATTCTCAACTCTTCGAAATGCCAGGTGTGTAAATTTCGGGGACGAAATTTCATAAGGAGGAGAGATTGTAAGACCCCAAATTTTATGAAATAAAAGTATTCAATTTTTCTATTTAGTAAATATTTAAATTGATAAAAGTTTAAAGTTAAGGGTGATATATATAAAATTTTCAAAATACGCAAGTGGTTATAAAATACTCATTTCTGTTGGGAAATATTCGTTTGGTCGTGGAATATTCTTATTGTCGGGGAATATTCGTACGACGGCGCAGCCTTGTATGGGCCCCATAACAGAAAGCGATTGGATGAAGAAAACGACAAGTATAAGCTGTTTATAAATAACGGCGTAGTTGTTATCGTTAATACTGTTGGAATACTCGGTGGTTAAAATACAGTAGCACTGTATGACACCAATTATTGATTCTTACGTAAGAAGACAATACTGAATAATTTTTACAGTAATTACTGTTCAATATTTTATTTTATTGATTCAATAATTGCTACGTTGATATTTTATATTATTGTTGTTTCAATAATTGTCACTACACAGTATTTCCCATTATCAGATCAATAATTCATATTATTTGAATAATATTATTAGATAGCATTATTGGCAATGTCTAGAAAGTTCTGTCTAAGGAGAGATTTGGTCACCTAATTACGTGCTAGTAAGGAGAAATCCTTATTGAAAAGCCCCCTCTTTTCTGGGAACGGCCTGGTTGTCAGTATTGTGATTCTGTAATATTATTTGTGAATAATTAATTATTGATTTATATGATAATAAAAATATTTATTTTATGTGGATATAGATGGAGAAATTTTTAATGTGATAATTGTTGAAAATTGATATTTTATCTTTTATGATAAAATAATTTATTTAAATATATTATTATATTATAATAATATAATAATGGTGATATTTTACAATGAATGTGTGATATATGAATAAATGAGGAGGAAGAGTATTTTTGTTATAAAAAATGTTTAACACATGTTTTGTGTGTTGATGGACCCCATTTGACTGAAATTTGATTATAGCCTGTAAAATCGTCCGTATGTGGATTACGGTCAATTTCTGCTTGGAATTTGGAAAAACTTAAACTTATAAAGTTGTAGAGAATTGAATTTCCTATGGAAAGGACATAAGATTTGAATTTTTCTCATAAAAGAGCTATTTATTATGAATTATTGAAGTTCCGGAATATTGGGTCTGAATTGATTTTGTTACAAAAAAATTGTTTAAAACATGTTTGGTGTGTTGGTGGGACCCACTTGCATGTGTTAGTTGCTAAAATCAGATGGCAAGGTGTGCGTAGGAAAATAAAATAAATATATTAATATTTTATTAATTTTTTTACTTTGGTGTTCTAAGCATTTTCCTATAAATAGAATGCTTAAGTTAGAATTGAAAATCACACCAGAAACTGAAGTTTTCTCTCTCTATATTATCGAGCGTATTTTTATGAGTATTTTGATACTTTGAGTGTTGCTATACGGTGTAAGTTCCCTTTAACGTTATTCCAATCAGAAGTACTGCTATTTTGGGGTAAGGGATAGTAAGGGATTGTAAGGATTATTATGTTTTTCAGTTTCGTAATTTTTTCAAACCTTCAAAAATTCTGGAAAAATTTGAAATGATAATTTAATGAATTTTTTAGATTGTGCCTAAAAATGACGATTTTTGGATCTATAGATTAGGAGTTATGAATTTCACGGGAAAAGACTATTTTAAATGTAAACCCTTATAAATCCTTGTGGTTAACTCCAAAATTTGTAAAATTTTTATTGGGAGTACATATATATAACAGAAGTATACTCTGTAAATTTCGAAATTTTTGGACAAAAGTACAGTTTATGATAAATGTTTAAATATTCGGTAGTTTTGGCCATATGAAAAATAGTAAATGAATTTTAAAAATTCTAAGAAAAATATATGTTCATTATGAGACTATATTCTGTTAAATCCTAGAAAAGAAATTTTTTTGAGACTGATTTGGTATTTTTCATGAAAATAGACTAGTTATGAGTAAATGAATTAAATATGTTATGTGAAGTAAGAAAATTGGAAAATAGGATTTTATGGCTTGAGAATCCTATATAAGGTATATGCATATTTTTGATGAGGGTTTTGGTTATTGGTGATGAAATCTTATGAGTTTGGCATTTTAGGATTATTAAATGCATTAATTAGTAAAGTATAAACAATTAAAATAAATTATTTATAAGTTTAAGAAATGATTAAAATATTATTGTAATATTAATAATATTAGATTATGAGATTATTAAGTGATTTATAACATTTGGATTAATGTGTTGTAAATATTGATATGGATTTTATTGTGAAACTTTATCTTTTCGTGTCGGGGTTACTATTCATGAGTTACTATTTATGAGTTACTATTCACGAGTTACTATCTATGGGGTACTATTCACGACAAAATTAGTTTCTTTTTCTGACCAAATTATCGTTGATTTATAAATCTTACTCTTGAAATTAAACCCATGTTTTGATTATATTATTTTTATAACATTTTTAAATTCCTGGTGATGAAATTTCTCTTTGACTTGAGTGTAAAGATGGGTAGATTATTGGTATGATCGTGACTATAGGTTCACTTTGGCCAGTAGTGCAAAGATGAATTGTTGACTGGTATGATCATGACCATTGAATTTATAATTGAATATCTTTAGCTTAAGTGCAAAGGTGAATTGATTTACATAGTTATAATTATTGTTTATATAAATTTTAAAATATATTTCTTTGAGATATTAATATCTTTGGCCTATAGTGTAAAGATGACCTATTATTGAATATCTTTGCCCTGTAGTGCAAAGATGAACTGTTGTTGAATATCTTTGGCCCGTAGTGTAACATTCCAGAATTTTAAAATGTAATATTAAATATATATTGATTTATATAAGTATTTAATGGGTATGTTGTTCAATTTGAGTTTATGTGGTGTAGTTATTTATTTCTTGAATAAATAATTAAATATTAAATATTAAATATTTATTTGCAATATTAAATATTTATTGAATTATATGGCAAATTGAGTTGATGTGATTTAGTTATTTATTTGTTGAATAAATAATTAAGGAGGTAAGAAAATTAATTGTTATGAGATTATATAATAATTGAATTTAATAAGTAAGCTAGAGAGCTTATAGTGATTTAAATAAATTATAATATTTTAAATAGGAAGTGGTAATTTAAAATATTAGTTGGTTAAATAAAATTATAATTATAAAAGAAATTATAGTTATTTGATATTAAATTATGTGCTAAAGTAATTTAATAGATTAATGTTTTAATTGATTTATTAATTAAATAAAAGTGTGACTAATAACCTTGCTATAAAAGAGTTATTAAAATAAATTAAAAGAGTGTATTTTAGTTTTGGCCAAACAAGTCTTATTGCATATTAAGTCTTTCATATAATTGTGTTTTACCAAACAAGGCATAAGGATTTAATGGGTTATATTTTAGTGGTTAGCCAAACAAGCCTTATAGCTTTTGATTTTCAAAATAAAAATAACTGATGTCAGTTAAGTTAGAGTTATATTATATATTTAATATATACATTATATCTATATACGTTATATTAGTTTACGTATGTTAGAGTTAGGAAGAAAGAAAGCTCAGAAGAAGAAAAGAGAGAAGAAGAAGAATATCACAGAGAAAAGTTTGAGAAAATTCTAGAGAGAAAGTGAGTGATTCTAACAGGTTTTTGAGAAAAGAATTGAAAAAAAGAATAGCCATCATCTTCTTAATCAAAGGTAGGAGCTTAACCTTTTTCTTTAAAGTTTAGTTTTTTTTTTCTTCCAAAAAGTTCTCTGTGAAATTTTTATAAAGGATAAATTGTTATTATGTATATAGTTTGATATGATTATTGATTATAAGGTTATTTCATGAGTTTATATATGATTATAGGCATAGTAATCCATGTATATATGTGTTTTGTGGAAGAAAGTATATTAAAGTGTTTACAGGAAAATATATATAAATATGGCTTAATTTAAAATAGAAATTAAGGTTTTATTAGTTGTTAAATTGATAATTGATTGTTGGAATTGATAGAGTATGTAAAATCATAACTATAATGTTTTGAAATTTCTATTTTGATTGAAAAACAAAATCGCAGTGTTGATTTTCATTGAAAATATCAAACAAGAGTTTTTGCCAAAAACATTGAAATTGGGTGTTGTATATTTGATGTTTAAGTTATTTTATGAGTAGAAACATGTTAGAAGTCTTCACAATATGTTTTTATAAAGTTTATATGTAAATTACATGATAATAAGTCTATTAGATTCGAGCTTTTAGGCCAATTTGGCTTTTGTTCATGCTGTTGCCGAGTTTGGTTGCCGAATTCTGGACTCTGGCGCTGCAGCGTGGCCCAGCAGTACAAATCTCGCGCTGCAGCGCCGGCGCCACGCCACAACGCCAATTAATGGCCTGTGACCCGAGCCGCAGCGCCAACTCAGCGCCGCAGCGCGACCCATAGTGTAAACTGTGGCGCCGCGGCGCGAGTTAGCAGAATGTTCTGATAGTTTTGTTTAAGTATACAAATTTTGAAAATAAATGTTATGTGTTAATAATATGAATGTTAAATGATGATTTCTGTAGTATTAGACTATGACTGAGCATGTTACCAAGAGTTAATTAGTATTAACATAGTTTGATTATGTGAATTGGTAATTTAACATACATGATGAATGTATTAGTTATGTGATAATGACTAACTATGTCACGATGACATATATTTAGGGTATTGAAATTCAAGTGGTAAGGGTGTAGCTTGTGCTAAAGGCAAGTTTTCTAACTCTATTTTATAATTGAGCAAGTTTTCTAATCCTTTGTCTTATTGAACTATTTAATGTTGAACAAATTATTATTGTAATTCAATTATTGGGTAGCATGCATAACTAGATTTCTATGCATGTTTAATATTCAATTCTAATTAACCTTGGCTTAGTATTGTTCAAGCAAGGCATGCTATAGTATTCAAATTGTATGCTATTAGATTATTCCTAATGCATGATTTTAGTTACTATGGTTAATTCAATTATGATTATTCTACAAGTATAATGTCATGGATTTTATTCAACTACTCCGTAGTTGATGTTCGTTGAATTTTAAATTACCTTGAAAGCTTATCCAAACCAAACTTACATTGGTGTGGACTTGTATTCTAAATACTGAGATGAACAACTCTTTTAATAGAGGTTTACGCTTAGCGTTGAAATGGTTGTGCACAATAGATTGTACGAAGGGTTGATCCCCCTAAGTACGTGGAGTCCTTATAGTCTTATGACTGTTAAAGTTAAAGTTGAAAGACTACTTATAACTGTGGACATGATTCGTGGTCATTAGACCCTCAGTGAGTGTTAAAATTTACAGAAAGTTAATAGAATATATTGTTCAGTTCTATTGATACTAATATTGTCAATTGACGAAAAAGTTTAAAGATTTACTTATTATTATTTTAAGTGGGCCTTGTTTGCTCACTCTTGCCTGTAAAATTTCTAACAGCTAAAGTTGAAACTGGTGACGTACCAAGCACCAGTAATGGAAAAGGAAAGATGAATAAGTGCTGAAGACTTGTAATAGTTTGATAGTTTATTTTCAGACTTTGGTTTAATGATTGTAATGAAGTTAGTTAATTATCTGCATTTGAATGATTGTTGTTAAAGGTTAGATAACCTGGGAGATTTTATTTAAGTTTAATCCTGTATGGGCATGTTTTCTTTTATTTATTCAATTCTATTATGAATGGGTAGTTAGTAACTGTATGTTTTGTTTACGTGAGCACCAAATCTTGAGGAAATGAAGTACCAAGATTTAGGGGTGTCACAGGTTGGTATCAAAGCTTTAGGTTATGAACCTTAGGTAGGGGGAAAAAAAACCTTAGGAGGTAACCTTTGAAAAGATAGTGGAGATAACTCTTATCGAGTTTTAAGAAAGAAGTAATAAAACACTTATGTGTTTATGTGTTTATAACTTATGTACTCGTGAGTGTTGAATAGTAATGATTAATAATTAAAACTTTAAAACTTTGTTGTCAGGATGACTAATGTCGGAGAATCCAGTAAGGCTAGGGAGGAGGGACCTCAAATGCCTATAGAGGAGGAGCCTCGCGACATTCAGGTAGTTTGGGAATAACTACTGCCACGGGAGTCAACCCCGTTGGTCACAGTAATTGAGGATGAGGATGATGATGTGGAGATAGATGAGGAGGATCTCGTTGAGTTGCCACAGGAGGATGAGGATGACGAGGATGAGGAGGAAGAGACTTCACTAAACTCGATAGCTGCTCGTATGTACGATGAAGTCTACGACCGCAACGTGGAACTTCAGGATACCGTTAAGGAGTTGCAGGAGATAGTAGCTGAACAACAGACTGCTATGACGCAAAAAGACGGCGAGATCCAGGATCGTGAGGGATGACAGACAAACGCCGAGGAGAAACTACTACAGACTGAAGGAGAGAAAGAACAATTGATTGAGATGGTTGCTGAACTGAAGAACAAACTGAGAGAAGAAGCTGCTAAGAGGGCAATAGCTGAAGATGCATATGAGGAAGCTTATCAACGAACTGGAAGAGCAGCGAGAGACGCGCAGACAAAGAGGATGAAGATGGAAGAGATGTATAAAGTATTTAATGTCGCAATTAATCGAGCTCAAGATCGAGTCATGGGATATCCGATTCAGTTCGAAACGCTACCATCATACGTGTTAGATCGTAGAACCATGTTTCGAGTCATGGAGGAGGAACGTGATAGGGCTAATAAGTATCTTAATAGAACATCGTAGTTGTAGTACGATGAGTGAAAGGTTAAATAAATTGTAAATCCCAAGTCTTATGCAACCTATGGGATATGATTATGATGTTGTCCTGAAACTTTTGTAGTTCAGGAAAGGAATGTAAATAGCAGTGATGCTATTGTTTTTATGTTTTTCGATGTAATGATGAATAAATAAAAGTTTTTACTTTATTCAAAGTGTTATGTGTTATGTGGTTATTTCTATTATGGAGGCAAGTTAATTAGGAAATACTTAAGAAGCTGAGTAATAGTCTAATAGATGTTTTATTTTAACAGAAAATGCCTCCCAGACTTCAACCACCACGACAGAGAACCATCGAAGAAACCAAAAACGTCAATGTTGACGGTAATCCCGTTCAACAACTAGTAACTCTACTGACAGGAGCATTGCAGAATTAACCACAAATTCATGGTACAACGTTTAAGGATTTCAAGGCGGTTGGACCACCTGAATTCCATGGGTCCATGAATCCAGTCAAAGCACAAACCTGGATTATGGAGATAGAAAAAGTGTTCGATGTCGCTAGGGTAGGGGATGACCAGAAGACTGCTTTCGCAACATTTATGTTGAAAGCAGAAGCTAGTTATTGGTGGCAGGCCAATAAAACTCGAGAAGGGCCAGGAGTAATGACCTGGGATAGGTTCAAGGAGTTATTTTTTGAGACCAATTTTCCAGAGAGTTCGAAGAGTCAGCTGGAAGTACAGTTTCTGGAACTAAAGCAAGGGACGATGACGGTATCTGAGTATGCCGCGAAGTTCAACGAATTGGCGAGGTTTGCGCCATATCAAGTCAGCACAGACGAACGTAAGGCGAAGAGATTTGAACAGGGACTGAAGCCCTGGCTGCACAGTAGGGTCTCCCTGTTCCAGTTGAAGACATTTGCAGCAGTGATGGAGAAAGCAGTACTCACTGAAGGTGGAGGTGAGGAGGTGACAAAGTTCAATCAGGAATAAAAGAAGAAGAAAAATGAGAATGAGATTAAGAATTGAGCTGATAACTGTGGAAACAACAACAACAACAACAGCTTGAAGAGGAAGTGAAATGGAATCATGGGTGCTGGAAACCAGCAGGGTAACCAGCAAAATAAAAAGTTTGAAGCATGTGCAACATGCGGGAAATTTCACAAGGGTGCGTGCTTGATGGGGAAACGAGTTTGCTACAATTGTGGCCAGGAGGGTCACATCGCCCCAAATTACACTCAACCGAAGAAGAATGCGTGCTTCACGTGCGGATCCAAGGATCACTTTGCTCATGAGTGCCCTAAGAAGGAGGGAGTGACAATCAGAAGCAGTGGAGGTAACATTGGAAGTACATGGGCCATTGCAGGACCTGTAACATCAAACAAACCCACAGCCAGAACCTTCAACATGACTGTGCAAGATGCTGTGCAATCAAAAGATGTGGTGTCAGGTATTATCCCAATCAATGATATTAATGCATATGTATTATTTGATTCGGGTGCTACTTGCTCGTTTATATCTGATGAATTTGCTAAGAGGTTAGAGTAGCCTAGAGAAGAACTGAATTTTCCTTTGAACATAGAAATTGCGAATAAGGAAGTAATCCCTGTTAGATTCGTATACAAGAACTGTAGGGTGAACATTAAGGATAATATCTTGTTGGTAGATTTAATTCCGATTAAACTCGGGGAGTTTGATGTAATTTTGGGAATGGAATGGCTGTTCAAATATGAAGCAGTAATCGATTGTCACAAGAAGTGTGTAAACCTTATGACACCGTCAAAGGTAGTATTTTATGGTAGCAAGTCACCTAGACAAATGAAATGTCTGATGACTATGCAGGCCAAGAAATTGTTGAGTCAAGGTTGTGTGGGCTATTTAGCTTACATAGTCGATACTCAGAAGAATGGTGTAAAAATAGAAGAAATACCAGTAGTGAGGGAATTCGAAGACGTGTTTCTAGAGGATTTGCCAGGACTTCTGCCTGACAGAGAAATTGAGTTTGTGATCGACTTAGCGCCAGGAACAGCACCAATATCGAAGGCCCCATACAGAATGGCTTCGGTGGAAATGAAGGAACTGATGGTACAGTTGCAAGAACTACTGGATAAGAAATATATTCAACCAAGCGTATAGCCGTGGGGAGCGCCCGTTTTATTCGTGAAGAAGAAGGACGGGTCAATGCGTCTTTGCATTGATTACAGGGAGTTAAACAAAGTCACTATTAAAAATAAATACCCGTTGCCAAGAATAGATGACTTGTTTGATCAATTGTAGGGAGCTAAGTATTTTTCGAAAATAGATTTGAGAAGTGGGTACCACCAGTTGAAGGTGAGGAAGAAGGATATACCACGAACGACATTCAGAACTCGGTATAGACATTACGAGTTTCTGATGATGTCTTTTGGTTTAACCAATGCACCTGCTGCGTTCATGGATTTGATGAACAGGATGTTTAAACCATTCTTAGACAAGTTTGTAGTGGTATTTATTGATGACATTCTGGTTTATTCCAAAACTCCAGAATAACACGTGGAACACTTACGTTTGACATTGGAGACATTAAGAAGGGAAAAGCTGTACGCGAAATTCTCTAAGTGCGAATTTTGGCTCGACCATGTACAATTTTTGGGTCATGTTATTGACAAGGATGAGATTTCAATGGATCCATCAAAAGTGGAAGCTGTAATCAATTGGGAACAACCAAGAACACCGTCAGAAGTGAGGAGTTTCTTGGGACTGGCTGGTTGTTATAGAAGATTTATTCAAGATTTTTCTAAGATAGCCATTCCGTTAATAAATTTGACAAGGGAAGCTGTAAAATTCGTGTGGACGGAGAAATGTGAAGAAAGTTTTCAAGATTTGAAGAAGAAGCTAAGTGTAGCACTTGTGTTGACATTACCAGACAATACAGGAAATTTTGTGGTGTATAGTGATGCCTCACACAAAGGGTTGGGTTGTGTTCTGATGCAGAACGACAAAGTTATTGCGTATGCATCAAGACAACTGAGGGATTATGAGAAAGGGTATCCGATTCATGATTTGGAATTGGCTACAGTTGTATTTGCTCTGAATATATGGAAGCACTATCTTTATCGAAAGAAATGTGAGATCTACACAGACCACAAAAGTCTGAAGTATATCTTCACTCAGAAGGATTTGAACATGCGTCAACGAAGATGGATGGAATTGATAAAGGATTACGATTGTGAGATCTTTTATCATCCGGGCAAAGCGAATGTGGTTACAGATGCGTTAAGCAGGAAAGGTCGGGAAAAGTTGATGCTGATAACAACTCAGGAGGAACTCATTTCATCAATGACAAAACTGGAGTTGGAAATCAAATTTCCAAAAGAATCTGATGAACAACTATTTCAATTAGAAGCAGGTCCAACTTTACTGGACATGGTGAAGAACGCTCAGTTACAAGATGAAGAATGTGGAAAGATAAAGGAGAATATGGTTGATGGATGCGGTACGAAATACAAGGTCAATACCGAAGGATTACTACGGTTCGAGGGAAGAATCTGGGTTCCAGCAACACCAGAGCTGAAAGAAGAAATTTTGACCGAAGCTCATAGCTCAAAATATTCAATTCATCCAGGAAGCACGAAAATGTATTAAGACTTGCGTCGACATTTTTGGTGGCCGAATATGAAAAGGGACGTTGCAGAATGCGTAGCGAAATGCTTGACATGTCAAAGAGTAAAAGCCGAACATCAAAGACCCAGCGGATTACTTCAACCGTTGGAAATACCAGAATGGAAGTGGTAACACATCACGATGGATTTTGTGGTGGGTCTTCCAACTACTCATAGAGGATGTGATGCAATTTGGGTAATAGTGGACAGACTGACGAAATCAGCGCACTTTCTACAAATAAAGATTAGATTCAATCTTGATTAGTTGGCAAAATTGTACATTAAGGAGATCGTTTCGAGGCACAGAGTGCCAGTATCAATTGTGTCCCATAGAGATCCGCGATTCACATCAAATTTCTGGAAGAGATTACAAGAATGCATGGGGACACAGTTACGAATGAGTACGGCTTATCATCCACAAACAGATGGCCAAAGCGAACGAACAATTCAGACATTAGAAGATATGCTGAGAGCATGTGTCATGGACCTTAAAGGAAGCTGGGAAGAACAATTACCGTTGGTGGAATTTGCTTACAACAACAGTTACCACGCGAGCATCGGCATGCCACCTTACGAGGTATTGTACGGCAGAAAGTGCAGAACTCCACTGTGCTGGGATGAAGTCGGTGAACGACAACTGTTAGGACCAGAATTGGTACAACAAACTGCTGGCGTTGTTAAACTCATCAGGACAAGATTAGTAGCAACCCAAGACAGACATAAAAAGTATGTTGATCAACACATACAAGATCGTGCATTCGACGTAGGAACTTTTGTATTTTTAAAAGTTTCTCCTTGGAAAGGGAAAATTTGTTTCGGTAAAAAGGGAAAGCTAAGCCCGAGGTTTATTGGACCCTTTGAAGTGCTGCGAAGAGTGGGAGAAGTGGCTTACGAGGTAGCTCTACCTCCAGGGTTGGAAAACATTCATAATATTTTTCACATTTCGGTGTTACGACCATATAAACCCGACTACAAACATGTGATCGAGTATGAACCATTACAGTTTGAGAAAGATTTGTCTTATGAAGAGATTCCTATCCAGATAGTCGACAGGAAAGAACAAGTGCTCAGGAATAAAGTGATACCTTCTGTGAAGGTGATATGGAGGAACCACAACGCTGAAGAAGCTACGTGGGAACTCGAAGAGAAAATATTGAAAGAGTACCTTGAGTTATTTGTTTAATCCGTGTCTTCGATTCTAGGGACAGAATCTTTGTAAGTAGGGAAGAATGTAACGAATGATTTGTTTGAGTTGTGATTCTGAGGACATAATCTTTGTAAGGAGGGAATGATGTAACATTCCAGAATTTTAAAATGTAATATTAAATATTTATTGATTTATATAAGTATTTAATCGATATGTTGTTCAATTTGAGTTTATGTGGTGTAGTTATTTATTTGTTGAATAAATAATTAAATATTAAATATTAAATATTTATTTGCAATATTAAATATTTATTGAATTATATGGCAAATTGAGTTGATGTGATTTAGTTATTTATTTGTTGAATAAATAATTAAGGAGATAAGAAAATTAATTGTTATGAGATTATATAATAATTGAATTTAATAAGTAAGCTAGAGAGCTTATAGTGATTTAAATAAATTATAATATTTTAAATGGGAAGTGGTAATTTAAAATATTAGTTGGTTAAATAAAATTATAATTATAAAAGAAATTATAGTTATGTGATATTAAATTATGTGCTAAAGTAATTTAATAGATTAATGTTTTAATTGATTTATTAATTAAATAAAAGTGTGATTAATAACCTTGCGATAAAAGAGTTATTAAAATAAATTAAAAGAGTGTATTTTAGTTTTGGCCAAACAAGTCTTATTGCATATTAAGTCTTTAATATAATTGTGTTTTACCAAACAAGACATAATGATTTAATGTGTTATATTTTAGTGGTTAGCCAAACAAGCCTTATGACTTTTGATTTTCAAAATAAAAATAACTGATGTCAGTTAAGTTAGAGTTATATTATATATTTAATATATACATTATATCTATATACGTTATATTAGTTTACGTATGTTAGAGTTAGGAAGAAAGAAAGCTCAGAAGAAGAAAAGAGAGAAGAAGAAGAATATCACAGAGAAAAGTTTGAGAAAATTCTAGAGAGAAATGGAGTGATTCTAACAGGTTTTTGAGAAAAGAATTGGAGAAAAGAATAGCCATCATCTTCTTAATCAAAGGTAGGAGCTTAACCTTTTTCTTTAAAGTTTAGTTTTTTTTTTCTTCCAAAAAGGTCTCTGTGAAATTTTTATAAATGATAAATTGTTGTTATGTATATAATTTGGTATGATTATTGATTATAAGGTTATTTCATGAGTTTATATATGATTATAGGCATAGTAGTCCATGTATATATGTGTTTTGTGGAAGAAAGTATATTATAGTGTTTACAGGAAAATATATATGAATATGGCTTAATTTAAAATAGAAATTAAGGTTTTATTAGTTGTTAAATTGATAATTGATTGTTGGAATTGATAGAGTATGTAAAATCATAACTATAATGTTTTGAAATTTCTATTTTGATTAAAAAACAAAATCACAGTGTTGATTTTCATTAAAAATATCAAACATGGAGTTTTTGCCAAAAACATTGAAATTGGGTGTTGTATATTTGATGTTTAAGTTATTTTATGAGTAGAAACATGTTAGAAGTCTTCAGAATATGTTTATATGTAAATTACATGATAATAAGTCTATTAGATTCGAGCTTTTAGGCCAATTTGGCTTTTGTTCATGCTGTTACCGAGTTTGGTCGCCGAATTCTGGACTCTGGCGCTGCAGCGCCGGCACCACGCCGCAGCGCCGGCGCCATGCCGCAGCGTCGACGCCATGCCGCAGCGCCAATTAATGGCCTGTGACCCGAGCCGCAATGCCAACTCAGCGCCGCAGCGCGACCCACAGTGTAAACTGTGGTGCCGCAGCACGAGTTAGCGAAATGTTCTGACAGTTTTGTTTAAGTATACAAATTTTGAAAATAAATGTTATGTGTTAATAATATGAATGTTAAATGATGATTTCAGTAGTATTAGACTATGAATGAGCATGTTACCAAGAGTTAATTAGTATTAACATAGTTTGATTATGTGAATTGGTAATTTAACCTACATGATGAATGTATTAGTTATGTGATAATGACTAATTATGTCACGTTGACATATGTTTAGGGTATTGAAATTCAAGTGGTAAGGGTGTAGCTTGTACTAAAGGCAAGTTTTCTAACTCTATTTTATAATTGAGCAAGTTTTCTAATCCTTTGTCTTATTGAACTATTTAATGTTGAACAAGTTATTCTTGTAATTCAATTATTGGGTAGCATGCATAACTAGATTTCTATGCATGTTTAATATTCAATTCTAATTAACCTTGGCTTAGTATTATTCAAGCAAGGCATGCTATAGTTGTGACGCCCCCAAAATTAGGTATACATCACCCATCTTGGGTCGTCAGATACATGGTACAGAAAACAAATATAACTTACTAATACAACTGTTGTGTACAATACGACAAAACATAACTGTGAGTTTGAATACAATTATTGTGTACTAGAGACCATACAAACTCAAAAGGAGTCCTCATTACAATTATTGTCACACTATTTAATAGAATAGTGAGGACTACTAATACTATCATCTGGTCCATCACTCCGTTCCCCGACTCGTCCCAGCTATGTTCTCATTTCCTGAAGAGAACAGTGAAAGAAAGGGTGAGCTCAATTAGCCCAGTAAAAAATATTATGACTAAGATAATGCAGAATAAATTATCATTAGCCTTCAACAGTGTTAAACTGATAAAATATAACGAACATCAAGTTTAACTGCAGCGGGACAAGCAATCCATTAAAAGAGTCAAGTAGAGAATAAAATCTACTATCTTCTATGATTTAAAAGATTTTGCAATACTGTTATCGCTGGGACTCATCTTAATAAAATAATTCACGTCATTGAATCACCACTGCACTACACCCAAGGATATTCTTTAGTATCACGACCACAATTATCCATGCACTACGGGCCAAGAATATTTATGTACTCATTAATGGTCATGATCATGCCAACAACTGTCCATCAATGCACTACGGGCCAATGAGGACTTTTACCACATCATTTATAACATTACGGTCATGATTATACCGAATAATCCCTGGTCATAATCAAACCAAGTCCATCTATGCACTACAGGCCACAGATGACTTTTTACATTTTATAAACATGAGGATGATGACAATGATATAAGAATTCAATAAAACAAGTTCAAGAATTAATTTATCCAAGAATTAACAACGTCCAAATTGTCAACATGATACTACTTTGTGGAGTAAAATTCAAGAATGCTTAGAAGAATATTTTCATGAAAAGATACTGGATGAACCGCAATTATCAAGGATATTCCACTAATTTTATGGAGTATAAAAGTTAAAACTTAACCAACTGAGTATAATAAAGAATGGAATAATAAAAGAAATCACCTGGCATGCGATAGGCCGCATAGACAGGTTATTCCAATAGAATAATAAATAATGGAACCAGGTCCGGCGTAAACGCACAGACAGGATATTCCGACAGAATAATAAATAATGGAACCAGGTCCGGCGTAAAATACACAATAGGATGTTCCAACAGAATAATAATAAAAACGGAACTAGGTCCGGTGTAAAACACACAGATAGGATGTTCCAACAGAATAATAATAAAAACGGAACTAGGTCCGGTGTAAAACACACAGACAGGATGTTCCAACAGAATAATAGAAGAATGTCACCAAGTATAGGGTAGACCGCGTATACAGGTTATTCCAACAGAATAATAAGAAATGGAATAACAACAGTTCTCTTCATGAATAAGAAAGAATAACACTCCTTACCTGTAAGACCCCAACTTATTAATGAATAAAATCAAATTTTCTTTAAATATTATTGTGAATAATAAGGGGGTTAATTTGATATAATACTTTGGTTATGGGTGAAATGTGCAAATTTTGCAAAATAAGCAAGTGGTTATAAAATATTTATTTTTGGTCGGTGAATATTCGGTTGGTCGTGGAATATTCTTGCTGTCGGGGAATATTCGTACGACGACGCAGCCTTGTGTGGGCCCCATAACGGAAAGCGATTGGATGAAGAAAACGACAAGTATAAGTTGTTTATTAATAATGGCGTAGTTGTTACCGTTAACACTGTTTAAATACCCGGTGGTTAAAATACAGTAGCACACGGTATTGCACCAATTATTGATTCTTACGTAAGAAGGCACTACTCAATAATTGTTACAGTAGTTATTATTTAATATTTTATTTTATTGATTCAATAATTGCTGCGTTGATATTTTATATTATTGTTGTTTCAATAATTGTTGCTGCACAGTATTTTCATTTATCAGATCAATAATTCATATTATTTGAATAATATTATTAGATAACATTATTGGCAATGTCTAGAAAGTTCTGTCTAAGGAGAGGTTTGGTCATCTAATTGCGCGCCAGTAAGGAGAAATCCTTATTGGAAAGCCCCCTCTTTCCTGGGAACGGCCTGGTTGTCATAAATGTGATTCTGTAATATTATTTGTGAATAATTAATTATTGATTCATATGATAAGGAAATATTTATTTTATGTGGATATAAATGAGGGATATATTTTTGTGGTTAAAAATGAAGGAGTTAATGTTGAGGTTTTTGTCAGTATTTTTGTCGGAATGGAGGTATTAAAAATCAGGATTTTTGAGATAGTTTGCGGGGGTTATAATTTTTAATCCGACCGTTGGATCGTGGTAATTTTTGGATATGTTATACATATATAAGTTGAGTATATGTCCACAAATTTTGAACCGTTAAAAATGAACGTATGATTTATTACGAATTTTACAAGATGACTGGTTCAGAAATTGTTGAATTTTCGGAGTTTATCATTTTGGTGGAAAATTCTAGAATTGGTGGGCCCCACTTGTGGTTGGTGAAGAAATGTGCTGAATTATATTTCAAATGTGGTGGGTGGGAATAGTAGCAGGTAAAGCCATCAGGTTGCAGGTCAAACCTACCAAAATTTTCCTATAAATAGAGGGCTAAGTTAGAATTGAAAATCACACCAGAAACAAGTTTTCTCTCTTTCTCTCTCTAGATTATTGAGTGTATTTTGTGAGTATTTAGATACTTTGAGAGTTTCTATTCATCAGAGCAAGTTTCTTTCAGCCTTATACCGGTATTCCGACCAGAAGTACTGATATTTTGAGGTAAGGGATATTATTTTCTTCTTAATGATATTATTTTCTTCAATATCATTATGCTGAAATATTGATATGAGTTTTTATCAAATTTGGAACTTTTTGTGTCGGGGGTTACTATTCACGTATACGGCACTATTCACGTATACGGCACTATTCACGAATACGGCACTATTCACCGAAAAATAAAATTTTCCCTTTTTGTCCAAGATGTCTATTATGGTTACTATCTTTGATTGTATCCATGTTTTGATCTTTATTTTTGAATTCTGCTTCACAATTGATTATTATGAAGTATTATTGATCTTGGATAAACTGTTATACGAATCCCTACTATTTGTCCTTCTGTCTCACTGGATTCGTTCTCTTTAAGATATTTTTCATCATCCTCAGTCCTAAATGATGATATTACTGAATATCTTTGGCCTGTAGTGCAAAGATGTATAATTACTTGATGAATATCTTTGGCCTGTAGTGCAAAGATGAACAGGTGTTGAGATGAACATGACCGACTGATGATACAAATGAATATCTTTGGCCTGTAGTGCAAAGATGAATATTTGGTTAAAGATGATTATTAATTGATGTTACAGGGATAAAATATTGATGATGGACTTTTAAATCTTAGAAGATAGTAGAATTCTTTCTCTACTTGACTCTTCTAATGGTTTGCTGTTTCCGCTGCAGTTGTTGATCTAAAACTTGTTGTCGATTATATTTTATCAGATTTTTCCCTGTTGAAGACTAACGATAATTTGTTGTATATTATCTTAGTCATAATATTCTTTACTGGGCTAGTTGAGCTCACCCTTTTCCTTTTTGTTCCATTTTTCTTCTCAGGAGGTGAGAACATAGCAGGATCTAGTCGGGGTATGGAGTGATGGTTCTAGAAAGATGTATTAGCAGTCCTCACTATTTCTGTAAAATAGTGTTTGAATAATTGTAATGAGGATTTATTTGAGTGTGGATATTGTCTAGAAGACAATATTTGTATTTAAACTCACAGTATGTGTTGTCGTATTTTGCACGACAATTGTATTATTGAAGTTGTAGTTTGCTTTCTGTACCATGTATTTGGCGACTCAGAATGGGTGTTGTATACCTATTCTGGGGGCGTCACAGTTGGTATCAGAGCTTAGGGATATGATCCCTGGCTGAGATGTGAGACAAGAACTAGGAGGGGAGAGACGGGGAATTCCTTCGCTAGTATGACCTGACTAAGTTTATTTGGTGTTTATTTGGTCGGTCAGAGTATAGGGATAATATATGACATGACTATTAACCCTTGTTTTATGGCAGTATTTAAGAATGGCAGCTGAGAACGTTAATAATGGAGTAAATCAGACCGTGGAGACACCTTTGATCACTACCCAGGGGAACGTGCAACAGGAAGGCAATATTCCTCCTGTAAACAACGTTACCGAGCAAACGATGAATGATGGAATGTTTAGGAGCTTTTTGCAGTTCATGCAAAATCAGACGAGGGAGACTCGTGTGCAGAATACGGGTGGAAATGATAACAACGCGCGGTTTGTCACAGCTAAGCAGTTCAAAGAATTGGGACCACCAGAATTTAAGGGAAAGCCGGATCCGATCATGGCGGAAACGTGGGTCAAGCAAATTACCAAGATATTTGATGTCTTGGGATGCACGGAGGAACAGAAGGTTCCATTCGCCACATTTATGTTCCGCGGTGAGGCAGACTACTGGTGGGAGTCTGTGAAGCGTACCCAGCCTGACGCACTCAACATGTCCTGGGAAACATTTCAAAAACTGTTCAATGACAAGTACTTTCCTGAAAGTATTCGTCATATGAAGGAGGTTGAGTTTATTAGACTGGAACAAAACAACATGACGGTGTCCCAGTACGAGGCGAAGTTTGCAGAGTTATCCAGGTTTGCACCTCATTTGGTCGAAAATGAGGAACGAATGACAAGGATGTTTCTGAGAGGTCTAAAACCCGAGATTCGGCAATATCTTATCTCTCATAAATTTTCTTTATATTCAGATGTTGTAAACAGGGCTCAATTATTAGAGCGAGATAATGAGTATGTGCAACCGAGGGACCACAACCAGGGTCATACCGGTGGCGGCAGTCATCGAAGCAATGAAAACCAGCAGGGAGGAAAACATTCGAACAAAAGCGGTAACCACTCTGGTGGTAATCGTGGTCGTGATAATAGAAGGAGCGAGTCGGGAGGGATTTCAAGAAGAGAAGGTACAACAATGATAACGTGAAGACGTCAGCACAAACATCAACTGTTTCTAGGGGAGGAGAACGACCACCGTCGTATGTTACAAATGTGGGAAAGAGGGACATATCAGCCCAAACTGCCCACAACAATCCAAGGTATGTTATAACTGTGGAAAGGAAGGTCATATAGCTCGAGAGTGTTCTGTAGCAAAACCAAGTTCAGCGGGGATGGTGACTCCAAAAGTTATCCCGGATAAGTCGAAATCAGCGGTTCCTGGAAGGGCGTTTGTCGTTACTGGCCAAAACGCGAGAAACCCGAACGAGGTGATCACGGGTAAGCTAATCTTGAATTCTTGCGAAGTTTATACTTTACTAGATACCGGTTCTACCCATTCTTTTATCTCTCCTGCTTGTGCTCAACGTTTAAACTTGACTCCGGAGAAATTGGACTTTAACTTATCTGTTGAAACTCCGTTGGGTGAAACCTTCGTTACATCTACAGTTTATAAATCTTGCATGATCCAAGTTGGCACTATCACATTACCTGTTGATCTTATCTCTTTAAAGATACTTGCTTTTGATGTGATTTTAGGAATTGATTGGTTAACCACTCATCATGCTAAAATTGATTGTTTTCGTAAGGTTGTTAGTTTTCATATTCCTAACCAACCTGTCATACGAATTCAAACTACTAAACCACTAAAATCAGTCACTGTCATATCAAGCCACAAAGCTATTCGTTTATTGAAAAACGGATGTCAAGCTTTCTTAGCCCATGTTATGGATTTGAACAAAGACAAGTCAGATTTGAATAATATTTCTATTGTTAGAGAATTTCCCGATGTATTTCCTGAAGAACTTCCCGGTCTACCCCCGGAACGAGAAATTGAATTCTTTATTGACCTTGAACCCGGTACAAAGCCCATTTCTAAAACCCCATATCGAATGGCTCCTATTGAACTTCAGGAGTTAAAAGTCCAACTACAGGAGTTGTTGGACATCGGTTTTATTCGTCCTAGTACGTCTCCTTGGGGTGCTCCTGTTTTATTCGTAAAGAAGAAAGACGGGAGTATGCGACTTTGTATCGACTATCGAGAATTGAATCATGTCACTATCAAGAATAGGTATCCGCTACCTCGCATTGATGACCTGTTTGACCAGTTGCAAGGAGCACAATTCTTTTCAAAGATCGATCTTCGTTCTGGATATCATCAGCTGAAGATTAAAACTGAGGATATTCCAAAGACTGCCTTCAGAACTCGGTACGGGCATTATGAATTCTTAGTAATGTCTTTTGGATTGACTAATGCTCCTGCTGCCTTCATGGATATGATGAACCGTGTATTCAAAGAATATTTGGATCAGTTCGTTGTTGTCTTTATTGATGACATCCTCATCTATTCCAAAAGCCGTGAAGATCATGAGCGCCATTTGAAGCTGGTACTGCAAAGGCTTCGTGAAAACAAGCTATATGCCAAACTGAAGAAATGCGAGTTCTGGCTTGAGGAAGTAGCATTCCTTGGGCACGTGGTGTCAAAACATGGAGTATCTGTCGACCCGGCGAAGATTGAAGCCATACAAAGTTGGGAGCAACCGAAGTCGGTAACCGAAGTACGTAGCTTTCTGGGCTTAGCTGGTTATTATCGGAGATTTGTGGAAGGATTTTCTCGAATCGCTACTCCGTTAACTCAGCTGACTCGGAAAGATACAAAATTCGTATGGAGTGAGGAATGCGAGAAGAGTTTCCAAGAACTCAAGAGGAGACTCATTTCGGCACCTGTTTTGACAATACCATCTGGTTCGGATGGATTTGTTATCTACAGCGATGCTTCAGGCAAAGGGTTAGGATGTGTTCTCATGCAACATGGGAAAGTCATAGCCTATGCCTCACGACAACTCAAAGAATATGAGAGGAATTATCCTACTCATGATTTGGAGTTGGCAGCAGTCGTTTTTGCGTTGAAGATCTGGAGACACTACCTGTATGGGGAGAAAGTGGAGATCTATACAGATCATAAAAGCCTCAAATATTTCTTCACCCAAAAGGAACTCAACATGCGGCAACGACGTTGGCTTGAGCTGTTGAAAGATTACGATCATACCATCCAATACCATCCTGGAAAAGCAAACGTAGTAGCTGACGCATTGAGTAGAAGATCATATGCGGGTACGAGTGCAATGTTTTTAACACAAAGGCCCATTTTGTATGACTTGCAAAGGATGGAGATAGAGATGAAGGCTCCAAGTACCCACATGATGATATCAAATATACGAGTAGAACCGACTTTAATCGATAAAGTTAAAGCTGCTCAAGCTACGGATATAGAGCTGATGCGTATGAAGAAGAAAGTGCAAGAAGGTGCTATTCCAGAAGCAAGAATCGATGAAGAAGGAATACTTCGAGTCAACTCCAGACTTTGTGTTCCTAACGATTTTGACTTGAAGCATAGAATAATGATGGAGGCACACAACACACCGTTTGCAATCCATCCTGGGAGTACCAAAATGTATCACGATCTTCGACATACATTTTGGTGGAGCAATATGAAAAGAGAGATCGCGGAGTTTATCTCGAGATGTTTAACTTGTCAACGTGTAAAAGCGGAGCATCAAGTACCAAAGGGTCCATTGCAACCACTTGAGATTCCGAAATGGAAGTGGGAACACATTACTATGGATTTTGTTACGGGTCTTCCCAAGGTTTCTCAAGGCATAGATGCGATTTGGGTTATTGTTGATAGATTAACCAAGTCCGCTCATTTCTTACCGATACGTGAGACTTATTCCCTTGAACGTCTTGCTAGTATGTACGTGAACGAGATTGTGAGATTGCATGGCATGCCAGTATCCATAGTTTCGGATCGTGACCCAAGATTCACTTCACGATTTTGGGTTAGCTTGCAGAAAGCTATGGGCACGGATTTACGATTCAGTTCAGCATACCATCCTCAAACGGACGGACAATCAGAGAGGACTATTCAAACTCTTGAAGATCTATTAAGACTTTGTGTCTTAGATCTCAAAGGGAGTTGGGATAAGTACCTACCATTGGTGGAATTCTCCTACAACAACAGTTATCAGGCGAGCATAGGTATGGCTCCATTTGAGGCGTTGTATGGAAGAAAATGTCGTTCTCCAGTATGCTGGGACGAGGTGGGTGAAGCAACATTGTTGGGACCAGAATTGGTACGCATTACTACAGAGAAGATCCAAACGATTCGACAACGTATACAAACGGCACAGGATCGACAAAAGAGTTATGCGGATCTTCATCGGAAGGACGTGGAATTTAATATTGGGGATCATGTATTGTTACGTGTTGCACCATGGAAGGGAGTTACAAGATTTGGGAAGAGAGGAAAGCTCAATCCAAGATTTGTTGGTCCATTTGAGATTCTTGAGCGAATAGGAAATGTGGCATATAGACTCGCATTACCTCCAAGCATGTCTCGTGTTCATAATGTTTTTCACATATCTATGCTTCGTAAATATGTTAAAGACCCGAACCACATTATTGAGTTAGAACCAGACGAGATAGCTGAAGATTTAACGTACGAGGAGGTACCTGTTAAGATCTTGGATAGGAAAGAGCATGTCCTACGCACGAAGGTTATACCACAAGTTAAGGTTTTGTGGAGAAACCATGCTATTGAAGAAATGACCTGGGAGTTGGAATCAGAAATGAAAGCGAGGTATCCTCACCTTTTTGAAACATCAGGTACGTACGTCAATTTCGAGGACGAAATTTCATAAGGAGGGGAGGTTGTAAGACCCCAACTTATTAATGAATAAAATCAAATTTTCTCTAAATATTATTGTGAATAATAAGGGGTTAATTTGATATAATACTTTGGTTATGGGTGAAATGTGCAAATTTTGCAAAATAAGCAAGTGGTTATAAAATATTTATTTTTGGTCGGTGAATATTCGGTTGGTCGTGGAATATTCTTGCTGTCGGGGAATATTCGTACGACGACGCAGCCTTGTGTGGGCCCCATAACGGAAAGCGATTGGATGAAGAAAACGACAAGTATAAGTTGTTTATAATAACGGCGTAGTTGTTACCGTTAATACTGTTTAAATACCCGGTGGTTAAAATACAGTAGCACACGGTATTGCACCAATTATTGATTCTTACGTAAGAAGGCACTACTCAATAATTGTTACAGTAGTTATTATTCAATATTTTATTTTATTGATTCAATAATTGCTGCGTTGATATTTTATATTATTGTTGTTTCAATAATTGTTGCTGCACAGTATTTTCATTTATCAGATCAATAATTCATATTATTTGAATAATATTATTAGATAACATTATTGGCAATGTCTAGAAAGTTCTGTCTAAGGAGAGGTTTGGTCATCTAATTGCGCGCCAGTAAGGAGAAATCCTTATTGGAAAGCCCCCTCTTTCCTGGGAACGGCCTGGTTGTCATAAATGTGATTCTGTAATATTATTTGTGAATAATTAATTATTGATTCATATGATAAGGAAATATTTATTTTATGTGGATATAAATGAGGGATATATTTTTGTGGTTAAAAATGAAGGAGTTAATGTTGAGGTTTTTGTCAGTATTTTTGTCGGAATGGAGGTATTAAAAATCAGGGTTTTTGAGATAGTTTGCGGGGGTTATAATTTTTAATCCGACCGTTGGATCGTGGTAATTTTTGGATATGTTATACATATATAAGTTGAGTATATGTCCACAAATTTTGAACCGTTAAAAATGAACGTATGATTTATTACGAATTTTACAAGATGACTGGTTCAGAAATAGTTGAATTTTCGGAGTTTATCATTTTGGTAGAAAATTCTAGAATTGGTGGGCCCCACTTGTGGTTGGTGAAGAAATGTGCTGAATTATATTTCAAATGTGGTGGGTGGGAATAGTAGCAGGTAAAGCCATCAGGTTGCAGGTCAAACCTACCAAAATTTTCCTATAAATAGAGGGCTAAGTTAGAATTGAAAATCACACCAGAAACAAGTTTTCTCTCTTTCTCTCTCTAGATTATTGAGTGTATTTTGTGAGTATTTAGATACTTTGAGAGTTTCTATTCATCAGAGCAAGTTTCTTTCAGCCTTATACCGGTATTCCGACCAGAAGTACTGATATTTTGAGGTAAGGGATATTATTTTCTTCTTAATGATATTATTTTCTTCAATATCATTATGCTGAAATATTGATATGAGTTTTTATCAAATTTGGAACTTTTCGTGTCGGGGGTTACTATTCACGTATACGACACTATTCACGTATACGGCACTATTCACGAATACGGCACTATTCACCGAAAAATAAAATTTTCCCTTTTTGTCCAAGATGTCTATTATGGTTACTATCTTTGATTGTATCCATGTTTTGATCTTTATTTTTGAATTCTGCTTCACAATTTATTATTATGAAGTATTATTGATCTTGGATAAACTGTTATACGAATCCCTACTATTTGTCCTTCTGTCTCACTGGATTCGTTCTCTTTAAGATATTTTTCATCATCCTCAGTCCTAAATGATGATATTACTGAATATCTTTGGCCTGTAGTGCAAAGATGTATAATTACTTGATGAATATCTTTGGCCTGTAGTGCAAAGATGAACAGGTGTTGAGATGAACATGACCGACTGATGATACAAATGAATATCTTTGGCCTGTAGTGCAAAGATGAATATTTGGTTAAAGATGATTATTAATTGATGTTACAGGGATAAAATATTGATGATGGACTTTTAAATCTTAGAAGATAGTAGAATTCTTTCTCTACTTGACTCTTCTAATGGTTTGCTGTTTCCGCTGCAGTTGTTGATCTAAAACTTGTTGTCGATTATATTTTATCAGATTTTTCCCTGTTGAAGACTAACGATAATTTGTTGTATATTATCTTAGTCATAATATTCTTTACTGGGCTAGTTGAGCTCACCCTTTTCCTTTTTGTTCCATTTTTCTTCTCAGGAGGTGAGAACATAGCATGATCTAGTCGGGGTATGGAGTGATGGTTCTAGAAAGATGTATTAGCAGTCCTCACTATTTCTGTAAAATAGTGTTTGAATAATTGTAATGAGGATTTATTTGAGTGTGGATATTGTCTAGAAGACAATATTTGTATTTAAACTCACAGTATGTGTTGTCGTATTTTGCACGACAATTGTATTATTGAAGTTGTAGTTTGCTTTCTGTACCATGTATTTGGCGACTCAGAATGGGTGTTGTATACCTATTCTGGGGGCGTCACATTACCATTTTAAAGAAGAACTGAAATAAGGAAGTAGTTAAGTAGCAGAATACTTTTCTTCTCTCTCTCTATAATTTCTCTCTATAGTTTCTCTCTCTAGAGTTCAGTGAATTCGTAAGAAATAATGAAGGAATGAGCTGCTATTTATAGAAAAATAGAATGCATAGTAACTAATCCATGAACAGTCCAGATTGATTACTTTAATCTGATGGTCCATATTTAAAGAAAAATCTTTTAAATAAAATATAATATATTCTATTTATAGAATAACTTTAATAAAGTATTCTGTTTTATATAAAAAGATGTTTCTGTTTTATTATGTTAATAATACGAATAAAACAAAACTTCATTATCGCTAAATAATTCATATTATTAACTGACAATAATTGAATCAAACTGAGTGATTTCTCACATAAGCATTAATAATCAATACTGTGTGCTACTATGCAACCACACGTATTACTGTACTTTTACTACCGAGTAGTTCAACAGTATCAATGGTAAAACTTCCGCCGTTATTTTTAATAAAATATTTTTATCGTTTTCTCAATCCGACAATAATTCTGTTATGGGGTCCACCAATGATTGTGCCGTTGTACGAATATTCCCTGTTAAAACGAATATTCCCCGACCAATCGAATATTATATAACAACTTGCGTACTTTGTAAAATTTATAAATATTACCCACAACTATAACATTATATCAAATTAACTCCATAATATTCAAAAATGATATTTATAGAAAATTCATCTTTATTTATAAAAGTTGGGGTCTTACAACCCCCCCTTCTTATGAAATTTCGCCCTCGAAATTAGGGTACGTACCTGGTATGTCGAAGAGGTAAGGATACCTTGATTTCATTTCAGATTCTAACTCCCAAGTCATTTCCTCAACATCGTGATTTCTCCACAAAACTTTGACTTGAGGTATAACCTTGGAGCGTAGAATATGTTCCTTCTTATCCAAGATTTGAATAGGAACTTCTTCATACGTCAAATTCTCCGCTATTTCGTCCGGTTCTAACTCAATAATGTGGTTCGGGTCTTCCACATATTTACGTAACATGGATATGTGAAAAACGTTATGAACACGAGACATACTTGGCGGTAAAGCGAGTCTATAAGCCACAGTTCCTACTCGATCGAGGATTAAAAATGGACCGATGAATCGAGGATTGAGCTTTCCTTTCTTTCCAAATCTCGTAACTCCTTTCCATGGAGCAACATGTAAGAACACATGATCTCCTATATCAAATTCCACGTCCTTTTGATGAAGATCAGCATAACTCTTTTGTCGATCTTGTGAGGTTTTTATACGTTATCGGATCGTTTGAATCTCTTCTGTAGTCATACGTACCAACTTCGATCCCAACAATGTTGCTTCACCCACCTCATCCCAGCATACTGGAGAACGACATTTTCTTCCATACAATGCTTCGAATGGAGCCATGCCCATACTTGCTTGATAACTGTTGTTGTAGGAAAACTCCACCAATGGTAAGAACTTGTCCTAACTTCCCTTGAAATCAAGCACACAGAGTCTTAATAGATCTTCAAGAGTTTGAATAGTCCTCTCTGATTTTCCGTCCGTCTAAGGATGATATGCCGAACTAAATCGTAAATCCGTGCCCATAGCTTTTTGTATACTAACCCAAAGTCATGAAGTGAATCTTGGGTCTCGATCAGAAACAATGGATACTGGCATACCATGCAGTCTTACAATCTCGTTTATATACATACGAGCAAGACGTTCAAGTGTATAAGTTTCTCGTATCGGTAAGAAATGAGCAGACTTGGTCAATCTATCAACAATGAACCAAATCGCATCTATACCTTGAGAAACCTTAGGAAGACCGGTAACGAAATCCATAGTAATATGCTCCCACTTCCATTCTGGAATTTCAAGTTGTTGCAATGGACCTTTTGGTACTTGATGCTCTGCTTTGACTCGTTGACAAGTTAGACACCTTGAGATAAATAGCGCTATCTCTCTCTTCATATTGCTCCACCAAAATGTATGACGAAGATCATGATACATTTTGATACTTCCAGGATGGATTGCAAACTGTGTGTTGTGCGCCTCCATCATGATTTTATACTTTAAATCAGGGTTGTTAGGAACACAAAGTCTGGAGTTGACTCGAAGTATTCCTTCTTCATCGATTCTTGCTTCTGGCATAGCACCTTCTTGCACTTTCTTCCTCATACGCATCAGCTCCAGGTCTGTAGCTTGAGCAACTTTAACTTTATCGATTAAAGTTGGTTCTACTCGTATATTCGCCATCATCACATGGGTCCCTGGAGTCTTTAACTCTATCTCCATCCTTTGCAAGTCACACAAAATGGGCCTTTGTGTTGACAATATCGCACTCGAACTTGCATATGATCTTCTACTCAATGCGTCAGCTACCACGTTCGCTTTTCCAGGATGGTATTGAATGGTATGATCATAATCTTTCAACAGTTCAAGCCAACGTCGTTGTCGCATGTTGAGTTCCTTTTGAGTGAAGAAATATTTGAGGCTTTTATGATCCGTAAAGATCTCCACCTTCTCCCCATACAAGTAATGCCTCCAAATTTTAAGTGCAAAGACAACAGCTGCCAACTCTAGATCATGAGTAGGATAATTCCTCTCATATTCCTTGAGTTGTCTTGATGCATAGGCTATGAATTTTCCATGTTGCATGAGAACGCATCCCAACCCTTTGCTCGAAGCATCACTGTAGATGACAATTCCCTCCGAGCCAGATGGTATTGTTAGAACAGGTGCTGAAATGAGTCTCCTCTTGAGTTCTTGAAAACTCTTCTCACATTCTTCGCTCCAACCGAACTTTGTATCTTTCCGAGTCAGCTGAGTTAATGGAGTAGCGATTCGAGAAAATCCTTCCACAAATCTCCGATAATAACCAGCTAAACCAAGAAAGCTACGTACTTCGGTCACTGATTTAGGTTGTTCCCAGCTTTGAATAGCTTCAATCTTTGCCTGGTCAACAGATATTCCACGACTTGATACTACGTGCCCAAGGAATGCTACCTCCTCTAGCCAGAACTCGCACTTCTTCAGCTTGACATAAAGCTTGTATTCACGAAGCTTTTGGAATACCAGCCTCAAGTGTTGCTCATGATCTTCATGGCTTTTGGAATAAATAAGGATGTCATCAATAAAGACGACCACAAAGTGATCCAAATATTCCTTGAATACCCGGTTCATCATATCCATAAAGGCAGCAGGAGCATTAGTCAACACAAAGGACATGACTAGGAATTCATAATGCCCGTACCGAGTTCTGAAAGCCGTCTTTGGAATATCCTCAGTTCTAACCTTCAGCTGATGATATCCAGAACGAAGATCGATCTTTGAAAAGAATTGTGCTCCTTGCAACTGGTCAAACAGGTCATCAATACATGGCAATGGGTACCTATTTTTGATGGTGACATGATTCAACTCCCGATAATCAATACAAAGTCGCATACTTCCATCTTTCTTCTTCACGAATAGAATAGGATCACCCCAAGGAGAAGTACTAAGACGAATAAAGTCAATGTCTAACAATTCCTGCAGTTGGATCTTTAACTCCTGAAGTTCAATAGGAGCCATTCGATATGGGGCTTTGGAAATGGGTTTTGTACCGGGTTCAAGGTCGATACAAAAATTAATTTCTCACTCTAGGGGTAGGCCAGGAAGTTCTTCAGGGAATACGTCAGGGAATTTATTAACAATAGAAATATCATTCAAAACTGACGTATTTTTGTTTAGATCCGTGACATGAGCTAAGAAAGCTTGACATCAGTTTTTCAATAAACGAATAGCTTTATGGCTTGAGATGACAACGATTGATTTTAATGGTTTGGTTGCTTGAATTCGCATAATAGGTCGATTAGGAATATTAAAGCTAACAACCTTACGAAAATAATCAATTTTTGCATGATGAGTAGTTAACCAATCAATCCCTAGAATCACGTCAAATGCAAGTATTTTTAATGAAATCAGATCGACAGGTAATGTGTGGGTACCAACTTGAATCAAATAAGACTTATAAACCGTGGATGTAATGAAGGTTTCTCCCAATGGAGTTTCAACAGATAAGTCAAAGTCTAATTTCTCCGGAGTCAAATTTAATCGATGAGCGCAAGTAGGAGAAATAAAAGAATGGGTAGAACCAGTATCAAATAAAGTATAGACTTCGTTAGAGTTTATGATAAGCTTACCCGTGATGACCTCATTCGGGTTCCTTGCTTTCTGGGAGGTCACAACAAACGCTCTCCCTTGCACTACCGATTTTGACTTTTCTGGGACGGCCTTTGGTGCCTCCATCCTGGCTGAACTTGTTTTTGGTAAACGACAAAATCGAGCTAAATGACATTCTCTTCCATAATTATAACATGCTTTAGATGGCATCGCATATTTTGGACTGATGTGCCCCTCCCCTCTGCATTTGAAACATATGATAGGTGGTCGTTCTCCTTCCTTAACAACGGGTGCTGGTGCTGACATCTTTCCATCATTGTTGAATCTCCTCTTCTTGAAATGACCATTCTTATTATTTTGGCCCTGATTACCACCGAAGTGGTTACCATTTCTGGCCTGTTGATTCCCTCCATGCTTGTTGTCACCGCTTCGATGACTGCTCTCATTGGTATTATCATTTTGCCGACTGCTCTCTTTTGGTTGCGTTGACTCGTTTTCGCGCTCCACTAACTGAGCCCTATTCACAACATCTAAATACAAACACAGTTTATGAGAAATAAGATGTTGACGTATCTCAGGTTTCAAACCTCGCAAAAACATTCGCGTCATTCGCTCTTCATTATCCACCAAGTTGGACGCAAACCGAGACAACTCAGTAAATTTAGCCTCATACTGCAACATCGTCATATTATTCTACTCCAATTTGATGAACTCCACCTTCTTCATGTGACGAACACTTTCGAGAAAGTATTTGTCATTGAACAGCTCTTGAAACTTCTCCCAAGACATCTTTAGTGCGGCAGGTTGAGTACGCTTAATCGATTCCCACCAGTAATCTGCCTCTCCTCGCAACATAAAGGCGGCAAAGGGAACCTTTTGCTCCTCGGAGCATCCCAAGACATCAAATATCTTGGCGATCTACTTTATCCATGTTTCCGCTATAAGTGGTTTTGGCTCTCCCTTAAACTCCGGTGGTCCCAGCTCCTTGAACTGTTTAACGGTGACCGTCCGAGAGTTTTCAGTGTTTCCACCTACATTTTGGATAGGAGCCGCTCTCGCTTGCTGTTGCATGAACTGCATAAAGCTTCTGAACATTCCATCATTCATCATCTGGTCAATGTTGTTGTTTGCATGAGGATTGTCACCTTCCTGATGCACATTATCCTGATTATTGATATGTGGTGAATCAACAGTCACCTGTGCTCCATTGCTATTCTTAACATTCTCAGATGCCATTTTCAAATACTTCCACAATACAAAAGTTAATTGATATGTCATATATTATCCTTATATTCTGATCGACCAATTAAATACCATGCAAACAAACTTAGGTAGGTCATACTAGCGAAGGAATTCCCCGTCTCTCCCCTCCTAGTTCTATTCTCACATCTTAGCCAGGGATCATATCTCTAAGCTCTGATACCAACTGTGACGCCCCCAAAATTAGGTATACATCACCCATCTTGGGTCGTCAGATACATGGTACAGAAAACAAATACAACTTACTAATACAACTATTGTGTACAATACGACAAAATATAACTGTGAGTTTGAATACAATTATTGTCTACTAGAGACTATACAAACTCAAAAGGAGTCCTCATTACAATTATTGTCACACTATTTAATAGAATAGTGAGGACTACTAATACTATCATCTGGTCCATCACTCCGTTCCCCGACTCGTCCCAGCTATATTCTCATTTCCTGAAGAGAACAGTGAAAGAAAGGGTGAGCTCAACTAGCCCAGTAAGAAATATTATGACTAAGATAATGCAGGATAAATTATCATTAGCCTTCAACAGTGTTAAACTAATAAAATATAACGAACATCAAGTTTAGCTGCAGCGGGATAAGCAATCCATTAAAAGAGTCAAGTAGAGAATAAAATCTACTATCTTTTATGATTTAAAAGGTTTTTCAACACTGTTATCGTTGGGACTCAGCTTAATAAAATAATTCACATCATTGAATCACCCCTGCACTACGGCCAAGGATATTCTTTAGTATCACGACCACAATTATCCATGCACTACGGGCTAAGAATATTTGTGTACTCATTAATGGTCATGATCATGCCAACAACTGTCCATCAATGCACTACGGGCCAATGAGGACTTTTACCACATTATTTGTAACATTACGGTCATCAACGGTTCAGGCAAATTTATTTTACTTAACTCTACTAAGAGTGTTTTGTTCGGATAAGCTTATGGTTAATCATTGCTGATTGCCATGTATAATTGTACTCTGTACATATTGAATGTATAAGTCAGGTATGAAAGGCTGATCACCTTCATTACCAGTTGGTTTCAGATATATTTGTTCATGTATAATACTTGTTCAGTCATAAACTTGTTCCTGCTAGTTCACAATTATATTGTTGAATTATAGCCAGTTTATTATTCAAACTCTTTAATCATGATATATCATTATATTGTTGTATTTAAACTTGCTGGGCAATCTTTATGCTCACCCTTGCTATATCATGATAAAACATTGCAGATTAAGACGAACGCGTCGGATTCAAGAAAAGGTCAAAGACAGTTCAAGCTTTAGTATAAGTATGCGATTAGTTTTGTAATAGTGTTGTATGATAATAATGTTGCTATATGTTAGAAAAGTTATGAAATGTGTATTAAGTTAAGGTTAGTCGACCTTAGGGAATAGTGAGTATATGTATTGTATAAACAATTTATGTTTATATCTTCCGCAAATAGTAATACTTGTATAGAATGATCGAACCGGATTCGAGGTGATTTGGGACCTGGATTCGGGGCCCTCACAGTTGGTATCAGAGCTGTTGGTTATGAAGCTTAGGTAGGAATACCTGAGACTAATAACCGCAGTGATTAGGATAAGATCTAACTCACATAGAGTTAGTTGGTCGGTAAGATTCAAAGACGAATCTCGGCGAGTTATAAGATACAGAGTTCCCTAACTCTGATAATAAAGTTGAACAGTAGTGGTGAATAGATAAAGTCTAAAAGACTAAAAGTGCAGTGAGAGAAGATCGTAAAACAAAACAATCAAGACATAGAAATAAATCGTAATATATACGATAAGATCACCCCGTGATCTGATAAAGGTGATAGCAGAGAGAAGAATCAATCTAATGATTGAACAGTTTAAAGCAAGATGTTGTGTGTAAGTTGTACTATGAAATAGTACTATGAAAACTCATGAGAGAGTTATGGATTATGAATACGGATTAAATGAAATTCGTATTGAGAAGGGTGTTAAGATTAGGTGGGGATTTCAATTGAGGACTCATTTCAGCAGCTAAGTTGTATGATTCTTTGTATGGGCGGGGAATTTGTACTTGGTTTTAGAATCACTTAGCTTCCTGATCGATATAGTGGATAGGTTGACCAATTCTTTGTATGGGCGGGGAATTGTGCGCTTAGCTTCCTATATTGATTAGTGGCCGAGTTTGGTTTGACGACCACTTAGTTTCTGATACTGATAATCATTGAATTATTTGTGTCGCACTAGTTGCTATATGCATATTGAGAGGGTGATTCCTTTCTCGTGTGTATAAAAGATAGATAGGTCATATGTAGAGGATATAAGGTTAAGTACAAGTTCTTAAAACTCATACTTATGTGACATACTTGATTCATAGTTATATGAAATGTTTATGAACCCCTCAGCGAATGGACGCCAAAGGTCTGACTAGGACAAGTTCTTAAACTCATATGATTGTGGTAATTTATGGACTCATAAGTGTGGTTTGACGAACTGGGTATAGTGGTGTGTAATGGAGTATTAAAGACTATAGGAACAGATAGATTGTTAAGCAAATGATTGTTTGTGAAGAATTAAGTTTTTTGTTTTTTTTTCAAAACTCCTAGCTATGCTAGATTTCGAAATTTTGACATCAAGCTAAATACGCACTGCGTGCTTTTAAAAAAATAATAATTTTATTTATCACTCATGTACCAGGTAAACTGGTGCAGAGATGATATAAATTTGATGGAGTTATCAATGCAGAATTACTTAGTGTTGGATGTGATCTAAAGATCGTCAGCCCGCTATGGAATGATGTAGTATGACAAAGTCATATAATGATGGCATCCTCAAACGGACTGTTAATATAGTACGGCATCATGGCGTCATTCTCAAAAATATTTTCAATAAAAACTCTAAGTGTTCATTGAAAGAAATTTTTCCGAACCAAATTATTTTGATGCGGAATCCAATAAGACTGAGGTAGAATTTTGTGCCTATGGCAGTGAAGAGAAATATAGTTGACCAGCAGTACTTAATAAGTACAGGACATACTGGATTAATTACCCACTATGTCCGTAAGTTATGACGGTTTGCGGATGAATTTCCTATAACCTTTTCGAAAATGACAGACAATAGTCTGTAAATCCCTCAGCAAAATTTGAAAATTTTTAATTCTTGTGAGAAATGTATTGGGTAGTATGTGAGAATGTATGGTGTATGGTGTATGGAGTAAGGTTTAAGGTGTAAGGTGTAAGGTAAACTTCGGGGACGAAATTTTTAGAAGAAGGGGTGAATGTGACAACCCGAAAATTTTGAATTTTTTAAAATTTTTATTATTTTTTTTAAGGTTCAAAATTAGAACCTAGATAGAAAATAAGTGTATGCGTTCGATATTTTTAAGATGGAATTTTGAGGATTTCAAAATTCTATGAAGGATTTAAGTGAATTATTCAGGATTAAGTAATATGTGAATATGTTCTGTTTATATGTGTACAATATGTGGTTAAGGGTCAAGGGTTGACCAGATAATTGATATCTGTCACAAACCCTATGTATATATTAAGAACGTCAACGTTCGGTTAGAAAATCCTAGCGATTAACAAGAAACCCTAGAAACCGGTTCTGAAAATCCTAATTTCAGTTCCGAGAATCCAAAATCCTAATTCGGTGCATGAAACCCTAATATGGGAATTTAAATGATTATTATATTGCATAAGTGTTATTTATTATAATATTAATTAGGGAAAAGCTTAATATTTAGCAAACCCTAATTTCACATTTTTGAAAACCCTAATTTCTGGGTTAGAAACCCTAATTTTATAATTCGAGAAAAACTAAGTGTTAATTTAGTGATTTAATGTTAATTAGGAAATATTAATCCTAATTTTATAGTTGTAAGTAATTAGAAAACCCTAATCTAATTACGAAAAATCTAATTTCTATTTTAAGAAAAATTAACTTTTCTATTAGAAACCCTAATTTTGGGTTGTAAATCCTAATCTGTGATTTTGACCCTAATTGCGTAATTAAAAATTTTAATTAGGTATTACTAATCCTAATTAGCAAGATTTAATTAGTGATTAAGAAATTTTAATATAATTAGAAAATTCTAATTATAATTTAGAAATATTAATTTTCTATTTTTGAAAAACCGAAATTCGGAAATATTAGAAATTAAATTGCAAAATTAAGGGTTAAACCCTAAACCCTAAATTTTCCCAAACCCTAAATCCTAAGGGTTTGGTCAATTGTCCAAAATGACCATTCTAGAATTAAAATTAAATGGAAATGACTTTTGTGCCCTTTTTGTATTTTTTTAGAGTTAGCTTGCAAATCTCACCAAAATTATAGTAGCTCACCAACTAATGCTAGCCTTTTGACTTAAATCTCAGCTACAACCTGATCTAGAGGGACACCTTGCATTGCATACATGTTGTGTATCCAATTATATAGATTAAAGAGAGAGAAGTGGTCACTTTTATTTTTATTTTCTCTCTAGCCATTCTCTCTCTTCATTTTCGAAATATAGAGTGAGAGAGAGAGAGAGAGAAACAAAACCATGATCAGCCTTTAGCATTCCAAGATCAACATCAGAAGTCAGAAATCAAAATCCAAGCTAGAAAGGTATAAACTTTCAAAATTTGAAATCTTATGATTTGTTGTTAGATGTTGTAATTGATTGGTTAAATTTGTATATTAGGGTGTCTATAAGTGATCTGGGTTGTAAAATCCCAGATCCATAACATCAAAGTTCACGAAAATGATGTTTTGAAAAATCTGGAAAACTAGAAATTTTTGGCCTGACAGCCATATGTCAGGGCCTATAGATCATTTCTTGTTAATGTTTTATGTGTTTTAAGAGTTTGTACTTGTAGTATGTTATAAGGACTTTGATCTGGAACTTGAATCAAGTCCAGATCATGTGTAGATCGAAAGATATAGGTGGTCAAAAGTCGTTGACCAAGAACGACTTCTGGAAATCTGGGCAAACCCAGGAACCCAGAAAGTCTGACATGCATTTTGATAGCCTCTGATCTTGCGTCTGACATGTGTTTTGGCCAAGTTGTTGTTTGATCTGTGTAGCCTGTCATGTTCACTACATATTCAAGTCCTTAGTACAACCAGATCCATAGCAGGATCAAAGATAATCCCGGTCAAAACCTCGTTGACCACCAGCTTTTGGCGAAATCTGGGAAACCCAGATTTCTCAAGAACAGACCGTGACCCTTACTTTGACCGACATAAATCGTACTGTTATGATGTTTCTAAGTTGATCAGTTGATTGGTTGTTGTTCCTTGGCACAATACCTACATTTATGAACTAAGATGTCGACCATTTAATGATCGGAACCATAAGATTTGCAAGCCACAAAGTGGTCACTCGAAACTGACTGGGAATCTGGGAAACCCAGAAATCCTAGCAGGTCTCTGACAACATCTTTGCAGGCATGGATCTTCCAAATGTGATGCGTAATGACTTAGATAATGGTATATAATTGTAGTAGTACGTAAATACTACAAGTTTAATGTCTTATCCAACACAGAAATCGAACGAGCACTAAATTAAATCCGGTCAAACCCCCTCTTAGTGACTGACAAGAAATCTGGGTTGGCTCAAGAACACTCAAGAACACCTATAGCGACGGGTCTGTCGCTATAAGGCCCTTTAGCGACAGTTTATTATTATTATTTTTCAGAAATTATTTAAAAATTGATAAAAATGGTTTTTAATTATTAAAAATACTAAATAAATTCTGAAAAATTATTTTAAATTCTGAAAAATAGTTTTTAATTATTTTAGGTATATTTCATAAATATTTAATATTTTTGGAATATAAATGGTATTTAATTTATTTAATTATAATATTAAATAAATGATTTAAAAATGATTTTAATTCATGAAAAATCATGAAAAATAATATTATGGTGTAATAAAATATTTTAAGTTATTTTCAATGACTTTTGATATTTTGTGATGAAATTCATTAATAAATCAATATTAATGATAATTAATTTATTTAATAAATATATTAAATAAATTATGGAAAAATAGAATAAATGATTTATAAATCATATAAAAATGATTTAAGTGTTAGAAAAATATTTTAAGTTATAAAATATAACTTTTGATATTTTATCATGAAAATATTAATATTTTAATATTAATAGTAATTATCGAATAATAAATTTAATGGTTTAAAAATCATATAAAGGTGATTTTAAAGTATTAAAAATATTTTGTGATATTATAAATATATTATATTATTATGACGTGTATTTCATTAATATTTGATAATAAATAAATATTAATGATAAAAGAATTATGTTGTATTTATATTATATAAATACGATTTTAATGATTAAAAATTTACGATAAATAGTAATAATTATTTAAAAATTATTGCGAGCTTACGAAAAATATTTTGACTGAAAATAAAATTATCTGAGATAATTGTTAAGTGTTTAGGTAGAGTTTAATTGAACTTAAACTCGATATAAGTCTGACTAGACCGTCGGAACGTTAGATTTTTATCAGAATCAAGATAGACTGTAATAGTTTGACTTGATACTGAGTCTTATGTGTGTTATAGACTGATAGGGTTATGTGTTATGTGTTTAGGTTATTCTATATTTATATATATAATTGTATTATATTGTGATGATATTATTCTAATATTGGAGATCTATATTATTAATATTAGGTCTTCGGATAAAGCGATATAAATTGCGTTGCGGTAATCAACGGTTCAGACAAGTTTGTTTTACTTAACTCTACTAAGAGTATTTTGTTCGGATAAGCTTATGGTTAATCATTGCTGATTGCCATGTATAATTGTACTCTGTACATATTGCATGTATAAGTCAAGTATGAAAGGCTGATCACCTTCATTACCAGTTGGTTTCAGATATATTTGTTCATGTATAATACTTGTTCAGTCATAAACTTGTTCCTGCTAGTTCACAATTATATTGTTAAATTATAGCCAGCTTATTATTCAAACTTTTTAATCATGATATATCGTTATATTGTTGTATTTAAACTTGCTGGGCAATCTTTATGCTCACCCTTGCTATATCATGATAAAACATTGCAGATTAAGACGAACGCGTCGGATTCAAGAAAAGGTCAAAGACAGTTCAAGCTTTAGTATAAGTATGCGATTAGTTTTGTAATAGTGTTGTATGATAATAATGTTGCTATATGTTAGAAAAGTTATGAAATGTGTATTAAGTTAAGGTTAGTCGACCTTAGGGAATAGTGAGTATATGTATTGTATAAACAATTTATGTTTATATCTTCCGCAAATAGTAATAGTTGTATAGAATGATCGAACCGGATTCGAGGTGATTTGGGACCTGGATTCGGGGCCCTCACAGTTGGTATCAGAGCTGTTGGTTATGAAGCTTAGGTAGGAATACCTGAGACTAATAACCGCAGTGATTAGGATAAGATCTAACTCACATAGAGTTAGTTGGTCGGTAAGATTCAAAGACGAATCTCGGCGAGTTATAAGATACAGAGTTCCCTAACTCTGATAATAAAGTTGAACAGTAGTGGTGAATAGATAAAGTCTAACAGACTAAAAGTGCAGTGAGAGAAGATCGTAAAACAAAACAATCAAGACATAGAAATAAATCGTAATATATACGATAAGATCACCCCGTGATCTGATAAAGGTGATAGCAGAGAGAAGAATCAATCTAATGATTGAACAGTTTAAAGCAAGATGTTGTGTGTAAGTTGTACTATGAAATAGTACTATGAAAACTCATGATAGATTTATGGATTATGAATACGGATTAAATAAAATTCGTATTGAGAAGGGTGTTAAGATTAGGTGGGGATTTCAATTGAGGACTCATGTCAGCAGCTAAGTTGTATGATTCTTTGTATGGGCGGGGAATTTATACCTGGTTTTAGAATCACTTAGCTTCCTGATCGATATAGTGGTTAGGTTGACCAATTCTTTGTATGGGTGGGGAATTGTGCGCTTAGCTTCCTATATTGATTAGTGGTCGAGTTTGGTTTGACGACCATTTAGTTTCTGATACTGATAATCATTGAAATGTTTATGTCGCGCTAGTTGCTATATGCATGTTGAGAGGGTGATTCCTTTCTCGTGTGTATAAAAGATAGATAGGTCATAGGTAGAGGATATAAGGTTAAGTACGAGTTCTTAAAACTCATACTTATGTGACATACTTGATTCATAGTTATATGAAATATTTATGAACCCCTTAGCGAATGGATGCCAAAGGTCTGATTAGGACAAGTTCTTAAACTCATATGATTGTGGTAATTTATGGACTCATAAGTGTGGTTTGACGAACTGGGTATAGTGGTGTGTAATGGAGTATTAAAGACTATAGGAACAGATAGATTGTTAAGTAAATGATTGTTAGTGAAGAATTAAGTTTTTTGTTTTTTTTTTCAAAACTCCTAGCTATGCTAGATTTCGAAATTTTGACATCAAGCTAAATACGCACTGCGTGCTTTTAAAAAAATAATAATTTTATTTATCACTCATGTACCAGGTAAACTGGTGCAGAGATGATATAAATTTGATGGAGTTATCAATGCAGAATTACTTAGTGTTGGATGTGATCTAAAGATCGTCAGCCCACTATGGAATGATGTAGTATGACAAAGTCATATAATGATGGCATCCTCAAACGGACTGTTAATATAGTACGGCATCATGGCGTCATTCTCAAAAATATTTTCAATAAAAACTCTAAGTGTTCATTGAAAGAAATTTTTCCGAACCAAATTATTTTGATGCGAAATCCAATAAGACTGAGGTAGAATTTTGTGCCTATGGCAGTGAAGAGAAATATAGTTGACCAGTAGTACTTAATAAGTACAGGACATACTGGATTAATTACCCACTATGTCCGTAAGTTATGACGGTTTGCGGAAGAATTTCCTATAACCTTTTCGAAAATGACAGACAATAGTCTGTAAAACCCTCAGCAAAATTTGAAATTTTTTAATTCTTGTGAGAAATGTATTGGGTAGTATGTGAGAATGTATGGTGTATGGTGTATGGAGTAAGGTGTAAGGTGTAAAGTAAATTTCGGGGAAGAAAGTTTTAGAAGAAGGGGTGAATGTGATAACCCGAGAATTTTGAATTTTTTAAAATTTTTATTATTTGATTTAAGGTTCAAAATTAGAACCTAGATAGAAAATAAGTGTATGCGTTCGATATTTTTAAGATAGAATTTTGAGGATTTCAAAATTCTGTGAAGGGTTTAAGTGAATTATTCAGGATTAAGTAATATGTGAATATGTTCTGTGTATATGTGTACAATATGTGGTTAAGGGTCAAGGGTTGACCAGATAATTGATATCTGTCACAAACCCTAGGTATATATTAAGAACGTCAACGTTCGGTTAGAAAATCCTAGCGATTAACAAGAAACCCTAGAAACCGGTTCTGGAAACCCTAAATTCAGTTCCGGGAATCCAAAACCCTAATTCGGTGCATGGAACCCTAATCTGGAAATTTAAATGATTATTATATTGCATAAGTGTTATTTATTATAATATTAATTAGGAAAAAGCTTAATTATTAGCAAACCCTAATTTTGCATTTTTTGAAAACCCTAATTTCTGGGTTAGAAACCCTAATTTTATAATTCTGAAAAAATTAAGTGTTAATTTAGTGATTTAATGTTAATTAGGAAATATTTTTCCTAATTTTATAGTTGTAAGTAATTAGAAAACCTTAATCTAATTACGAAAAATCTAATTTCTATTTTAAGAAAAATTAACTTTTCTATTAGAAATCCTAATTTTGGGTTGTAAACCCTAATCTGTGATTTTGACCCTAATTACGTAATTAGCAATTTTAATTAGGTATTACTAATCCTAATTAGCAAGATTTAATTAGTGATTAAGAAATTTTAATATAATTAGAAAATTCTAATTATAATTTTGAAATATTAATTTTCTATTTTTGAAAAACCGAAATTCGGAAATGTTAGAAATTAAATTGCAAAAGTAAGGGTTAAACCCTAAACCCTAAATTTTCCCAAACCCTAAATCCTAAGGGTTTGGTCAATTGTCCAAAATGACCATTCTAGAATTAAAATTAAATGGAAATGACTTTTGTGCCCTTTTTGTATTTTTTTAGAGTTAGCTTGCAAATCTCACCAAAATTGTAGTAGCTCACCAACTAATGCTAGCCTTTTGACTTAAATCTCAGCTACAACCTGATCTAGAGGGACACCTTGCATTGCATACATGTTGTGTATCCAATTATATAGATTAAAGAGAGAGAAGTGTTCACTTTTATTTTTATTTTCTCCCTAGCCATTCTCTCTCTTCATTTTCGAAATATAGAGTGAGAGAGAGAGAGAGAAACAAAACCATGATCAGCCTTTAGCATTCCAAGATCAACATCAGAAGTCAGAAATCAAAATCCAAGCTAGAAAGGTATAAACTTTCAAAATTTGAAATCTTATGATTTGTTGTTAGATGTTGTAATTGATTGGTTAAAGTTGTATATTAGGGTGTCTATAAGTGATCTGGGTTGTAAAATCCCAGATCCATAACATCAAAGTTCACGAAAATGATGTTTTGAAAAATCTGGAAAACTAGAAATTTTTTGGCCTGACAGCCATATGTCAGGGCCTATAGATCATTTCTTGTTAATGTTTTATGTGTTTTAAGAGTTTGTACTTGTAGTATGTTGTAAGGACTTTGATCAGGAACTTGAATCAAGTCCAGATCATGTGTAGATCGAAAGATATAGGTGGTCAAAAGTCGTTGACCAAGAACGGCTTCTGGAAATCTGGGCAAACCCAGGAACCCAGAAAGTCTGACATGCATTTTGATAGCCTCTGATCTTGCGTCTGACATGTGTTTTGGCCAAGTTGTTGTTTGATCTGTGTAGCCTGTCATGTTCACTACATATTCAAGTCCTTAGTACAACCAGATCCATAGCAGGATCAAAGATAATCCCGGTCCAAACCTCGTTGACCACCAGCTTTTGGCGAAATCTGGGAAACCCAGATTTCTCAAGAACAGACCGTGACCCTTACTTTGACCGACATAAATCGTACTGTTATGATGTTTCTAAGTTGATCAGTTGATTGGTTGTTGTTCCTTGACACAATACCTACATTTATGAACTAAGATGTCGACCATTTAATGATCAGAACCATAAGATTTGTAAGCCACAAAGTGGTCAGTTGAAACTGACTGGGAATCTGGGAAACCCAAAAATCCCAGTAGGTCTCTGACAACATCTTTGCAGGCTTGGATCTTGCAAATGTGATGCGTAATGACTTAGATAATGATATATAATTGTAGTAGTACATAAATACTACAAGTTTAATTTCTTATCCAACACAGAAATCGAACGAGCACTAAATTAAATCCGGTCAAACCCCCTCTTAGTGACTGACAAGAAATCTGGGTTGGCTCAAGAACACTCAAGAACACCTATAGCGACGGGTCTGTCGCTATAGGGCCCTTTAGCGACAGTTTATTATTATTATTTTTTGGAAATTATTTAAAAATTGATAAAAATAGTTTTTAATTATTAAAAATACTAAATAAATTCTGAAAAATTATTTTAAATTCTGAAAAATAGTTTTTAATTATTTTAGGTATATTTCATAAATATTTAATATTTTTGGAATATAAATAGTATTTAATTTATTTAATTATAATATTAAATAAATGATTTAAAAATGATTTTAATTCATGAAAAATCATGAAAAATAATATTATGGTGTAATAAAATATTTTAAGTTATTTTCAATGACTTTTGATATTTTGTGATGAAATTCATTAATAAATCAATATTAATGATAATTAATTTATTTAATAAATATATTAAATAAATTATGGAAAAATAGAATAAATGATTTATAAATCATATAAAAATGATTTAAGTGTTAGAAAAATATTTTAAGTTATAAAATATAACTTTTGATATTTTATCATGAAAATATTAATATTTTAATATTAATAGTAATTATCGAATAATAAATTTAATGGTTTAGAAATCATATAAAGGTGATTTTAAAGTATTAAAAATACTTTGTGATATTATAAATATATTATATTATTATGACGTGTATTTCATTAATATTTGATAATAAATAAATATTAATGATAAAAGAATTATGTTGTATTTATATTATATAAATACGATTTTAATGATTAAAAATTTACGATAAATAGTAATAATTATTTAAAAATTATTGCGAGCTTACGAAAAATATTTTGACTGAAAATAAAATTATCTGAGATAATTGTTAAGTATTTAGGCAGAGTTTAATTGAACTTAAACTCGATATAAGTCTGACTAGACCGTCGGGACGTTAGAATTTTATCAGAATCAAGATAGACTGTAATAGTTTGACTTGATACCGAGTCTTATGTGTGTTATAGACTGATAGGGTTATGTGTTATGTGTTTAGGTTATTCTATGTTTATATATATAATTGTATTATATTGTGATGATATTATTCTAATATTGGAGATCTATATTACTAATATTAGGTCTTCGGATAAAGCGATATAAATTGCGTTGCGGTAATCAACGGTTCAGACAAGTTCGTTTTACTTAACTTTACTAAGAGTATTTTGTTCGGATAAGCTTATGGTTAATCATTGCTGATTGCCATGTATAATTGTACTCTGTACATATTGCATGTATAAGTCGTGTATGAAAGGCTGATCACCTTCATTACCAATTGGTTTCAGATATATTTGTTCATGTATAATACTTGTTCAGTCATAAACTTGTTCCTGCTAGTTCACAATTATATTGTTGAATTATAGCCAGCTTATTATTCAAACTCTTCAATCATGATATATCGTTATATTGTTGTATTTAAACTTGCTGGGCAATCTTTATGCTCACCCTTGCTATATCATGATAAAACATTGCAGATTAAGACGAACGCGTCGGATTCAAGAAAAGGTCAAAGACAGTTCAAGCTTTAGTATAAGTATGCGATTAGTTTTGTAATAGTGTTGTATGATAATAATGTTGTTATATGTTAGAAAAGTTATGAAATGTGTATTAAGTTAAGGTTACTCGACCTTGGGGAATAGTGAGTATATGTATTGTATAAACAATTTATGTTTATATCTTTCGCAAATAGTAATAGTTGTATAGAATGATCGAACCGGATCCGAGGTGATTTGGGACCTGGATTCGGGGCCCTCACAGCTTTGAAATGGTTGTGCACAATACATTGTACGAAGGTTTGATCCCCCTAAGTACGTGGAGTCCTTATAGTCTTATGACTGTTAAAGTTAAAGTTGAAAGATTACTTATAACTGTGGACATGATTAGTGGTCATTAGACCCTCAGTGAATGCTAAAATTTTCAGAAAGTTAATAGAATATATTGTTCAGTTCTATTGATACTAATACTGTCAATTGACGAAAAAGTTTAAAAATTTACTTATTATTATTTTAAGTGGGCTTTGTTTGCCCACTCTTGCCTTTAAAATTTCTTACAGCTAAAGTTGAAACTGGTGACGTACCAAGCACCAGTAAGGAAAAAGGAAAGATGAATAAGTGCTGAAGACTTGTAATAGTTTGATAGTTTATTTTCAGACTTTGGTTTAATGATTGTAATGAAGTTAGTTAATTATTCGCATTTGAATGATTGTTGTTAAAGGTTAGATAACCTAGGAGATTTTATTTAAGTTTAATCCTGTATGGGCTGGTTTTCTTTTATTTATTCAAATCTATTATGAATGGGTAGTTAGTAAATGAATGTTTTGATTACGTGAGCACCAAATCTTGAGGAAATGAAGTACCAAGATTTGGGGGTGTCATAGGTTGGTATCAAAGCTTTAGGTTATGAACCTTAGGTGGGGAAAAAAACCTTAGGAGGTAACCTTTGAAAAGATAGTGGAGATAACTCTTATCGAGTTTTAAGAAAGAAGTAATAAAACACTTATGTGTTTATGTGTTTATAACTTATGTGCTCGTGAGTGTCGAATAGTAATGATTAATAATTAAAACTTTAAAACTTTGTTGTCAGGATGACTAATGTCGGAGAATCCAGTCAGGCTAGGGAGGAGGGACCTCAAATGCCTATAGAGGAGGAGCCTCGCGACATTCAGGTAGTTTGGGAACAACTACTGCCACGGGAGTCAGCCCCGTTGGTCACAGTAGTTGAGGATGAGGATGATGATGTGGAGATAGATGAGGAGGATCCCGTTGAGTTGCCACATGAGGATGAGGATGACGAGGATGAGGAGGAAGAGACTTCACTAAACTTGATAGCTGCTCATATGTACAATAAAGTCTACGACCGTAACGTGGAACTTCAGGATACCGTTAAGGAGTTGCAGGAGATAGTAGCTGAACAACAGACTGCTATGACGCAAAAAGATAGTGAGATCCAGGATCGTGAGGGACGAATGACAAACGCCGAGGAGAAACTACTACACACTGAAGGAGAGAAAGAACAATTAATCGAGATGGTTGCTGAACTAAAGAGCAAGCTGAGAGAAGAAGCTGCTAAGAGGGAAAGAACTGAAGATGCATACGAGGAAACTTATCAACGTACTGGAAGAGCAACGAGAGACGCGCAGACAAAGAGGATGAAGATGGAAGAGATGGATAAAGTATTTAACGCCGCAATTAATCGAGCTCAAGATCGAGTCATGGGATATCCGATTTAGTTCGAAACGCTACCATCATACGTGTTAGATCGCAAAACCATGTTTCGAGTCATGGAGGAGGAACGTGATAGGGCTAATAAGTATCTTAATAGAACATCGTAGCTGTAGTACGATGAGTGAAAGGTTAAATAAATTATAAATCCCAAGTCTTATGCAACCTATGGGATATGATTATGATGTTGTCCTGAAACTTTTGTAGTTCAGGAAAGGAATGTAAATAGCAGTGATGCTATTATTTTTATGTTTTTCGAAGTAATGATGAATAAATAAAAGTTTTTACTTTATTCAAAGTGTTATGTGTTATGTGGTTATTTCTATTATGGAGGCAAGTTAATTAGGAAATACTTAAGAAGCTGAGTAATAGTCTAATAGATGTTTTGTTTTAACAGAAAATGCCTCCCAGACGTCAACCGCCACGACAGAGAACCACCGAAGAAACCAATAACGTCAATGTTGACGGTAATCCCGTTCAACAACTAGTGACTCTACTGACAGGAGCATTGCAGAATCAACCACAAAATCATGGTACAACATTTAGGGATTTCAAGGCAGTTGGACCACCTGAATTCCGTGGGTCCATGATTCCAGTCGAAGCACAAACCTGGATTATGGAGATAGAAAAAGTGTTCGATGTCGCTAGGGTAGGGGATGACCAGAAGACTGCTTTCGCAACATTTATTTTGAAAGCAGACGCTAGTTATTGGTGGCAGGCCAATAAAACTCGGGAAGGGCCAGGAGTGATGACTTGGGATATGTTCAAGGAGTTATTTTTCGAGACCTATTTTCTGGAGAGTTCGAAGAGTCAGCTGGAAGTACAATTTTTGGAACTAAAGTAAGGGACGATGACGGCATCTGAGTATGCCGCGAAGTTCAACGAATTGGCGAGGTTTGCGCCATATCAAGTCAGCACAGACGAACGTAAGGCGAAGAGATTTGAACAGGGACTGAAGCCCTGGCTATATAGTAGGGTCTCCCTGTTTCAGTTGAAGACATTTGCAGCAGTGATGGAGAAATCAGTACTCGCTGAAGGTGGAGGCGAGGCAGTGACAAAGTTCAATCAGGAACAAAAGAAGAAGAAGAATGAGAATGCGATTAAGAATGGAGCTGATAATAGTGGAAACAACAACAACAACAACTTGAAGAGGAAGTGGAATGAAATCATGGGTGCTGGAAACCAGCAGGGTAACCAGCAAAATAAAAAGTTTGAAGCATGTGCGACATACGGGAAATTTCACAAGGTTGCGTGCTTGATGGGGAAACGAGTTTGCTACAATTGTGGCCAGGAGGGTCACATCGCCCCAAATTGCACTCAACCGAAGAAGAATGCGTGCTTTACGTGCGGATCCAAGGATCACTTTGCCCGTGAGTGCCCTAAGAAGAAGGAGGGAGTGACAACCAGAAGCAGTGGAGGTAACAATGGAATTACATGGGCCATTACAGGACCTACAGCATCAAACAAACCCACAGCCAGAACCTTCAACATGATTATGCAAGATGCTGTGCAATCAAAAGATGTGGTGTCAGGTATTATCCCAATCAATGATATTAATGCATATGTATTATTTGATTCGAGTGCTACTTGCTCGTTTTTATCTGATGAATTTGCTAAGAGGTTAGAGTGGCCTAGAGGAGAATTGAATTTTCCTTTGAACATAGAAATTGCGAATAAGGAAGTAATCCCTGTTAGATTCGTATACAAGAACTGTAGGGTGAACATTAAGGAGAATATCTTGTTGGTAGATTTAATTCTGATTAAACTCGGGGAGTTTGATGTAATTTTGGGAATGTACTGGCTGTTTAAATATGAAGCAGTAATCGATTGTCACAAGAAGTGTGTAAACCTTATGACTCCGTCAAAGGTAGTATTTTATGATAGCAAGTCACCTAGACAAATGAAATATCTGACGACTATGCAGGCCAAGAAATTATTGAGTCAAGGTTGTGTGGGCTATTTAGCTTACATAGTCGATACTCAGAAGAAGGGTGTGAAAATAGAAGAAATTCCAGTAGTGAGGGAATTCGAAGACGTGTTTCCAGAGAATTTGCCAGGACTTCCGCCTGACAGAGAAATTGAGTTCGTGATCGACTTAGCGCCGAGAACAGTACCAATATCAAAGGCCCCGTACAGAATGGCTCCGGTGGAAATGAAGGAACTGATGGTACAGTTGTAAGAACTACTGGACAAGAAATATATTCAACCAAGCGTATTGCCGTGGGGAGCGCCAATTTTATTCGTGAAGAAGAAGGACGGTTCAATGTGTCTTTGCATTGATTACAGGGAGTTAAACAAAGTCACTATTAAAAATAAATATCCATTGCCAAGAATAGATGACTTGTTTGATCAACTGAAGGGAGCTAAGTATTTTTCAAAAATATATTTGAGAAGTGGGAACCACCAGTTGAAGGTGAAGAAGGAGGATATACCACGAACGACATTCAGAACTTGGTATGTGTAAGACCCCGAATTTTATGAAATAAAAGTATTCAATTTTTCTTATAATTACTATTTAGTAAATGGTTAAATTGATAAATGTTAAAGTTAAGGGTGATATATGAATTTTTTTTCGAAATACACAAGTGGTTATAAAATATTCATTGTTGTCGGAGAATATTCGCTTGGTCGTGGAATATTCTTACTGTCGGAGAATATTCGTACGACGGCGCAGTCTTTTGTGGGCCCCATAACGGAAAGTGATTGGATGAAGAAAACGACAAGAGTAAATTGTTTATAAATAACGGCGTAGTTGTTACCGTTAACACTGTTAGAATACCCGGTAGTTAAAACAAAGTAATACGCGTTGTTGCACAGTAGCACACGGTATTGCACTAATTATTGATTTTTACGTAAGAAGGCATTACTCAATAATTTTTACAGTAATTACTGTTCAGTATTTTATTTTATTGATTCAATAATTGCTGCATTGATATTTTATATTACTGTTGTTTTAATAATTGTCACTACACAGTATTTTCTATTATCGGAACAATAATTCATATTATCTTAATAATATTATTAGATAACATTATTGGCAATATCTACAAAGTTCTGTCTAAGGAGAGGTTTGGTCATCTAATTGCGCGCCAGTAAGGAGAGATCCTTATTGGAAAGCCCCCTCTTTCCTGAGAACGGCCTGGTTGCCAGTACTGTGATTCGGTAATGTTATTTGTGTATAATTAATTATTGATTTATATGATGAGGAAAAATATTGATTTTATGTGGATATAGATGGAGAAAATTTTTAATGTGACAATTGTTGAAAATTAATATTTTATCTTTTTCTGATAAAATAATTCATTTAAATATATTATTTTAATAATATATTGATGGTGATATTTTTACAATGAATGTGAGATATATGAGTATATGAGGAGGAAGAGTATTTTTGTGGCATTAAATGATTAACACATGTTTTGTGTGTTGGTGGACACAATTCTTGACCGAAAATTTATTATAGACTGTAAAATCGCCCGTTTATGGATTTCGGTCAATTTCTGTTTGGAATTTGGTAAAACTTTCTTCTGCGAAGTTGTAGAGAATTGAATTTCCTATAAAAACTCGTGAGATTCGAATTTTCTGATCAAAGGACTATTTATTATGAATTATTGAAGTTCCGAAGTTCCGAAATAATTGATTTTTGGGAGTTTAAGTTAATTATTTTGAGAAAAACGTTTTTTCTTACTTTTTCTAGAAGGTTAGCATGTGTGAATTGCTGAAATTCAGATTCAAGAGGTGGGCTTGACAATTATATAAATATATTATTATTTTATTAAATTTTCTACTTTGGTGTTCTAAGTATTTTTCTATAAATAGGGTGCTTAGGTTAGAATTGAAAAACACACCAGAAACTGAAGTTTTCTCTCTATTTCTCCCTCTATATTATCGAGTGTATTCTTGTGAGTATTTTGATATCTTGAGTGTTGCTATACGGTGCAAGTTCGTTCAGCGTTATTCCAGTCATGAGTACTGCTCTTTTGAGGTAAGGGATTGTAAGGGATGGTAAGGGATAGTAAGGGATGTTATTTCTTCTTAAATGATATTATTTTCTCCAATATCATTATGCCGAAGTATTGATCTGAACTTTTTATCAAATTTGGAGCTTTTCATGTCGGGGTTACTATTCATGAGTTACTATTCATGAGTTAATATTCATGAGTTACTATTCACGAGTTACTATTCATGAGTTACTATTCATGAGTTACTATTCACGAGTTACTATTTACGAGTTACTATTCACGAGTTACTATTCACGAGTTATTATTCATGAGTTACTATTCACGAGTTACTATTCACGAGTTACTATTTACGAGTTACTATACATGAGTTACTATTCACGAGTTACTATTCACGACGGGTTACTATTCATGAGTTACTATTCATGAGTTACTATTTATGGGTTACTATTCACGGGTACTATTCACTACAAAATTGGTTTCTTTTTCTAACCAAATTATAGTTGATTTATGAATATTACTCTGGAGATTAAAACTATGTATTGATTATATTGATTTTATTATCATATATAACATTTTTATAACCCTGATGTTAAAATTCTCTTTCACTGGAGTGTAAAAATGGGTAGATTATTGGTATGATCATGACTATAGGTTCTCTTTGGCTAGTAGTGCAAAGTTGAATTGTTGACTGGTATGATCATGACCATTGAATTTATAATTGAATATCTTTAGCTTAAGTGCAAAGGTGAAATGATCAACATGGTTATAATTATTGGTTATATAAATTCTGAAATGATTATATATTTCTTTGAGATATGAATATCTTTGGCCTGTAGTGCAAAGATGACCTGTTGTTGAATATCTTTAGCCTGTAGTGCAAAGATGAACTGTTGACGAATATCTTTGGTCCGTAGTGCAAAGATGAAGTTATTAGTTTGATTATAATTCTCAATTAGAGACAGTGGAGATAATGATATGTCAAGAGAAGACTCGCCATTGGGAAGAATATGATAGTAATCTTCTCATTTTTCTTTGGGGTCTATTGGGTCAACCAAGGATAATTCTGTGGCCATATGATGTCTATCATAACCTAGAAGCATGGCCTCCCATGTATGAGGGTTTCCTTGAGCACTTCCCAAAGATTCTAATTTTTAAAACAGTTTTTGACTATACCTTTATGTAAGGTGTCATTGTGACGTGCTATCCAAGGTTGGGACATGAGTCACAGTTGGTATATATTTGTACCCAAACTCATAGCATATGTGTTGTTGTATTTTGCACGATAATTGTTGTAATAAAGTTGTAGTTGTTATCTGTACCATTTATTTGGCGACTCAGAATGAGTTGGGTGGAATGGACCTATTTTGGGGGCGTTACATTTGGTATCAGAGCTTAGGGATATGATATCTGGCGGAGATCGGGGAATAGAACTAGGAGGGGAGAGACGAGTAAATTCTTCGCTAGTGTGTCCTACCTAAGCTTATTTGGTGGTCAGTCATAATATCGGGATATTATGTGATATGTTAATTTGTTCAATTAACCTTTGTTTTGAAGCTGTATTCTTGAATGATATCTGAAATACAGGAGATGAGCAATGAAGAAATTATGATGACAGGAAAGATGGAATCTGAAATGAAAGCAAGGTATTCTCAACTCTTTGAAATACCAGGTACGTAAATTTCGAGGACGAAATTTCATAAGGAGGGGAGATTGTAAGACCCCGAATTTTATGAAATAAAAGTATTCAATTTTTCTTATAATTACTATTTAGTAAATGGTTAAATTGATAAATGTTAAAGTTAAGGGTGATATATGAATTTTTTTTCGAAATACACAAGTGGTTATAAAATATTCATTGTTGTCGGAGAATATTCGCTTGGTCGTGGAATATTCTTACTGTCGGAGAATATTCGTACGACGGCGCAGTCTTTTGCGGGCCCCATAACGGAAAGCGATTGGATGAAGAAAATGACAAGAGTAAGTTGTTTATAAATAACGACGTAGTTGTTACCGTTAACACTGTTAGAATACCCGGTGGTTAAAACAAAGTAATACGCGTTGTTGCACAGTAGCACACGGTATTGCACCAATTATTGATTTTTACGTAAGAAGGCATTACTCAATAATTTTTACAGTAATTACTGTTCAGTATTTTATTTTATTGATTCAATAATTGCTGCATTGATATTTTATATTACTGTTGTTTTAATAATTGTCACTACATAGTATTTTCTATTATCGGAGCAATAATTCATATTATCTTAATAATATTATTAGATAACATTATTGGCAATATCTACAAAGTTCTGTCTAAGGAGAGGTTTGGTCATCTAATTGCGTGCCAGTAAGGAGAGATCCTTATTGGAAAGCCCACTCTTTCCTGAGAACGGCCTGGTTGCCAGTACTGTGATTCTGTAATATTATTTGTGTATAATTAATTATTGATTTATATGATGAGGAAAAATATTGATTTTATGTGGATATAGATGGAGAAAATTTTTAATGTGACAATTGTTGAAAATTAATATTTTATCTTTTTCTGATAAAATAATTCATTTAAATATATTATTTTAATAATATATTGATGGTGATATTTTTACAATGAATGTGGGATATATGAGTATATGAGGAGGAAGAGTATTTTTGTGGCATTAAATGATTAACACATGTTTTGTGTGTTGGTGGACACAATTCTTGACCGAAAATTTATTATAGACTGTAAAATCGCCCGTTTATGGATTTCGGTCAATTTCTGTTTGGAATTTGGTAAAACTTTCTTCTGCGAAGTTGTAGAGAATTGAATTTCCTATAAAAACTCGTGAGATTCGAATTTTCTGATCAAAGGACTATTTATTATGAATTATTGAAGTTCCGAAGTTCCGAAATAATTGATTTTTGGGAGTTTAAGTTAATTATTTTGAGAAAAACGTTTTTTCTTACTTTTTCTAGAAGGTTAGCATGTGTGAATTGCTGAAATTCAGATTCAATAGGTGGGCTTGACAATTATATAAATATATTATTATTTTATTAAATTTTCTGCTTTGGTGTTCTAAGCATTTTTCTATAAATAGGGTGCTTAGGTTAGAATTGAAAAACACACCAGAAACTGAAGTTTTCTCTCTATTTCTCCCTCTATATTATCGAGTGTATTCTTGTGAGTATTTTGATATCTTGAGTGTTGCTATACGGTGCAAGTTCGTTCAGCGTTATTCCAGTCATGAATACTGCTCTTTTGAGGTAAGGGATTGTAAGGGATGGTAAGGGATAGTAAGGGATGTTATTTCTTCTTAAATGATATTATTTTCTCCAATATTATTATGCCGAAGTATTGATCTGAACTTTTTATCAAATTTAAAACTTTTCATGTCGGGGTTACTATTCATGAGTTACTATTCATGAGTTACTATTTATGAGTTACTATTCACGAGTTACTATTCATGAGTTACTATTCACGAGTTACTATTCACGAGTTACTATTCATGAATTACTATTCACGAGTTACTATTCACGAGTTACTATACATGAGTTACTATTCACAAGTTACTATTCACGACGGGTTACTATTCATGAGTTACTATTCATGAGTTACTATTCACGGGTTACTATTCACGGGTACTATTCACTACAAAATTGGTTTCTTTTTCTAACCAAATTATAGTTGATTTGTGAATATTACTCTGGAGATTAAAACTATGTATTGATTATATTGATTTTATTATCATATATAACATTTTTATAACCCTGATGTTGAAATTCTCTTTCACTGGAGTGTAAAGATGGGTAGATTATTGGTATGATCATGACTATAGGTTCTCTTTAGCTAGTAGTGCAAAGTTGAATTGTTGACTGGTATGATCATGACCATTGAATTTATAATTGAATATCTTTAGCTTAAGTGCAAAGGTGAAATGATCAACATGGTTATAATTATTGGTTATATAAATTCTGAAATGATTATATATTTCTTTGAGATATGAATATCTTTGGCCTGTAGTGCAAAGATGACCTGTTGTTGAATATCTTTGGCCTGTAGTGCAAAGATGAACTGTTGACGAATATCTTTGGTCCGTAGTGCAAAGATGAAGTTATTAGTATGATTATAATTCTCAATTAGAGACAGTGGAGATAATGATATGTCAAGAGAAGACTCGCCATTGGGAAGAATATGATAGTGATCTTCTCATTTTTCTTTGGGGTCTATTGGGTCAACCAAGGATAATTCTGTGGCCATATGATGTCTATCATAACCTAGAAGCATGGCCTCCCATGTATGAGGGTTTCCTTGAGCACTTCCCAAAGATTCTAATTTTTAAAACAGTTTTTGACTATACCTTTATGTAAGGTGTCATTGTGACGTGCTATCCAAGGTTGGGACATGAGTCACAGTTGGTATATATTTGTACCCAAACTCATAGCATATCTGTTGTTGTATTTTGCACGACAATTGTTGTAATAAAGTTGTAGTTGTTATATGTACCATGTATTTGGGGACTCAGAATGGGTTGGGTGGAATGGACCTATTTTGGGGGCGTTACAGTATGGACATTATGAGTTTCTGGTGATGTCTTTTGGTTTAACCAATGCACATGCTGCGTTCATGGATTTGATGAACATGGTCTTTAAACCATTCTTAGACAAGTTTGTAGTTGTAAGACCCCAACTTATTAATGAATAAAATCAAATTTTCTCTAAATATTATTGTGAATAATAAGGGGTTAATTTGATATAATACTTTGGTTATGGGTGAAATGTGCAAATTTTTGCAAAATAAGCAAGTGGTTATAAAATATTTATTTTTGGTCGGTGAATATTCGGTTGGTCGTGGAATATTCTTGCTGTCGGAGAATATTCGTACGACGACGCAGCCTTGTGTGGGCCCCATATCGGAAAGCGATTGGATGAAGAAAACGACAAGTATAAGTTGTTTATAAATAACGGCGTAGTTGTTACCGTTAATACTGTTGGAATACCCGGTGGTTAAAATACAGTAGCACACGGTATTGCACCAATTATTGATTCTTACGTAAGAAGGCACTACTCAATAATTGTTACAGTAGTTATTATTCAATATTTTATTTTATTGATTCAATAATTGCTGCGTTGATATTTTATATTATTGTTGTTTCAATAATTGTTGCTGCACAGTATTTTCATTTATCAGATCAATAATTCATATTATTTGAATAATATTATTAGATAACATTATTGGCAATGTCTAGAAAGTTCTGTCTAAGGAGAGGTTTGGTCATCTAATTGCGCGCCAGTAAGGAGAAATCCTTATTGGAAAGCCCCCTCTTTCCTGGGAACGGCCTGGTTGTCATAAATGTGATTCTGTAATATTATTTGTGAATAATTAATTATTGATTCATATGATAAGGAAATATTTATTTTATGTGGATATAAATGAGGGATATATTTTTGTGGTTAAAAATGAAGGAGTTAATGTTGAGGTTTTTGTCAGTATTTTTGTCGGAATGGAGGTATTAAAAATCAGGGTTTTTGAGATATTTTGCGGGGGTTATAATTTTTAATCCGACCGTTGGATCGTGGTAATTTTTGGATATGTTATACATATATAAGTTGAGTATATGTCCACAAATTTTGAACCGTTAAAAATGAACGTATGATTTATTATGAATTTTACAAGATGACTGGTTCAGAAATTGTTGAATTTTCGGAGTTTATCATTTTGGTGGAAAATTCTAGAATTGGTGGGCCCCACTTGTGGTTGGTGAAGAAATGTGCTGAATTATATTTCAAATGTGGTGGGTGGGAATAGTAGCAGGTAAAGCCATCAGGTTGCAGGTCAAACCTACCAAAATTTTCCTATAAATAGAGGGCTAAGTTAGAATTGAAAATCACACCAGAAACAAGTTTTCTCTCTTTCTCTCTCTAGATTATTGAGTGTATTTTGTGAGTATTTAGATACTTTGAGAGTTTCTATTCATCAGAGCAAGTTTCTTTCAGCCTTATACCGGTATTCCGACCAGAAGTACTGATATTTTGAGGTAAGGGATATTATTTTCTTCTTAATGATATTATTTTCTTCAATATCATTATGCTGAAATATTGATATGAGTTTTTATCAAATTTGGAACTTTTTGTGTCGGGGGTTACTATTCACGTATACGGCACTATTCACGTATACGGCACTATTCACCGAAAAATAAAATTTTCCCTTTTTGTCCAAGATGTCTATTATGGTTACTATCTTTGATTGTATCCATGTTTTGATCTTTATTTTTGAATTCTGCTTCACAATTGATTATTATGAAGTATTATTGATCTTGGATAAACTGTTATACGAATCCCTACTATTTGTCCTTCTGTCTCATTGGATTCGTTCTCTTTAAGATATTTTTCATCATCCTCAGTCCTAAATGATGATATTACTGAATATCTTTGGCCTGTAGTGCAAAGATGTATAATTACTTGATGAATATCTTTGGCCTGTAGTGCAAAGATGAACAGGTGTTGAGATGAACATGACCGACTGATGATACAAATGAATATCTTTGGCCTGTAGTGCAAAGATGAATATTTGGTTAAAGATGATTATTAATTGATGTTACAGGGATAAAATATTGATGGTGGACTTTTAAATCTTAGAAGATAGTAGAATTCTTTCTCTACTTGACTCTTCTAATGGTTTGTTGTTTCCGCTGCAGTTGTTGATCTAAAACTTGTTGTCTATTATATTTTATCAGATTTTTCTCTGTTGAAGACTAACGATAATTTGTTGTATATTATCTTAGCCATAATATTCTTTACTGGGCTAGTTGAGCTCACCCTTTTCCTTTTTGTTCCATTTTTCTTCTCAGGAGGTGAGAACATAGCAGGATCTAGTCGGGGTATGGAGTGATGGTTCTTGAAAGATGTATTAGCAGTCCTCACTATTTCTGTAAAATAGTGTTTGAATAATTGTAATGAGGATTTATTTGAGTGTGGATATTGTCTAGAAGACAATATTTGTATTTAAACTCACTGTATGTGTTGTCGTATTTTGCACGACAATTGTATTATTGAAGTTGTAGTTTGCTTTCTGTACCATGTATTTGGCGACTCAGAATGGGTGTTGTATACCTATTCTGGGGGCGTCACAGTTGGTATCAGAGCTTAGGGATATGATCCCTGGCTGAGATGTGAGACAAGAACTAGGAGGGGAGAGACGGGGAATTCCTTCGCTAGTATGACCTGACTAAGTTTATTTGGTGTTTATTTGGTCGGTCAGAGTATAGGGATAATATATGACATGACTATTAACCCTTGTTTTATGGCAGTATTTAAGAATGGCAGCTGAGAACGTTAATAATGAAGTAAATCAGACCGTGGAGACACCTTTGATCACTACCCAGGGGAACGTGCAACAGGAAGGCAATATTCCTCCTGTAAACAACGTTACCGAGCAAACGATGAATGATGGAATGTTTAGGAGCTTTTTGCAGTTCATGCAAAATCAGACGAGGGAGACTCGTGTGCAGAATACGGGTGGAAATGATAACAACGCGCGGTTTGTCACAGCTAAGCAGTTCAAAGAATTGGGACCACCAGAATTTAAGGGAAAGCCGGATCCGATCATGGCGGAAACGTGGGTCAAGCAAATTACCAAGATATTTGATGTCTTGGGATGCACGGAGGAACAGAAGGTTCCATTCGCCACATTTATGTTCCGCGGTGAGGCAGACTACTGGTGGGAGTCTGTGAAGCGTACCCAGCCTGACGCACTCAACATGTCCTGGGAAACATTTCAAAAACTGTTCAATGACAAGTACTTTCTTGAAAGTATTCGTCATATGAAGGAGGTTGAGTTTATTAGACTGGAACAAAACAACATGACGGTGTCCCAGTACGAGGCGAAGTTTGCAGAGTTATCCAGGTTTGCACCTCATTTGGTCGAAAATGAGGAACGAATGACAAGGATGTTTCTGAGAGGTCTAAAACCCGAGATTCGGCAATATCTTATCTCTCATAAATTTTCTTTATATTCAGATGTTGTAAACAGGGCTCAATTATTAGAGCGAGATAATGAGTATGTGCAACCGAGGGACCACAACCAGGGTCATACCGGTGGCGGCAGTCATCGAAGCAATGAAAACCAGCAGGGAGGAAAACATTCGGACAAAAGCGGTAACCACTCTGGTGGTAATCGTGGTCGTGATAATAGAAGGAGCGAGTCGGGAGGAGATTTCAAGAAGAGAAGGTACAACAATGATAACGTGAAGACGTCAGCACAAACATCAACTGTTTCTAGGGGAGGAGAACGACCACCGGTCGTATGTTACAAATGTGGGAAAGAGGGACATATCAGCCCAAACTGCCCACAACAATCCAAGGTATGTTATAACTGTGGAAAGGAGGGTCATATAGCTCGAGAGTGTTCTGTAGCAAAACCAAGTTCAGCGGGGATGGTGACTCCAAAAGCTGTCCCGGATAAGTCGAAATCAGCGGTTCCTGGAAGGGCGTTTGTCGTTACTGGCCAAAACGCGAGAAACCCGAACGAGGTGATCACGGGTAAGCTAATCTTGAATTCTTGCGAAGTTTATACTTTACTAGATACCGGTTCTACCCATTCTTTTATCTCTCCTGCTTGTGCTCAACGTTTAAACTTGACTCCGGAGAAATTGGACTTTAACTTATCTGTTGAAACTCCGTTGGGTGAAACCTTCGTTACATCTACAGTTTATAAATCTTGCATGATCCAAGTTGGCACTATCACATTACCTGTTGATCTTATCTCTTTAAAGATACTTGCTTTTGATGTGATTTTAGAAATTGATTGGTTAACCACTCATCATGCTAAAATTGATTGTTTTCGTAAGGTTGTTAGTTTTCATATTCCTAACCAACCTGTCATACGAATTCAAACTACTAAACCACTAAAATCAGTCACTGTCATATCAAGCCACAAAGCTATTCGTTTATTGAAAAACGGATGTCAAGCTTTCTTAGCCCATGTTATGGATTTGAACAAAGACAAGTCAGATTTGAATAATATTTCTATTGTTAGAGAATTTCCCGATGTATTTCCTGAAGAACTTCCCGGTCTACCCCCGGAACGAGAAATTGAATTCTTTATTGACCTTGAACCCGGTACAAAGCCCATTTCTAAAACCCCATATCGAATGGCTCCTATTGAACTTCAAGAGTTAAAAGTCCAACTACAGGAGTTGTTGGACATCGGTTTTATTCGTCCTAGTACGTCTCCTTGGGGTGCTCCTGTTTTATTCGTAAAGAAGAAAGACGGGAGTATGCGACTTTGTATTGACTATCGAGAATTGAACCATGTCACCATCAAGAATAGGTATCCGCTACCTCGCATTGATGATCTGTTTGACCAGTTGCAAGGAGCACAATTCTTTTCAAAGATCGATCTTCGTTCTGGATATCATCAGCTGAAGATTAAAACTGAGGATATTCCAAAGACTGCCTTCAGAACTCGGTACGGGCATTATGAATTCTTAGTAATGTCTTTTGGATTGACTAATGCTCCTGCTGCCTTCATGGATATGATGAACCGTGTATTCAAAGAATATTTAGATCAGTTCGTTGTTGTCTTTATTGATGACATCCTCATCTATTCCAAAAGCCGTGAAGATCATGAGCGCCATTTGAAGCTGGTACTGCAAAGGCTTCGTGAAAACAAGCTATATGCCAAACTGAAGAAATGCGAGTTCTGGCTTGAGGAAGTAGCATTCCTTGGGCACGTGGTGTCAAAACATGGAGTATCTGTCGACCCGGCGAAGATTGAAGCCATACAAAGTTGGGAGCAACCGAAGTCGGTAACCGAAGTACGTAGCTTTCTGGGCTTAGCTGGTTATTATCGGAGATTTGTGGAAGGATTTTCTCGAATCGCTACTCCGTTAACTCAGCTGACTCGGAAAGATACAAAATTCGTATGGAGTGAGGAATGCGAGAAGAGTTTCCAAGAACTCAAGAGGAGACTCATTTCGGCACCTGTTTTGACAATACCATCTGGTTCGGATGGATTTGTTATCTACAGCGATGCTTCAGGCAAAGGGTTAGGATGTGTTCTCATGCAACATGGGAAAGTCATAGCCTATGCCTCACGACAACTCAAAGAATATGAGAGGAATTATCCTACTCATGATTTGGAGTTGGCAGCAGTCGTTTTTGCGTTGAAGATCTGGAGACACTACCTGTATGGGGAGAAAGTGGAGATCTATACAGATCATAAAAGCCTCAAATATTTCTTCACCCAAAAGGAACTCAACATGCGGCAACGACGTTGGCTTGAGCTGTTGAAAGATTACGATCATACCATCCAATACCATCCTGGAAAAGCAAACGTAGTAGCTGACGCATTGAGTAGAAGATCATATGCGGGTACGAGTGCAATGTTTTTAACACAAAGGCCCATTTTGTATGACTTGCAAAGGATGGAGATAGAGATGAAGGCTCCAAGTACCCACATGATGATATCAAATATACGAGTAGAACCGACTTTAATCGATAAAGTTAAAGCTGCTCAAGCTACGGATATAGAGCTGATGCGTATGAAGAAGAAAGTGCAAGAAGGTGCTATTCCAGAAGCAAGAATCGATGAAGAAGGAATACTTCGAGTCAACTCCAGACTTTGTGTTCCTAACGATTTTGACTTGAAGCATAGAATAATGATGGAGGCACACAACACACCGTTTGCAATCCATCCTGGGAGTACCAAAATGTATCACGATCTTCGACATACATTTTGGTGGAGCAATATGAAAAGAGAGATCGCGGAGTTTATCTCGAGATGTTTAACTTGTCAACGTGTAAAAGCGGAGCATCAAGTACCAAAGGGTCCATTGCAACCACTTGAGATTCCGAAATGGAAGTGGGAACACATTACTATGGATTTTGTTACAGGTCTTCCCAAGGTTTCTCAAGGCATAGATGCGATTTGGGTTATTGTTGATAGATTAACCAAGTCCGCTCATTTCTTGCCGATACGTGAGACTTATTCCCTTGAACGTCTTGCTAGTATGTACGTGAACGAGATTGTGAGATTGCATGGCATGCCAGTATCCATAGTTTCGGATCGTGACCCAAGATTCACTTCACGATTTTGGGTTAGCTTGCAGAAAGCTATGGGCACGGATTTACGATTCAGTTCAGCATACCATCCTCAAACGGACGGACAATCAGAGAGGACTATTCAAACTCTTGAAGATCTATTAAGACTTTGTGTCTTAGATCTCAAAGGGAGTTGGGATAAGTACCTACCATTGGTGGAATTCTCCTACAACAACAGTTATCAGGCGAGCATAGGTATGGCTCCATTTGAGGCGTTGTATGGAAGAAAATGTCGTTCTCCAGTATGCTGGGACGAGGTGGGTGAAGCAACATTGTTGGGACCAGAATTGGTACGCATTACTACAGAGAAGATCCAAACGATTCGACAACGTATACAAACGGCACAGGATCGACAAAAGAGTTATGCGGATCTTCATCGGAAGGACGTGGAATTTAATATTGGGGATCATGTATTGTTACGTGTTGCACCATGGAAGGGAGTTACAAGATTTGGGAAGAGAGGAAAGCTCAATCCAAGATTTGTTGGTCCATTTGAGATTCTTGAGCGAATAGGAAATGTGGCATATAGACTCGCATTACCTCCAAGCATGTCTCGTGTTCATAATGTTTTTCACATATCTATGCTTCGTAAATATGTTAAAGACCCGAACCACATTATTGAGTTAGAACCAGACGAGATAGCTGAAGATTTAACGTACGAGGAGGTACCTGTTAAGATCTTGGATAGGAAAGAGCATGTCCTACGCACGAAGGTTATACCACAAGTTAAGGTTTTGTGGAGAAACCATGCTATTGAAGAAATGACCTGGGAGTTGGAATCAGAAATGAAAGCGAGGTATCCTCACCTTTTTGAAACATCAGGTACGTACGTCAATTTCGAGGACGAAATTTCATAAGGAGGGGAGGTTGTAAGACCCCAACTTATTAATGAATAAAATCAAATTTTCTCTAAATATTATTGTGAATAATAAGGGGTTAATTTGATATAATACTTTGGTTATGGGTGAAATGTGCAAATTTTTGCAAAATAAGCAAGTGGTTATAAAATATTTATTTTTGGTCGGTGAATATTCGGTTGGTCGTGGAATATTCTTGCTGTCGGGGAATATTCGTACGACGACGCAGCCTTGTGTGGGCCCCATAACGGAAAGCGATTGGATGAAGAAAACGACAAGTATAAGTTGTTTATAAATAACGGCGTAGTTGTTACCGTTAATACTGTTGGAATACCCGGTGGTTAAAATACAGTAGCACACGGTATTGCACCAATTATTGATTCTTACGTAAGAAGGCACTACTCAATAATTGTTACAGTAGTTATTATTCAATATTTTATTTTATTGATTCAATAATTGCTGCGTTGATATTTTATATTATTGTTGTTTCAATAATTGTTGCTGCACAGTATTTTCATTTATCAGATCAATAATTCATATTATTTGAATAATATTATTAGATAACATTATTGGCAATGTCTAGAAAGTTCTGTCTAAGGAGAGGTTTGGTCATCTAATTGCGCGCCAGTAAGGAGAAATCCTTATTGGAAAGCCCCCTCTTTCCTGGGAACGGCCTGGTTGTCATAAATGTGATTCTGTAATATTATTTGTGAATAATTAATTATTGATTCATATGATAAGGAAATATTTATTTTATGTGGATATAAATGAGGGATATATTTTTGTGGTTAAAAATGAAGGAGTTAATGTTGAGGTTTTTGTCAGTATTTTTGTCGGAATGGAGGTATTAAAAATCAGGGTTTTTGAGAAATATTGCGGGTGTTATAATTTTTAATCCGACCGTTGGATCGTGGTAATTTTTGGATATGTTATACATATATAAGTTGAGTATATGTCCACAAATTTTGAACCGTTAAAAATGAACGTATGATTTATTATGAATTTTACGAGATGACTGGTTCAGAAATTGTTGAATTTTCAGAGTTTATCATTTTGGTGGAAAATTCTAGAATTGGTGGGCCCCACTTGTGGTTGGTGAAGAAATGTGCTGAATTATATTTAAATGTGGTGGGTGGGAATAGTAGCAGGTAAAGCCATCAGGTTGCAGGTCAAACCTACCAAAATTTTCCTATAAATAGAGGGCTAAGTTAGAATTGAAAATCACACCAGAAACAAGTTTTCTCTCTTTCTCTCTCTAGATTATTGAGTGTATTTTGTGAGTATTTAGATACTTTGAGAGTTTCTATTCATCAGAGCAAGTTTCTTTCAGCCTTATACCGGTATTCCGACCAGAAGTACTGATATTTTGAGGTAAGGGATATTATTTTCTTCTTAATGATATTATTTTCTTCAATATCATTATGCTGAAATATTGATATGAGTTTTTATCAAATTTAGAACTTTTTGTGTCGGGGTTACTATTCACGTATACGGCACTATTCACGTATACGGCACTATTCACGAATACGGCACTATTCACCGAAAAATAAAATTTTCCTTTTTGTCCAAGATGTCTATTATGGTTACTATCTTTGATTGTATCCATGTTTTGATCTTTATTTTTGAATTCTGCTTCACAATTGATTATTATGAAGTATTATTGATCTTGGATAAACTGTTATACGAATCCCTACTATTTGTCCTTCTGTCTCATTGGATTCGTTCTCTTTAAGATATTTTTCATCATCCTCAGTCCTAAATGATGATATTACTGAATATCTTTGGCCTGTAGTGCAAAGATGTATAATTACTTGATGAATATCTTTGGCCTGTAGTGTAAAGATGAACAGGTGTTGAGATGAACATGACCGACTGATGATACAAATGAATATCTTTGGCCTGTAGTGCAAAGATGAATATTTGGTTAAAGATGATTATTAATTGATGTTACAGGGATAAAATATTGATGGTGGACTTTTAAATCTTAGAAGATAGTAAAATTCTTTCTCTACTTGACTCTTCTAATGGTTTGTTGTTTTCGCTGCAGTTGTTGATCTAAAACTTGTTGTCTATTATATTTTATCAGATTTTTCTCTGTTGAAGACTAACGATAATTTGTTGTATATTATCTTAGTCATAATATTCTTTACTGGGCTAGTTGAGCTCACCCTTTTCCTTTTTGTTCCATTTTTCTTCTCAGGAGGTGAGAACATAGCAGGATCTAGTCGGGGTATGGAGTGATGGTTCTTGAAAGATGTATTAGCAGTCCTCACTATTTCTGTAAAATAGTGTTTGAATAATTGTAATGAGGATTTATTTGAGTGTGGATATTGTCTAGAAGACAATATTTGTATTTAAACTCACTGTATGTGTTGTCGTATTTTGCACGACAATTGTATTATTGAAGTTGTAGTTTGCTTTCTGTACCATGTATTTGGCGACTCAGAATGGGTGTTGTATACCTATTCTGGGGGCGTCACAGTAGTGGTATTTATTGATGACATTCTGGTTTATTCCAAAACTCCGGAAGAACACGTGGAACACTTACGTTTGACATTGGAGACACTAAGAAGGGAAAAGTTATACGTGAAATTCTCTAAGTGCGAATTTTGGCTCGACCGTGTACAATTTCTGGGTCATGTTATTGACAAGGATGGGATTTTAGTGGATCCATCAAAAGTGGAAGCTGTAATCAATTGGGAACAACCAAGAACACCGTCAGAAGTGAGGAGTTTCTTGGGACTGGCTGGTTATTATAGAAGATTTATTCAAGATTTTTCTAAGATAGCCACTCTGTTAACAAATTTGACAAGGAAAGCTATAAAATTCGTGTGGACGGAGAAATGTGAATAAAGTTTTCAAGATTTGAAGAAGAAGTTAAGTGTAGCACCTGTGTTGACATTACCAGACAATACAGGAAATTTTGTGGTGTATAGTGATGCCTCACACAAAGGGTTGGGTTGTGTTCTGATGCAGAAAGACAAAGTTATTGCGTATGCATCAAGACAACTGAGGGATTTTGAGAAAGGGTATCTGACTCATGATTTGGAATTGGCTGCAGTTGTATTTGCTCTAAAGATATGAAAGCACTATCTTTATAGAGAGAAATATGAGATCTACACAGACCACAAAAGTCTGAAGTATGTCTTCACTCAGAAGGATTTGAACATGCGTCAACGAAGATGGAGGGAATTGATAAAGGATTACGATTGTGAGATCTTTTATCATCCAGGCAAAGTGAATGTGGTTGCAGATGCGTTAAGCAGGAAAGTTCGGGAAAAGTTGATGCTGATAACAACTCAGGAGGAGCTCATTTCATCAATGACAAAATTGGAGTTGGAAATCAAATTTCCAAAAGAATCTGACGAACAACTATTTCAATTAGAAGCAGGTCCAACTTTCCTGGACAAGGTGAAGAACGCTCAGTTACAAGATGAAGAATGTGGAAAGATAAAGGAGAATATGGTTGATGGATGCGGTACGAAATACAAGGTCGATACCGAAGGATTACTACGGTTCGAGGGAAGAATCTGGGTTCCAGCAACACCATAGCTGAAAGAAGAAATTTTGACCGTAGCTCATAGCTCAAAATATTCAATTCATCCAGGAAGCATGAAAATGTATCAAGACTTGCATCGGCATTTTTGGTGGCCGAATATGAAAGGGGACGTTGCAGAATGCGTAGCGAAATGCTTGATATGTCAAATAGTAAAAGCCAAACATCAAAGACCCAGCGGATTACTTCAACCATTGGAAATACCAGAATGGAAGTGGGAATGCATCACGATAGATTTTGTGGTGGGTATTCCAACTACTCAGAGAGGATGTGATGCGATTTGGGTAATAGTGGACAGACTGACGAAATCAGCGCACTCTCTACCAATAAAGATTAGATTCAATCTTGATCAGTTGGCAAAATTGTACATTAAGGAGATCGTTTCGAGGCGCAGAGTGCTAGTATCAATTGTGTCCAATAGAGATCCGCGATTCACATCAAATTTTTGGAACAGATTACAAGAATGCATGGGGACACAGTTACGAATGAGTACGGCTTATCATCCATAAACAGATGGCCAAAGCGAACGAACAATTCAGACATTGGAAGATATGCTGAGAGCATGTGTCATGGACCTTAAAGGAAGCTGGAAAGAACAATTACCGTTGGTGAAATTTTCTTACAACAACAGTTACCACGCGAGCATCGGCATGCCACGTTACGAGGCATTGTACGGCAGAAAGTGCAGAACTCCACTGTGCTGGGATGAAGTCGGTGAAGGACAACTGTTAGGACTAGAATTGGTACAACAAACTGCTGGCATTGTTAAACTCATCAGGACAAGATTAGTAGCAGCCCAAGACAGACAGAAAAAGTATGTTGATCAACACATACAAGATCGTGCATTCGACGTAGGAACTTTTGTATTTTTAAAAGTTTCTCCTTTGTAGGGAAAATTCGTTTCAGTAAAAAGGGAAAGCTAAGCCCGAGGTTTATTGGACCCTTTGAAGTGCTGCGAAGAGTAGGAGAAGTGGCTTACGAGGTAGCTCTACCTCCAGGATTGGAAAACATTCATAATGTTTTTCACATATCGGTGTGACGACCATATAAACCCGACTACAAACATGTGATCGAGTATGAACCGTTGCAGTTTGAGAAAGATTTGTCTTATGAAGAGATTCCTATCCAGATAGTCGACATGAAAGAACAAGTGCTCAGGAATAAAGTGATACCTTCTGTGAAGGTGATATGGAGGAACCACAACGTTGAAGAAGCTACGTGGGAACTCGAAGAGAAAATGTTGAAAGAGTACCCTGAGTTATTTGTTTAATCTGTGTCTTCGATTCTGGGGACAAAATCTTTGTAAGTAGGGAAGAATGTAACGAATGATTTGTTTGAGTTGTGATTCTGAGGACAGAATCCTTGTAAGGAGGGAATGATGTAATATTCCAGAATTTTAAAATGTAATATTAAATATTTATTGATTTATATAAGTATTTAATGGATATGTTGTTCAATTTGAGTTTATGTGGTGTAGTTATTTATTTGTTGAATAAATAATTAAATATTAAATATTAAATATTTATTTATAATATTAAATATTTATTGAATTATATGGCAAATTGAGTTGATGTGATTTAGTTATTTATTTGTTGAATAAATAATTAAGGAGATAAGAAAATTAATTGTTATAAGATTATATAATAATTGAATTTAATAAGTAAGCTAGAGAGCTTATAGTGATTTAAATAAATTATAATATTTTAAATGGGAAGTGGTAATTTAAAATATTAGTTGGTTAAATAAAATTATAATTATAAAAGAAATTATAGTTATGTGATATTAAATTATGTGCCAAAGTAATTTAATAGATTAATGTTTTAATTAATTTATTAATTAAATAAAAGTGTGACTAATAACCTTGCTATAAAAGAGTTAATAAAATAAATTAAAAGAGTGTATTTTAGTTTTGGCCAAACAAGTCTTATTCCATATTAAGTCTTTAATATAATTGTGTTTTACCAAACAAGGCTAAAGGATTTAATGGGTTATATTTTAGTGGTTAGCCAAACAAGCCTTATGGCTTTTGATTTTCAAAATAAAAATATCTGATGTCAGTTAAGTTAGAGTTATATTATATATTTAATATATACATTATATCTATATACGTTATATTAGTTTACGTATGTTAGAGTTAGGAAGAAAGAAAGCTCAGAAGAAGAAAAGAGAGAAGAAGAAGAATATCACAGAGAAAAGTTTGAGAAAATTTTAGAGAGAAAGGGAGTGATTCTAACATGTTTTTGAGAAAAGAATAGCCATCATCTTCTTAATCAAAGGTAGGAACTTAACCTTTTTCTTTAAAGTTTAGTTTTTTTTTCTTCCAAAAAGTTCTTTGTGAAATTTTTATAAAGGATAAATTGTTGTTATGTATATAGTTTGGCATGATTATTGATTATAACGTTATTTCATGAGTTTATATATGATTATAGGCATAGTAATCCATGTATATATGTGTTTTGTGGAAGAAAGTATATTACAGTGTTTATAGGAAAATATATATGAATATGGCTTAATTTAAAATAGAAATTAAGGTTTTATTAGTTGTTAAATTGATAATTGATTGTTGGAATTGATAGAGTGTGTAAAATCATAACTATAATATTTTGAAATTTCTATTTTGATTGAAAAACAAAATCACAGTGTTGATTTTCATTGAAAATATCAAACATGGAGTTTTTGCCAAAAACATTGAAATTGGGTGTTGTATATTTGATGTTTAAGTTATTTTATGAGTAGAAACATGTTAAAAGTCTTCACAATATGTTTATATGAAGTTTATATGTAAATTACATGATAATCAGTCTATTAGATTCGAGCTTTTAGGCTAATTTGGCTTTTGTTCATGCTGTTGCCGAGTTTGGTCGCCGAATTCTGGACTCTGGCGCCGCAGCGCGGCCCAGCAGTACAAATCTCACGCCGCAGCGCCGGCGCCACGCCGCAGCGCCAATTAATGGCCTGTGACCCGAGCCGCAGCGCCAACTCAGCGCCGCAACGCGACCCACAGTGTAAACTATGGCGCCGCGGCGCGAGTTAGCAGAATGTTCTGACAGTTTTGTTCAAGTATACAAATTTTGAAAATAAATATTATGTGTTAATAATATGAATGTTAAATGATGATTTCAGTAGTATTAGACTATGAATGAGCATGTTACCAAGAGTTAATTAGTATTAACATAGTTTGATTATGTGAATTGGTAATTTAACCTACATGATGAATGCATTAGTTATGTGATAATAACTAACTATGTCACGATGACATATGTTTATGGTATTGAAATTCAAGTGGTAAGGGTGTAGCTTGTGCTAAAGGCAAGTTTTCTAACTCTATTTTATAATTGAGCAAGTTTCCTAATCCTTTGTCTTATTGAACTATTTAATGTTGAACAAGTTATTCTTGTAATTCAATTATTGGGTAGCATGCATAACTAGATTTCTATGCATGTTTAATATTCAATTCTAATTAATCTTAGCTTAGTATTGTTCAAAGTATTGTTCAAGCAAGGCATGCTATAGTATTCAAATTGTATGCTATTAGATTATTCCTAAAGCATGATTTTAGTTACTATGATTAATTCAACTATGATTATTCTACAAGTATAATGTCATGGATTTTATTCAACTACTCCGTAGTTGATGTTCGTTGAATTTCAAATTATCTTGAAAGTTTATCCAAACCAAACTTACATTGGTGTGGACTTGTATTCTAAATACTGAGATAAACAACTCTTTTAATAGAGGTTTACGCTTAGCGTTGAAATGGTTGTGCACAATACATTGTACGAAGGGTTGATCCCCCTAAGTACGTGGAGTCCTTATAGTCTTATGACTGTTAAAGTTAAAGTTGAAAGATTACTTATAACTGTGGACATGATTCGTGGTCATTAGACCCTCAGTGAATGTTAAAATTTTCAGAAAGTTAATAGAATATATTGTTCAGTTCTATTGATACTAATATTGTCAATTAGCGAAAGTTTAAAGATTTACTTATTGTTATTTTAAGTGGGCCTTGTTTGCTCACTCTTGCCTGTAAAATTTCTTACAGCTAAAGTTGAAACTGGTGACGTACCAAGCTCCAGTAAGGGAAAAGGAAAGATGAATAAGTGCTGAAAACTTGTAATAGTTTAATAGTTTATTTTCAGACTTTGGTTTAATGATTGTAATGAAGTTAGTTAATTATCCGCATTTGAATGATTGTTGTTAAAGGTTAGATAACCTGGGAGATTTTATTTAAGTTTAATCCTGTATGGGCAAGTTTTCTTTTATTTATTCAATTCTATTATGAATGGGTAGTTAGTAAATGAATGTTTTGATTACGTGAGCACCAAATCTTGAGGAAATGAAGTACCAGGATTTGGGGGTGTCACACGTAGTGCAAAGATGACCTGTTGTTGAATATCTTTGGCCTGTAGTGCAAAGATGAACTGTTGATGAATATCTTTGGCCCGTAGTGCAAAGATGAATTTATTAGTATAATTATGAACAGAAACTGTGATTTGGTATAACCATGATCTTTGATGTTTCAGATAAAGACAGGTGATGAAAATTTATCTTCGTCTTGGGTGCGTAGAGGAATTTAGAACCACAATTAGGATTATGAGTTATTCACATGATTGTGGACAGGAACTGTTGATTGATGTTACAGGAATAAAATATTGTTGGTGGACTTTTAACATGGTGAAGATAATAGACTTTATGGTCTATTTGACTCTTCTAATGTATTACTCGTTCCGCTGCAACTATGGTTGAAAAGTTTTATCATCTACCATATGTTCTAAATCTCTGATTCATTACTAAGGAAGGCTATTGATAATTTAATTATCTTTAGTCATGATATTTTTTACTGGGCTAGTTGTGCTCACCCTTTTATTTCACAATTCATTTCAGGTGATAAGAGTGTAGCTGGGTCGAGCCAGGATAATAGGGGAATAAAACGGTGGTCTATAGCTGTTGAGGTTCTCCCTAAACAGTAAGAAAATAATTTTATTGATAACTTTAGATAAGTGCGTTGTATTTTATACGTCATTTAAAAGTTATATTTGGTGAATCAAATAGGGTGAGGCGAACCCAACTTTGGAAGGGTGTTTTGCCACTATCATACAAGATGTCTAATGACATACAACCTCGTGTTATCATAAGACAGGGTTGTGCACATCCACTTGCTGAGTATATCTACGAGCACTACCTATATAATCTTGGAGTTTGGTTGAAATATAATTTTCAATTGCAGACAGTGGAGATAGTTATATGTCAAGAGAAGACTTACCATTGGAAAGAACATGATAGTAATCTTCTCATTTTTCATTGGGGTCTATTGGGTAAACCAAGGATAATTCTGTGGACATATGATATCTATCATAACCTAGACGCATGGCCTCCCATGTACAAAGGTTTCCTTGAGCATTTTTCCAAAGATTTTAATTTCTAAACCAGTTATTGACTGTGCCTTTATGTAAGGTGACATGGTGAGGTGCTGACACAAGTTGGTGTCCAGAGTCACAGTTGGTATATATTTGTATCAAAACTCACAACATATGTGTTGTTGTATTTTGCACGACAATTATAATAATAAAGTTGTAGTTGTTTTCTTTACCATGTATTTGGCGACTCAGAATAGGTTGGGTGGAATGGGCCTATTTTGGGGGCGTCACAATTTATCAATGAAATAAATGAGAATTTCTCTTCAGGAAAATTTTGTACTTCATTTATATCCATAAGTTTTTACAAATCCAATCAGATAAGCTTCGAACAAAACCAGTCAGAAAGTTAGAAATAACATAACTGATCGGTAAAGTTATAAGCGTAACTGATTGGGAAAGTTACAAACAAAAGGAATAAGAAAAGATTATAAAAATTACACATAAAAACCCTAAAAGAAACTATTCTTTAGGACCCCTATCTTCATCTTCGGATTCCTCTTCAGAAGAATCAAGGACGGCAGCATCGAGCCAACAGACTTCATCTTCGCCCGAGCCTTCTTCTGATAAGCTTCATAGCCTTCAGCAAATTGAGACATGATCTTCTCGGTCAGGGCAGGAGATTCTTCGTACTCTTTTATTGCACGCTGCTTAACTTTGGCACATTCTTTCCCTAAGTTGTTATTTTCCCAAATCAAGTGCATCATCTTGTCGTGCATCTCGGAAAACTTGTCCTCAAGGGCATGAAGGGCCTTCTCCCGATCCTTGTTTTCTTCTGACAAAAGATCTTTCTCCTTGATGAGATTTTTGGCGTGATTGTCGAGACCAAAGAACTCCTGTTGAAGTAGAGAATATTGTTCCTTGACCTCATTGGTCTGACGTTTAGCCTTAGTCACTTTATTTCGGGTCTCAGCATGGAGATCCATCTCCTTCTTCAAGTTCGATTTCAGACCCCGAACCTCAGCTTCGAGCAATAACACATCGGTCTTCATTTAAGCCTCCTTCTTAGTGGCATGGGCTAGAGGCGGAATGGCTCGAGCGAAGATAGCATTAGCCTGCAATAAAGTAAAAGAATAAATCAGCTATGAGGAACAAAGGAACACTAAAGGGAAATGATCTTAGCTTTCTGGTTTACCTGACACTGAGCATTGATGTAGGTCACAAGATACTATTCGGATGAATATCCCCTGAACCGATCGTCATCTCCACATAATTTAAAGTGCTCGAGTTGGGAAAAGGGGAACACCTCCGAAGGGCTCCTCGACCAAAAGGTTGTCGGTGTCCCTTAGGAAGAGCTCATCTTAGGGGTTAGTTTAAAAGTAGGAGTCGAGGTTGGAAGTGGGTCGGCCTCCACGATCTGTAGATCTGGATCCTATGCCAGACGGGGCCTCTTGGGTCGAGGTTTGAGAGGAACCTCTTTGGTTTCCTTTGAATTCTCGATGATAGCGACTAGTGGAGGGGGTGGAGGAGTCGGCTTCGGAAGGGCTGAAGAAGATGCCTTGGGGGGGGCTTTGGAGGAAGGCTTCTACTTATTTTTCTTTAATAAGGCCATCTTCTCGGCCCGGTTCATCTTCAGGACATTTTTATTGGCAAGTTCGGCGACGATGGTATTCAGAGGGGCTGGACCCAATGCAAAACTAGTTGAGAGCTCTACAATTAGGATGGTCTCTTTATCAGAAGAATCGTTTGTGGCCAGGGGCCAGATGGGCTCGGTCGTGATAGGTAGAGACGTCAAGGACGCATCAGCCCCCTCGGGCTTGAAAATAGTTACTGCAAGACAGATAAGACAGTCAATAAAGAAAGTTGAAAGATTAAGTTAAGGCATGAAAGGGGTCGGGGGTTATAACTTACAACCATGTTTGTAGAGCCAGGCCTCTTTGGATACGACATCCAGACCCCATTTAGTCTTTTGTAGCTTCTTGTAAAACTTCTTGAAGGTGTCAACCTGATCCTTCGAGAATTTGGACACCTTTGCAATGGGGTCTTCGGGGGTGGCCCAATTTGGCAAGAGTCTAAGGTCGGTCCCTCTCATGAGGAATCACTATAGAAGCCACCCATTGTTGCTAGAAGGGGTCTTCATAAAGGTGGCTCGGCCGGGCTGGCGGTTTAGCATCTGAAAGCCATGCTCCTTCGACTTCCCGACAATGTACAAGACAAAAAAGAAATAACACAAAGCAATAAAGCTGATTAAGTGGATATACGAGTTTGGCACAAGCTGTGTAAACCCAATCCCCACGAAGCAGAGAAAGGAGGAGATGACTTCGTGAAGGGGGAATCGAACCCCATATTTTATTACCCAAAGAGGGATAGCAACCCAATCTCCTTCGGGACGCCAGGACATCCTTTCCTTCGGCTCTGGTACCCAAAGCTTGTACTCTTTGGAAATGTTAAACAAAGTTCGGATGTCAGAAAGTTGAGAAGAAGTGAAGGTAGATTTGGTGTTGATATGGGAAAAATTGGTTTCAGAGGAGTAAACGGTTTGAATTTTAGTCTCGAGACTGACCGGAGTGGGAGGAACTGAAAGAGTGGCGGTTTCAGGCGGTGGTGCAGGCAGATCGATCGGCACCAAGTCAGTGGCACCTATGGCGTGAAGATTAATGGTGTTATCAACGATAGCGGTTTTCTCAGTGGTGAAGTCAGCCATTGAAGCGCAAGAAGTACAAATGTGAAGATTTGGGAGTGAAAAGACTTGAATCAAGGAAAACTGGAAAGATTGATTGCTTACCGAAAATCGCCTTCGCCGAAAAATTTGAGCAAAAAAATTGAAATGAAGAAGGTTTGGAAAGAGTGACAGTGGGGGTTTTATAGTGAGGCTGCACGAATCCCAAGGGCGACTATTTATGGTAGGTGGGGCCCAGTCTTGGGAAGGCATGTAACATTTCAAAAAATGAAGAAAAACCATTTAGGTTCCCCAGATAACTCATTATTTCCTGTCGCGACTCTTCAAAGTCTCTAATTATAGATATATTATAACAAGAGACTGGGGGGCAATGTTCGGGAGTATTTTCCCGACCCTCATGTGGGCTGAAGGTCTGGGGTGAGACGAGAAGGTTGAGCCCATTGGGCCGAAGCCCTTAAGGAGATTAAAGGTGTTCGGGTTCGGACATCCGAGACCTCTAGGCCGGAGTCCTGATGTAGTTGATGGTGTTCGGGGTCGGGTATCCAAGTCCTTTAGGCCGGAGTTCAGACCAATTTATATGGGTTCAGTTGGATTGGGCCCGTGCAGTGGGATGACCCCTGTATGGAGTCCGGAGTGATAAGGGTTCTAAACGGTTAAGAATTCTTATCCTAACCATATTTGGATAACTAACTCCAAAAGTAGTAATTGGATCATATCGAACTTGCACCTTTTAAGGAGATTGTGTTAGACCTAAACTATGGTAACTACTATGTGTTGGAGTCCTAATCCGATTCGGAAGTGAACTCTAAGGTGACGAGAATAGCTATAAATACAAGGCTAGACTTCAATTAACAGGTAATACCCTTTTGAGCACTAAACACTAAAGCCTCCATTGTTAAACCTTGTAACGACATGTACTCATTCTCCCACTGGAGCTATCACCCGGCGGTACAAGCCGTCAAGCTTCTTGTGTGATATGTTATTGTGCAGGTTTAAGCTTGTGGATTCAGTGATTGGACGCACTGGCAAAACTTGGCGTTAACAGGAACAACTAGAGTACTTTTTTGGTACCTAACAACTGCACATTCCATTCCAAGATCACTTGCAATTAAATTTAAATTCCAAAGGCAAGTGATCTTATATATCTCTAAGATCACATCATAACTAACAAGGTCCTATAACATGGTATAAACCAACCCTTTTCAATTACTGAATTCACTCTTTGATATTACAAAACTTATAATTTCCAACCAGTAATACATTATATAACCTTTTCTTTTGGGGTTCTAACTATGCTATGCCTGAAATATTTTGTCAGAATTTATTTACATTGTTAGTTGTGGTTCTTGCGAACCGCGCGCTGTATAAAATGTATGTAATTCTGCCATGCTGCTTGCAGGATCTATGTACAAGGGCCAAATCCGAACCGAGTATCATTTTGGTCATTTTGCTTCAAGTAACAATTTTCCCTGCTTCGGAAAAGAAATCATATATAGAAAATGATCACCTATCAATATATATACACTAAAATGTAAAACAAAACCTATCAATATTTCTAAATGCAGCATCAGGGAAAACACAAAAATCAGTTTTGAAATAATACTAATTGCAACATATAAAACAAATACAATGATGCCGTGTTAAAATAAATCATATTGGAACGTTGTTATTTCATAGAATAAAATCAATTAATCAATTAGATACTTACATGAATTAAGAGAAAACATCTTGTATGTATCACGGTTACGCTGCGCTTAAGGTGAAAGTCTTCAATTGTCTCTCAATCTTATGAGATTGATGTATATGTGTGTATAAAGTTCTCGATACCACAATTGGGGTCAAACCCCCTAACTGTTTTATTTATACTCCCTCAGTTCCATAATAAATGTCTTTTTAGAAGAAAAAATTTGTTTTAATTTTTCTGTCGTTTACAACTTTCTAGGAGAATAAATTATTTATTTTTCTATATTACGTCTACTAAAAAATGGTCATTTGTGATAGCCAAAATCCATCTCAAAAAGTAGAAAAATCATCACGAAAGGTTTACGCGATGACTTTAAGTATCACAATGGTCGTCTTGTACACGCCCATCATGAAAGGTTTTACGTGATGGTTTTGACAATTACGCAAACACTTAGTGCTTTTATGATGATTAATACAATCACATTAATACGTAATCTATTGTGATTGTCAAAGTCATCACAAAAAAACAAGACTTTAGGGATCAAAGGTAATTAAGAACGTGAATATCTATTTACGTATAATTTATTTCACTGTATTAATTGTATCAAATGATACTTTTAGGATTCAAACCCTTCCCCAATTTACAAACTAAATAATGAGTATTACCATTACACCAAAGCTTAGATCATGATTATAATTTTAAAACAAAATATAAAAGGAAAGATATGTGAGTTGACTTACTAAACAAAATTACTTCCACATAAGATTTGGTGATTGCAACAACACTCACAAATACTCTATAATGATGGTAAAATTAGTAATCACTGAGAGTCATCATATATTTTATTGTTTTGTGGTTGCTTGAAAATTCCATCACAAAATACCTTCTTTTTGTAATTACAAATAAAAGTCGTCACAAAAATCTATCTTTTTTTAATGATTGTCATGGTCGTCATAAAATATTGCTTTGATTATTTATTATATTAAAATATTAGTGATAGCTTAAATGTAATCATGAAAAGGGTATATCTATAACTGATGACTTAGTGCGTCATAAAAAGAAATTTTATTTTGTGTGAAAATTTTGGTGCGATTGACATGACCATCATAATTATAATACATTGATAGCAAGATTAGTCATCACTAAGAGCCATCATATATACTATTATTTTGTGATTGCTTAAAAAGTTCATCACAAATTACTATCTTTTGTGATTATTTTTAAAAACTGTCACAAAATTTGGTCACGTATTCTTATTTTTCTAGTAGCCCCTAACTTCTCTTATTCTTCCAATAAATTTTCTCTCTTACATTAATTGTTTACAACTTTTCATAAAGGGGTAGTGATGAAATTCAATACAAATTTTAATTCTTAAATGATAGTATTAAATGACTTTCTTAATTCATGTGAATAAAACTAAAAAGACAGTTATTATAGAACCGATGAAGTAATATAGTTAAGGTCAAAATCGTCCATCAAGATTATGAATCTCTAGGGCCCATTGTGTCCAATAATATCAGTAATATTATTTATAGACCACATAATTATCAAACTCATAAACAAAGTAATTAAAATAATACAATATGTAAGCTCAATAATTCTATACATAGCATATACTCCCTTCATCCCATTATATCTGACGTTTAAGGAGTTTTTATTTTTCCAAAATAGTAGACGTTTTACAAATCCAAAGCTAAATTGTCCACTTTTATTCCAATACTACCCTTTCAATCGGAATCGACATAATTCACGATCCAACTCTATTATTCCTCGACGATCCAACTCTATTACTCTCTCTCTATATTTATATATATATATATATATACACACACACACACAAACACACACTCATATACATACATGTTGTTGATTTTAATTACTTCTATAGTTCTATAATTCTTCTTAACAACAGGGACGATCGCGATCGTAAAATAGAATATTCGTCTAACGCGACTGAGTTTCAGATCAGGAACAGAGAACAACTAGTACTGACGAACAAAACGCTCGACGACTACTTGGATCCGGCTCTTCTCTCTACAATTTGCACCAAAATTGGTGGCTAAAAAAGGAAACGAGATCATGAGTACGAAAATATAATCAAACGAAAGGAGTTTCATGACGAGTTTGAGTGGCCACATGATGAATTGAAGGTGTTTGAAAAGGTTTCGAATGGTACCGAAATCATCGACGGATCATGGGAAACGACGTCACCGGAGGAGCAATTGCGAAGTAGTGGTTGATCTCAATAACGATGATCTGGATCTGATTAAGGATCATGAAGGTCACCAAAATCAGCTGTATTGTACTAGTTGTACTCCGTTTCAGAAGTTCGAGATAATGGCGTCGAAGCAGTTCAAAGGGGTGAAGGTTAAGCGGGAACTGGGTGAAGGATAAAAAAATGAGGGATCAATTATCACCTATGCTGACATAGTATTCTTCTTCAGGTGATAGAGATGAAAAAGACGATGGAGGGCAGGCTGACAGATCTGGCCGAAAGAGCATAGGATGAGATATAATGGGATGGAGGGTAAAATATTAAAATTGCATCTATTCTTAATTTATGTGAAAATATGTAGAACTTCAGATATAATGGGATGGAGGGAGTACCATATAAGGATATAAAATATTCTAACATGTTGCGGAATATTCAACATCAATATCCGCAACCACCGGAAACTCATGGTAGGACAAGACGAGTTAACTAAACTATATCTCTGTCGGGAGGACAACTTTACATATACTCTCAATTTAGAGGGAAGGAAAAAGAATTTTACATATTTTCTTAAACTTTGGAGATATTCGGGGAAAATAATAACATGCCTTTTATTATAATTCTACGAGTACCCATTGATTTATTCGGAGGAACCACAAAAACTTGCTAGACGAAAAGTCGATCTACCTACAAGAAATGCATATATAATACAAAATCCTTTTCTGGAATCTGATGAGCAAAATGTTCTAAAGCAGGAAGTATAGAATTATAAATTGACAGCAGAGTTCCACCTTCATCAAAAAGTATACATTACGAATTTGACAACATTTTCCAAGTTTTGTCAACAAGTATACATTTTCTAGAAAATTATTTGAACAATGGTGTTTTTTGAGTGGTTGTAAAATCGATAGTTAATAAAATAGTAAATTTAACCTTAAAAGTATTATCTCGATTGTAGACACTTGAAATTTTCTTTTCCTGTTACTAACTATGCAGGAGGGCAAAAGCGTCTGTTTCACACTCTAGAGATGACCCTGGAGGACCACAATATCAATTCCAACCCCGGAGATAGCCCCGGGAGATCCAGTTTCCAACCCCGAAGATAATCCCGGGAAATCAGTTTCCAACCCTGGGGATAACGCCAGGAAAGTCAGTTCTAACCCCGGAGACGGGAGATTAAGTTCAAATGCCCGGAGTCAACCTCCGATGATCAAGCCAACCTTAGAGATAACCCTGAGGGCATTCAGAGTTAACAAAATGATAATCTCAGAGACAACCCTGGGAAAAACCCGCTACAACTGTGCGAAAATCGGATATAACCTCGGGAGGGGCAAAATGGTTATTTTGCCAACTCAACTTCAACTCAAATCAAATACACTCATTTCAACTCAAATTACTTTAAAAGAAGTCCCACAAGAACCATATCTTAACTTTTGCGCACAAACTACGCAAAACGACTCAACGAACTGCCTGACGGAGACCCGAAAATGCTATTTCGGTCATGGACCCATCTTCCCGGAATCAAAAAAGGGCAAATCATATGTCATTGCATAGCTCTTGGAAAGAGCTTTTTGAAATGGTATGGAACGCTTCCATCGGACTCCCTGATTGAAAGTTATGAAGGTTCGAACGACCAACAAGTTGTCCGAGTGCACGTACTTCGAGACGGCGGGACCCACACTGCCTGGGGCACCCCGGGCAGCCTCAGGTACACCTGCTACTGCTGCAAGTACACCTGTGGCTCCCCCTCTATAAATAGAGCACTTGGGGTGGCCATATATGCAAGAAAAAAGGCTAGAAAGCCCTGTCCAATTTGCTCTGTACACACCGTAAATTGAGTGCTTTCTCATTTTAAATACTTGTGAGCTCATATATAGCTACCTTTTTACCGGTGGGAGTCGAATGTTCATCCCTTTCAAGTTATTGAAGCCTTCTTTGGCAGTCCACTGTAAGCCATCTTATACACTTTGAAGCCTTTCTCTTCATCTTTGCACACACCGTTCTTCACATTGAGAGTCGTGTTGCGTGTGTATGCCCGGACTTCGGTCCGTGGCTTTTATTTTCCTTTGTATATATATATATATATATATATATATATATATGGACTATCATTATCGAGTTATGCCTTGATTGAGCCTGGACTCAAGTTTGGAGCGTTTATTTGCTTTTATATATACTTATATATAAACTGTGGTCGAACTTTGTTCGATGAGCCTGGATTTACATCCGGAGCATTTACTTGCTTTATATATATATATATATATATATATATATATATATATATATATATATATATATATATATATACATACATACATACATATTTACATATTTACATTTCGTCCCGCCTGGAGTTTACTTCGTGGCGGTTGACCGTTTGTACTGCTTTCTTTACATTTCGTCCTGCCTGGAGTTTACTTAGTGGTGGTTGACTGTTTTTATAGCTTTCTATACATTTCGTCCCGGCTGGAGTTTCCTCCGTGGCGGTTGATCGCTTTTACAGCTTTATTTACATTTTTGGTCCCCCATGGAGGTGTTTCGTGGTGGTTGATCATGTCAATATATATATATATATATATATATATATATATATATATATATGTATATATATATATATTACCGCTTTTATATATTTACATTTCCGATCCCACATAGAGGTGCTTCGTGGTGGTTGATCATGTATGTATATATATATATATATATATATATATATATATATATATATATATATATATATATATATATATATATATAACTGCTTATAGCTTTCATACAAAATGCGTTATCATATGAACCTAGGAATCATGTGATCATAGATTCAGTCTACTGAATCTAGATTCGGTTCCCGTGATGGACGTTTTCAACTGTAAGCAGCTTGTAAATTTAGTCACGGTGTTTGGATTTTCTCAGATGGTTTTCATACCCATGAGGAGTTCGGCACTGCTTTGTACATTATTTTCTCGAAGATGCTTCGCATCTCGAAAATAAAAGCAATCAAGCCGAACATTTAATAAAATAGAAGTGTAAAAGGTCTCAATTACTATTGAGCATCAGGGTTTGAAAAACCTCTCTTATAAAACTTCACTGCTATATCTTGTTTAAAACAGAATTTTTACATAAATTCAAACCCTGGGTATATAGGTGCGAACGAGGCCTCGCACTACTTCCAAACAACAACACATTGACCCACACAGACACACACATTCATATAACAGTTTCTTGAAAAGTGGCGGTCACCGTGGTAACACGAATGTCGGGGGGTGCCTAACACCTTCCCTCCACATAAGCAAGTCACCGGACCCTAATGAATCTCGGTTTCACAGACCCGTTTAGCAGTGTCACATCACTGGGTCAATGTGCAAACTTTTTCTCGGTTGTGTTGGTACAACCAGTTAAAAAACTAACTGGTGACTCTTATAGTCCAATCGTCGACATATACATGTCGGACCTTTTTCACTTATTTTTTTCAAACAAATCTCACCTAACATGAGAACACAAAAGAACAAGAACAGAAAAGGGACATAAAAATCCCAACGTCGACAGGTGGCGACTCTGTTGGGGACTCCAGTAAGAGGACTTAAGCCGCTATTACAAGCTTTTCAAAACTGTTATATGCTTGTGTGTGGATGTTGCATTTACATTTGAATGAATGTGTACTAATTCATTTACTTGTTGCACTTAGTGCTTCGCACTATATATGCCAGTGATATTAGTGCTTTGCACATGTCATCATTTCCATACGGTGAGACGCGATGTATATGAATGTATGTTGTGTGGTCCCTCCACCAAGAGGCTATCCTGTCAGTGTTTGATTACTGGACTCATAGGAAGACTAATTCCAACGAGGATCAGGAAAGGCACCACCCAAATTCGATCCAGTTGAAAGACCGGATTAACTTCCTGTCAAATAAATTGCGATGATTTGGGAACCTTCATGCCAAAAAACCACGAGAGTAACCTAAGATAGGTTAGCCTCTAATAAACCAAACGCGAAGGGAAGTCTCTTCATACTTTTCCATTTAATTTACTTGTAATTTTAATTACTTGTAATTTCATTTCCATGTCAATCTCAATGTAATGGAAAGAATAAAGGAATATGTGTACATGCCTTCCCTTTTATATCAAAACATGACATGATAGCTTGTCATACAAACAACTGACATCCGTTTTGCAGGATAATACTCATAAAACGGACATATTACATAGCTTGTAACATTTCTACATTTCCCTAAGACTAAACTACATAGGTCTTTTTGTAGGGAAGCAATCGGTACCGTTACCCGTTTAAAATCCAAAAAGACACTAAGCCCACCGTCAGGCATGGCTACAAGTGCCCAGCTTGATCCTACTCCTGTTTCTCGAGAGGAGTTTGAAGGACTAAGGAATCAGATAGCAGAATTGGTTGTCTTTTTAAAAGAACAAAGTAAAATTACTCAGGGCCAGACAATGCCTATTGCACCAGAGTCATTCACACCAGGGGGCAGTCAGGGTATTGGCAAAAAGATGGAAACCCAGATACCTGAACCTCATTCCAATAAAGGAACCAACAAAACCCCTGAAATCACAAAACGCAGGGATGATCGAGAAACTGGGGATATAAGAAAGAAAGTCCAACAAATAGAGGAAACCATCCGATCAATCAAAGGGACTGGAAACTATGGAAGTGTTACCTATTTAGATCTTTGCATATTCCCAGAGGCTCAATATCTTGACAAATTCAAAATCCCAGAGTTTGAAAAATACAATGGGGCAGGTGATCCTTATACACACCTAAAAGAGTCTTATGCTGAAGATGAAAGCCTTAGAATGCAACTTTTTCAAAAGAGTCTCACTGGAGAGGCTAAAGCCTGGTATGCCCGACTTGACAATGCCAAAATCCATAACTGGGAAGAATTGGCCCACGCCTTTCTAAATCAGTACAGTTTTCAGTCACAAATGGCACCGGATCGATACCAAGTGACTAAAGTTAAAAAGCAAAGTACTGAGTCTTTCCGAGAATATGCCCAAAGGTGGAGACATCTGGTAGCGCAAGTCATTCCATCAATGACAGAAATTGAAATGGTGATGACTTTCATAGACATTCAAGAGGCGCCTTATTATGAGAGAATCCTAGCAGGCATATGAAAGCCATTCTCGAAAATGATCAAACACGGCGAAATGGCAGAGATGGGCCTGAAGGCATGAAAGATTAAAGACTTCACTGTCTTGGAAGCAGTCGCCAAACATATATAGATTGGCAAGTATGCGAGCGATCCCAAGGGGGTACCCGATAAAGGCGATGAATATGTATCCCTTGATGTACAGGGGCAAGCTAGGAGACCAAACTACAGTCCCCCCATTTGGAAAATGCAAGACAATCTGCCATCTCAACAATAGGCTGCATTCAACCAATGCCAGGATAGAAAAAGAAAATTTGAAAGAACAGAAAATCGGGTGTTCACTCCATTAGGCGATTCCCTTGAAAATGTATTGGCGCTATTAATAGATCACAAGAAAATTACCGAACTTGCTCCACCTCTGTAACCAGGGAGCAAAAGATACAATCCGAGCTGGAGATGTGCTTACCACTCAGGGTCTCCAGGACATGATACACAAGATTGTTGGTCCTTAAAGCATAAGATTCAAAATCTGATCGAAAGTGGCAGTATTATGGTCCAACAACCTGATCAACAAAATGTCAACACCAACCCTCCATTGCAGCATGATACGGAGGAAGTAAACATGATCGGGTCAGGAAGCGCTGAAATGTACCCAAATCAGAAGTACATACGAAGGATAGAGGAATACCCCCAAAGGCACAGAACAAATGTCCTAGAGTGGGAATACTCGGAGGAGGATATGCCAATAATGCAAAAATTAGAGACGATCTAGAATCAAGTAAATCTGCTGGCTAAGCTGATAGTGCGCCAACATCAGGAAACGTGGCAATTTTTCACTCAACTATCAGAAAGCCAAGAGAAAAAGGAGGTTAACCATAATGTAAGCCCATATCTCTCTATGATGAGCCATCTAAATGAAGAATATCAAAGCAGGCTGAAAGTACAAGAAAAGGGGGATGATAAATGTGCTAGAAGATCTCGCCAGCGTAAGAATCGCTCGAAGGAATGCGAATTCTCAAAGATAAAAGATCAAACAACCTCCAAAAGAGTCCGGAAATTCACCCCTCTGAGCAAATCAAATGAAGAAATGTTACACCTTCTGATAAGCGAAGGAAGGATTACTAAGTTGCGGCCTCATATAAATCCCAAGATGAAGAGTTATGATTCCACCAAGATATGTTTCTACCATTCTAACTCACTTGGGCATACGACTGAGGAATGCTAGTCTTTGCGACATAAAATCCAGGATTTCATTGAAAATGGAGAGCTGGAGATAGAATTCCCCATGACCAAAAAAGGCGAAAAGGAAATAAAATGCTTAAGATGTCCACTCGAGATAGGCAGTTCAAATGAGGTAAAGGATATAAGTGACAAATCTACCAGAACACAAGGTGGACTGATCCTAATGCAAGGAATGACAGAGGAGACAAAGACATCCCCAAAGGAGATTCCTCCGCCAACATTAAACGTCCTGTGGTCCAAAGATATCCGCCACATTCCTGATTTTATAACCTTGGATGATGCGGAAGAAATACTAATCCTTTCTAAAGAAGAAAAAGACAAAAAGGAAAATTCCTTGCGAGAAATGTAACTACAGTTCGAGGGAGATTTCATGGTCAAATCATCTCAAACCCGTGAAAAAGGCGAAGGAACAGATGAAGGAAAAGGTGGTGAGATTGTCGGGGAAGCCAACCCATTGAAGAATCCAAAGTTCATCCCTTTTTACGATGGGTCCAATTCAAGCGTCCCAGAGAAATGTACTGAATCAGGAAGCGATCAAGTTATGGCCATAAGTGAAGATATTCATAATAAAGAGGTAACATCTATCGCGAGCCTCGAAGGCAACATAATCACTTACAACTGGACTATCATGCCTCAGCTAGCCAAGAAGATGTAGATCCAGAGGATACAGTTGTGAGTTCCAGGAGATGTTGGGACGACATCACTTTCTTCGCAGTGTGCCTTTTATTTTCCATGCATGTAAATATCCAAAAAAAAACAAAAAAAAAACAAAACAAAAAAAGATAAAGAAAACTAAAAAGAAAAAAGAAAAAAGGAAAAAAGAAAAAAGAAAACAAAAACGAAAACAAAAAGAAAAAAAAATAAAAAAAAAACAAAAACAAAAACATCTCTACACCCTTCTCACCACTTACCACTTTTCAGCCTTTCAGACCAACGCTTGAACTACGAAAGACCTGATCTCCTCTTCAACAGGAGTACGTAGGAAGCCATTTATGGTGCGGTCAAATCAAACAAAAACCCAAAAAACCCAAATAAACACATCTAAAACAAACACTTCTCAAACTGTTCAGCTCACCAACGGGAACTACGCAGACCAGATCTCCCTAACATACAGGAATACGTAGGCAACCATCAGTGGTGCGGTTTGACCCTCAAAAGAAACATCCAAACCCAAGGACAACCTTCCAAGTCAACGACCCATGTCGAGAAGACCCAACAACACTTCAATGTCATTCCATCCAATCTGACACAAATCCCAGAAATGAAGAAACAGTGATACACTAAGACAACCAACAACAAGGACCTTCAAAAAGTCGACACCCTTAATCACAAGTCTTCATCAAAATAGAAGAAAACCATCAAGGCCGATTGTGACAACAAATCAGGAACAATGAGTGAAGGCATCAAAGCACAAGTCCTATACTTGTTCACCATCTGGTATAGAGGTAAAAGTCTCTTGAGATCTTGGTATCTTATCAGCCCAACTGTCAAAGCAAATCTCTGAGACCACAAGCAACGCTGGTGAAATTTCAAAATTGGCGATAACCCGATATTAGAAACCTTACAACAAGACTGGGATAATCTCAGAAATAGCGATAACTCAACACTGGGGTGCACCAGTTAGCACCATCAGCATGGTCCATCATCATCAGAGCTTCCCTCATATCCTCTCACTGGCGATTCGGATATTTCTCACTTATGATTGGATCAACAAAGAGAGTTTCTCATATGACTACCTGACATCAACATGCGAAAGGACTGGGGCATTTTTCGATTCCAAGAAAGGGAAGGAGTTTAAAGTAGGATCAAGCTTCTCATCAAAAGAAAAGGGAGAACTCCTATCACGACGATATCAGCTTGCCCCTACATATGAAGGGGGAAAATTCTCAAAAAAGTTCTTAACTCAAAAGCAAAAGCCCAACGACAAAAGGTCTAGCGAATAAAATCCTCACCATCAAACATATTAACCTGCACTGAAGTTCAAATCTGGGCAACGAAAGAACGAGCTGCACCTTTCAGGGATATTAGCGACATTTAGGTCATCAGTTCAACCAGGTTGCGAATCAAACACTCAAGAAAATGGGGCACAAGCACCTAACAGCGAAAAAAAACTCCAAATCACCTCAAAAAGGATGAGTCATCTGGTGGTTATCATCAATCTAGCGTAACATCAGGCAGAGTCTGGTGAAGCAAACTGTTAAATATTACTTCAGCAAAGGTATCGGATGATCCGGTATTCTAAACCATTAACATCCATCCAGTGCAACATCAAGACAGTTCAGCGATGAAAGCTTCGTATACCACCATTCGAGTGGGAACCAAAATAGTTTGGCGATCAGCAGGGTAGGCACCGTTGCAAACTACCATCGTATACATCGGGAAGGTCTGGTGATTTCAGAACGTCATCTCCATCAGAGATGTGAAAAGCATCTCAACTTATCTTCATCAAACAAGCATCAGCGATTAAATGCTAAACCATTGGAGTCCACACCAGCGTAGGCATCAATAATCATCGGTAAAGGTAAAGCGATTTACAAAAACATTTTAACATCCATCATAACATTCATTACATTGCGATTTGGAATTTTCGAAATGCGAAATGCGATGTGTGATTTACGAAGTGCGATTGGCCAAAATGCGAAATATGAAGTACGAAATGCGATGTGCGATTTGCAAACTGCGATTTGTAAAAATATTTTAAACATTCATCATGACATTCATTACATTGTGATTTACATCATTAAAAATACCTTGTCATATTTCAAGTGTCTACTAATCTTTATCATATCCATTCCATTGCATTGCATGAACATGATAAAGAGGGGCATCTGTAGACACTCTAAATTTTTTTTTCCTGTTACTAACTATGCAGGAGGGCAAAAGCGTCTGTTTCACACTCCAGAGATGACCCTGGAGGACCACAATATCAATTCCAACCACGGAGATAGCCCCGGAAGATCCAGTTTCCAACTCCAGAGATAATCCCAAAAAATTAGTTTCCAACCCTGGGGATAACACCAGGAAAGTCAGTTCTAACCCTGGAGATAACCCCGGGAGATTAAGTTCAAATGCCCGGAGTTAACCCCGGATGGTCAAGCCAACCTCAGAGATAACCCCAAGGACATTCAGAATCAACAAAATGATAATCTCAGAGATAACCTTGGGAAAAACCCGCTAAAACTGTGCAAAAATTGGATATAACGCTGAGAGGGGCAAAATGGTCATTTTACCAACTCAACTTCAACTCAAATCAAATACACTCATTTTAACTCAAATTACTTCAAAAAAAGTCTCACAAGAACCACATGTTAACTTTCGCGCGCAAACTACGCAAAACAGCTCAACGGACTGCCTGACGGAGACCCAGAAATGTTATTTTGTCATGGACGCATCTTCCCAGAATCAAAAAAGGGCAAATTCTATGTCATTGCATAGCTCTCGAAAAGAGCTTTCTGGAATGGTATGGCACACTTCCATCGAACTCTCGGATTGAAAGTTATGAAGGTTCGAGCGAACAACGCGTTGTCCTAGTGAACGTACTTCGAGACGGCGGAACCCACACTGCCCTGGGCACCACGGCAGCCGCATGTACACCTGCTGCTGCCGCAGGTACACCTGCGGCTCCCCCCCTCTATAAATAGAGGGCTTGGGGTGGCCATATTTGTAAGAAAAAAGGCGTGGAAGCCCTGTCTAATTTGCTCTGTACACATAATAAACTGAGTGCTTTCTCATTTTAAATACTTGTGAGCTCATATATAGCTAATTTTTTACCAGCGGGAGTCGAGTGTTCATCCCTTTCAAGTTATTAAAGTCTTCTTTGGCAGTCCACTGTATGCCTTCTTACACACTTTGAAGCCTTTCTCTTCATCTTTGCACACACCGTTCTTCACGTTGAGAGTCGAGTTGCGTGTGTATGCCCGGACTTCGCTCCTTGGCTCTTATTTTATTTATATATATATATATATATATATATATATATATATATATATATATATATATATGGACTAACATTATCGACTTATGCCTCGATTGAGCCTGGACTCACGTCCAGAGCATTTATTTGCGTTTATATATACTTATATATAAATTGTGGTCGAACTTTCTTCGATGAGCCTGGATTTACATCCGGAGCGTTTACTTGCTATATATATATATATATATATATATATATATATATATATATATATATATATATATATATATATACATTTCGTCCCGCCTGGAGTTTACTTCGTGGCGGTTAACCGTTTTTACTGCTTTCTTTACATTTCGTCCCGCCTGGAGTTTACTTCGTGGCGGTTGACTATTTTTATAGCTTTCTATACATTTCATCCCGCCTGGAGTTTCCCCCGTGACGGTTGATCGCTTTTATAGCTTTATTTACATTTCTGATTTCCCATGGAGGTGCTTCGTGGTGGTTGATCATGTTCATATATATATATATATATATATATATATATATATATATATATATATATATATATATATATATATTTACAGCTTTTATATATATATATAACTGCTTGTAGCTTTCATATAAACTGCGTTATCATGTGAGCCTAGGAATCATGTGATCATAGATTCAGTCTACTGAATCTAGATTCAGTTCCCGTGATGGACATTTTCGGTTGTAAGCAGCTTGTAAATTTATTCACGGTGTTTGGATTTTCTCAGATAGTTTTCATACCCATGAAGAGTTCGGCACTGCTTTGTACATTATTTTCTCGAAGATGCTTCGCATCTCGAAAATAAAAGCAATCAAGCCGAACATTTAATAAAATGGAAGTGTAAAAGGTCTCAATTACTATTGAGCATCAGGGTTTCAAAAACCTCTTTAATAAAACTTCACTGCTAAATCTTGTTTAAAACTGAATTTTTACATAAATTCAAACCCTGGGTATATAGGTGCGAACGAGGCCTCACACTACTTCCAAACAACAGCACATTGACCCCCACACATACACACACACATTCATATAACAGTTTCTTGAAAAGTGACGGTCACCGTGGTAACACGGATGTCGGGGAGTGCCTAACACCATCCCTCCGCATAATCAAGTCCCTGGACCCTAATGAATCTCAATTTCACAGACCCGTTTAGCAGTGTCACATCACTGGGTCAATGTACAAACCTTTTCTTGGTTGTGTTGGTACAACCAGTTAAAAAACCAACTGGCTACTCTTATAGTCCAATTGTCGACATATACATATCGGACCTTTTTCACTTGTTTTTCTCAAACAAATCTCACCTAACATGAGAACACAAAAGAACAAGAACAGAAAAGGGACAGATAAAAATCCCGACGTCGACATCGATTATATAAAAAGAGTCTCATTCGTGAATATTTTCAATTTCAAAGTATAAGATAACATAATATTCTTAAGTTTGTCGTCATAACTTTATTATTATGTCATATCAATACTAAACTTCCTAATTAATTGCAGGAATATACATGAAACAAAAACCTATCCTTAATGGGTTAAATCATTTTTTTTCTATTAAACTGAACCCAATTTATATTTACATCATTCAACTGACTTTTTTTTTCAAGTCAACTAATTAAACTACAATTCTTTAAAAAAATTCTAAAAAATAGTCAGTAAAGAAAAATACTTAATTTCGATAGACTATTCCGTTGGAAATGGCTCAATTTCATCAAACTTAGTCTATTTTCGACGGAATTTTTCGTCGATAATTCATTAAATTTAGTAAAAAAATATCTAAAATCGACGTAATAATGCCGACTAAAAATCCGTCAAAAATTGTCTATTTTCGGTGAACTTTTTTCGTTATCATTATTACGTCGATGTTAAGTCAAGTTAATTCTGACAGAATATCCCTCAAAATAGGCATTTTTCTGTCAAAAATAGTAATTTTTTTTAAAAAAATGATAACATATAAGATCGATGGAGTTTTCGTCGAGAATACCTTATTCCGAAGAGAATCATTGTAAATTTTTTAATTAAATTTTTAAAAATTACATTTTCCAGGTTTTTAAACCTTAATTTTGTGCGTTTTATCCCAACAACACATACAATAATCTATTTCACATCTAACATAACTATAAAACCTATTTTATCTCATTATATCAAACGTAAACTAAGTAATTAATGTTAATATGAAGTAACTGATCAACAATAACAAATATACATACATCAATGTTCCATAAATTATACAATATAATTTATAAAACTCGAACAGACTCAACTGAACTAAACTACAAATGATCAACACTATAATGAATAAATCTGTTAAAATTATCTACAATTTAATGAATAAATCTATACAAATGAACTATAAACTAGTAGGAGGATCATTGGGCGAGGGTGGACGACGGTGCTGCTCTGGTGCAAGAAAATCAGCATTGTCGTCCCCCCCCTCGCCATCACCATCGGCATCACCAGCCCACTCTCCATCGCCACCCTATTGATAGGATTAAAAATATAAATCATTAGTCTGATCCGTATATATGCGAGAATTAAAGAGAATGCTAAATGAAAATAAAATAAATGTAGACACTCAAAATTTCGCATTCCTGTTACTAACCATGCAGGAGGGAAAAATCGTCTTTTATCTTCCAAAGACAACCCTGGAAGTCAAAATAATCAATTCTAACCCCGGTGACAACCCCAGGAGATCAAAGCCAAACCCCGATGACAACCTGGGGAGATCAAAGACAAATCCTAGTGACAACCCCGGGAAATCAAGTCAAGCCCTGGCGATAACCCTGGGAGATCAAAGGCAAACCCCGACGACAACCCTAGGAGATCAAAGCCAAACCCCTACGACAACCTTGGGAGATCAAAGCCAAACCCTGGTGATAACCTCAGGAAATCAAGTCAAATCTCGGCGACAACCCCGAGAGATCAAAGTCAAACCCCGGCGACAAACCCGGGTAATCAAAGCCAAATCCCAGTGACAACCTCGGGTAATCAAGTCAAACCCCGGCGACAACTCCGGGAGATCAAGTCAAACCCCGACGATAACCCTGGGACATCAAATCAAAGCCCAAAGCCCCGAGAAATCATCAAATCAAACTCAAAAATAACCTTGAGGATTGACAAAAGTCAACAGTAGTCTAATCTCAGAGACAACCTTGAGAAAGGACAGCTACCACTGCATCAAGCCAGAGACAACCTATCGAGAACTCCTGAAAGAAATAATGGCGACACAAGTTTGCCTCGATAAAAGAAGGAAAAAATTTTCAAGAGAGTCCTTAACTCAAAAATAGATGCATGACCGATAAGAGGTCTATTAAATGAAATCCTCATAATCAAATGTGTCAACCTGCGTCAAGTCCCCACAAGTTGATCCCTCTACATCGAAGTTCAAATCTGGGTAGTGAAAGAACGGGCCGCACCCTCCAGGGATGTCAGCGGCACTCAGGTCATCAGTCCAGCCGGGTTGCGAATTAAAAGAACAAGGAAATGGGGCACAAGCACCCAACATCGAAAAGAAACTCCAAATCGCCTCAGAAAGGGTGAGGTAAGTTTTTACTCTAGATAATTTAAAATGTGCATCAACCTAGGACAATAGACTCTTAATGATAAATCTAGATCATCACATCATGCATGATCTACACATGTGCAAAATGCGCTACATCAGTGTACATCTCCATCAAGGTTTAGCATAAATCTCCAATAGATTTAAATATGCGTGCATATTAAATGCCTAGATTAGAGAAAATTTTTGTCGTAGACATCATTTGGTATTATAAGCCGTTAGATGATAACTCCAGCGAAGCGTCAGGGAAGCCTGTTGATGACAACTGCTAAAAGCAGTCTTCAGCAGGAAAAATCGATGATGGAATCTATTATAAAAGATTTCCCCAACAGATGTATTAAACATCAGGCAGAGTCAGGTGAAATTAAGCCGTTAAAAATTACTTCAGCGATGGTATCTAAACCATTGGCATCAATCCAGCGTAACAGCAAGACAATTCAGTGATGAAAGCTTTGTATACCACTGTTCGAGTGGGAATCGAAATAGTTTGGTGATGTCAACATAATCAACTACTAGCAGGTAGGCTCCGTTGTCAACTACCAGTAGGATAAGGACCTTGGTCAACTACCAGCAGGGTAGGCACCGTTGTTAACTTCCAGCAAGGTAGTCACCATTGTAAACTACCAGCGTATACATCGGGAAGGTCTGGTGATTTTAGAATGTCATCCCCAGCAGAGATGTAGAAAACATCTCAATTTATCTTCATCAAACAAGCATCGGCAACACCAACAAAACACCAAACCGTTGGAGTCAACACCAGTATAGGCATCAACAATACCCAGAAATGGTAAAGCGATTTGCGATGTGCAAAGTGTGAGTTGTGATTTCTGAAATGCGATGTGCAAGTTACGAAGTGTGATTGGCCATAAGCGAAGTGTGAAATGCGATTTGCGATTTGCAAAGTGCGATTTGTGAATTCATCATAACATTCATTGGATTGAGATTTGCATTATTAAATATACCTTGTTATATTTCAAGTGTCTAGTAATCTTTGTCATGTTCATTCTATTACATTGCACAAACATGATAAAGAGGGGCATCTGTAGACACTCGAAATTTTATTTTTCTATTACTAACTATATAGGAGGGCAAAAACATCTTTTTCACATTCCAAAGATAACCTTGGAGGGCCACAACATCAAATCCAACCCCGGAGATAACCCCGGGAGATCAAGTCCAACCCTGAAGATAACCCCGAGAGATCCAGTTTCCAACCCAGGAGATAACCCCAGGAAATCAAGTTCCAGTCCCAGAGATAACCCGGGAGATCAATTTCCAACCACATAGATAAGCCCGGAAGATACGGTCCAAACCTAGAAATAACCCTGGGGGATCCAGTTCAAAGCTCGGAGTCAACCCTAGGAGGTCAAATCAACCTCAGAGATAACCCTGAAAACTAACAGAGTCAACAGTGGGACAATCTTGGAAATAACCCTGAGAAAAGACTACTACAACTGCATCAAACCCGGAGATAACCCCGGGAGGGATAAAATGGTCATTTTGCCAAATCAACATCAACTAAACTCGTTTCAACTTAAATCAACTCATTTCACTTCAAAAGAAGTCCCAAAAGAACCATAGCTTAAATCTCGAGTGAAAACTGCACATGACAGCTCAACGGATAGACTTCGAAGACTTGGACATCTGGTCATGGACCCATATTCCCTGATTCAGAAAATGTTTAATCTCATGTTATTGTGTAGCTCTCGTCAACGACTTTACGGAAAGGTAAAGCACGCCTCCATCGGATGCCCGGATTGAAAGTTATGAAGGTTGGAGCGGACATCGCATTGTTCGAGTGCACGTACTTCGAAACAACCGGACCAGCTTGTAAATTATCTACGGTGTCTGGACATCCTTGGATGACTCTTATGCCCATAAGGAGTCCGACACTGCTATATATTTTATTTTCTCAAAGATGCTTCATATCTCAAAAATAAAATCAATCAAGCCGAATACGAAATAAAATGGAAGTATCAAAGGCCTCAGTTACTATTAAGCATAAGGCTTTGAAAACTTATTTTCAAAACATCACTGCTATATCTTACTTAAAACTAAACTTCTATACAAATCAAACCCTTTGTATATAGGTGCAAACGAGGCATAGCACTACTTCTAGATAATTACGCATAGGCCCAATAAACACACACACACACACATGCTGATAATTAGGGAAATTGAAAAGTTGCGGTAACCGTGCTTTCACGGAAGTCGGGGGGTGCCTAACACCTTTCCCCCGCTTAATCAAGCCACCGAACTCTATGAATCTCAGTTTCGAAGGCCTGTTAAAACAGAGTCCAACCATTGGACCTTTGTATAAACCTTTTCAAAATCGGTTGAGTTGGTACAACCATTTCAAATCTACCAACTGGCGACTCTGATTTTCAAATCGTCGACATTCATATGTCAGACCTTTTTTCAAACTCGTCTTTTCAAACAAAACTCAACAAAATAAAGAACAAAAAAGTAAGAATGAAAACGTAAGAGAAATCTTCCTGACGTCGACAATTATTATTATTACTATTATTATTAACCAAATGGATTACAACAATAACAACAACAACAACAACAACAACAACAACAACAACAACAACAATAACAATAATAATAATAGCAATAATAATAATAATAATAATAATAATAATAATAATAATAATAATAATAATAATAATAATAATAATAATAATAATAATAATAATAATAATAATAATAATAATAAATAATAATAAAAATAATAATAATAACAACAACAATAATAATAGTAATAATAATAATAATAATAATAATAATAATATTAAATAATAATAACAACAATAACAATAATAATAATAATAATAATAATAATAATAATAACAAATAATATTATTATTATTATTGAAATATAATAACAATAATAATATTAATAACACCAACAATAACAATAACAATAATAATAATACTAAATAACAGTAAAAAAATCATACAAATATGTTTGTGTAGATGACAAAATTGTTGAACCCAACCGCTACAACTTGTAGTATGTCTTTCCTCTTTTTTCAACTTCTTTCTCCTTTCTCTCTTCTTTCCCGGCCCTTATTTCTCTCTTATGTTTATGTTACTGTGAATGTGAAACTTGTAGCGAAAATAAATGGGGAAAGGAATGGGAAAAGGAAGGGCTAAATAAATTGTTGAACCCAGTCGCTACAACTTGTAGCGATGTGAACTTTCAAATTCCCGAGGTCTTTTTCCATGTCAGATGTCAGTTACTTTTTCAATGTCAGTTACTTTTCACGTGAACTTTCATTTCCGATGAGTAATTTGATAGCTCAGCCGCTACAAGTTGTATCGGTATACACTCTATGCCAAAATATGAGACCGAGGGTAAATTAATGGGGGATTTAATTAATAAATTAATGGGGTTAATAAATTAATGGGGGAGTTAAATAATAAATTAATGGGGTTAATAAATTAATGGGGGAGTTTTAAAATGTAAATTAATAAATTAATGGTGGGGGAGTGTAGCCCAGCCGCTACAAGTTGTAGCGGCACACAAGAAAATAAAAAAGTGGGACCCTTTAATATATTAGTTTAACTAGGTGGGGCCCAATAATAAAATATTTGCCGGTATAAGATATTATACGTGCCGCTACAACTTATAGCGGCTGAGTCTTTTTTTTTAAATCTCAGTCTTCCATGTTGTTGATCAACGACTCAGATGATGGTTGTTGGAATAGTAACTCTAACAACCGGTTATCATGAATTAAATCATATATATATATATATATATATATATATATATATATATATATATATATATATATATATATCTTATGACTTGAAATCCTTATGACTTGAAATCTATAAATAATAATATTGGGAGTGTAGAAATCGAAATTAGATACGTTGATGGTGAAGAAATTGAGAGAATATTTGAATTAATTTTCGGTAGATTGAGGCTTTGAAGAGTTTGATGATGTCGTTGTAGAGGGTGTCGAACTAGCATTGTTAGATGGGTACGGTTGGTGTGAGGGGGAGAGGTATATGGCTATTGTACCCACACCCATCTACCCTAATTCATCTGTCTCTCTAAATTTCCTTTATATGATTTGGGATTTTAATGTATTAGTGTTTGTAAAGGAATAATATGATCCATGCAGAGACATTTACACAAAAAATAAAATAAATCGTACCTCTTGAAGCGTGATATAACCTTTTTGGCACGGAAAGATTTTTGCAATTGATTATCATATGCAACCCAATGACGTCTCTAAACTACGATACGAGAAGGGAGCTCAAATCCACACTTCGTAACAGTTAAGTTTTCTTTGTATTGGGAGAGGGTACTGATATTAGGGTTTTTGGGCCAACTGATTAATCGTGATATATTGAGGGATAGGAGACATGAGTTTTATAGGAAGAAAGTAGTTGAACCACTTCCCTACAATTTCTCTCACTCTTCAACTTCAGTTACGTAAATATTTAGTCAATCTTATAAGCTGACTAATTAACCACTTGGTCGGACTCTCCATGGGTGCCCCATTTGGATACCCAAAATCCAACATCTCCCACTCGCCCATGGCAGGGACGGTGTAATCCTTATATCTGCCAAAACCAGCTCAAACCAAAATATGTAAACCTCTAACTATCGAACTATGCGACCGCTAAGTTTACTTGTAATGCAGGAGCTCTATATCAAACCCGTTAGGGTCAACATAGAGACATCTACCCTTTGATGAGTGGGATTTATACCTAAGAATTAAATCATTTGTGGCTTAAGATGTTGCCTATCTTCTGTTATTTAGTTAGCTTTTATATATATTTTGTTGTTATTATGATTAATTTCTATAATACAGGGCTTTACATATCTTTTCCAGCTTTCAGGGGGAAAACAGGTATTTTTCATATACTCGCGTCGCAGCGCCAAAGATGAGCTTAGAGCTCGCGTCGCAGCGCCACCTTCTGTCTTGGGCTGACGTCATCCTCGCGCTGCAGCGCCGAAGTCTCTTCTTGAAGTCGTGCTGTAGCGCGACTTCTGGTGTTTTGAAGCCTACGTGGCGCCGTAGCGCCACTTGCCAATGCTATATCCACGCCGCGCCACCTCCGGTGTTTAGGCAATAAAGAGCTTTTAATGACCTAAAAGAGAGGGGATATAACAGGAGAGGAATTTCAGATAGTAGCCGCCATCAGTTATTACAGAGAGAGAGAGAGAGAGATAGAGAGCGAAGAATAGGATTTCTCTTATAGTATTAATTTCTTAGAAGAAAAAAAAGTTGTGCTTCAAGGAGGAAGAGTTATTGCATCCGACAAAACTTAGGAGCTACACGGAGAAGAGAAGATTTGGAGACAGAACACTTCCAAACAGGGGTTTTCTTATTCCAAATCTCCCATTTATTTGTGTATTACTTAGAATGCGGAATGTATTAAAAATGTGTATTAGTACCATGGATATGAACTAATTCCATTTTTATGATTGCAATGTAACCTATTGTTTAGCTTAATCAACTTTCTCTCTCCTATTTATATAATGAATCATTTAGAATGGGTTGTTGTATTTCTTGCTTATTAACTGATTGCTTGACAGGGTAATTGGTATAGATATTGATAGATATTGGAAAATGGATATTAATATCTCACTTTTAAATACAACAACACCTGTTATGGCCATGCCTATGGAATGTGTGCATAAACTGCTAATAGGATAGAAATATCTCTATTTTCCTTGTGTAGCCTTATGACTAAGTTTAATGGCCCTAGTCTAGTTATTTTCACCAATAGAAATATTGTGATTCACCTAGCTAGGGATGTGCAATTGACCTTCAATAGAAGCTTTTGTGTAGTTATTATTCTCGGTTGACCATTCCTTGATTCGTTTGTAATGTGGGGAGTTAGGAGGTTAGGCAACTCATTAGGGGATTTGTAATCCTATCTTAACTTCCTCGTATAACTATTTCTCTTAATTCTTCTCTTTTTAATCAAATAACTTAACACACCATCTTATTTCACTTGTTTAGATAAGGCAGTATAAACTTTACCTTAGTATTTGACTTTCACTTAAGACTTCATCCTCGTGGGTACGACACTCAACTTATCTTATATTACTTGTGGACCGCGTATGCTTGCGCGCAATTTAGCGATAGCGAAATCGGCCAACAAGTTTTTGGCGCTGCTACCGGGGACTTAGTATTATTTGTTTTTCAATATTAACACTAAGTCAATACAATCTTAATTTAAACTGATTTATCTGCTTAATTTTTCTTTTCAGGTAGTCTTCACTGTTTATGCCACCTTGAAAGGGACGAAATATAATACCTCTCGATCCTGAGGTTGATAGAACGTACAGATGACTGCGAAGAGAAAATTCTCAGGACATACCTACTCCTGTTAAAATGGCTGAGGAACTTCAGAAATCTCTAAGGGAGTATGCTATGCCTCATATCGACGATCTCCAGGCAAGCATTCTCAGGCCCACAATCTAAGCAAATAACTTTGAGATCAAGCCGGGCACCATTCAAATGTGCACCAACATTCAATTCAGGGGATTGCCAAACGATGACCCAAATGATCATTTGATAAACTTTGTGGAGATCTGCGATACTTTTAAGTGCAACGGAGTGACTGACGATGCCATTAGACTCTGATTGTTTCCATTCAGCTTGAGGGACAAGACCAAGAGCTGGCTACATTCACTCCTGTCAGGCTCTATTACCACATGGGTTGACTTAGCTCAAAAGTTCATGGCGAAGTTCTTTTTGCCAGCTAAAACTGCCAGGCTTAGGCACGAAATTACCTCATTTATCCAGTTTGATTCAAAATCTTTGTACGACTCATGGGAGCGATTCAAGAATCTTCTGAGAAAATACCCCCACCATGGACTGCCAGAATGGCTTCCCACCCAGACATTTTATAATGGGTTACCTGGATCTACTCGTTCGAGTATAGATGCCGCTTCTAGAGGGGCCTTCATGTCTAAGCATCACACAGTGGGGTATGAATTGGTGGAAACAATGGCGGCCAATAATTATCAATGGCCAAATGATAGGCATGCCCCTAGAAGACCAGTAGGGGTATTTGAGGTTGACTCAGTCACACAATTAGCGGCTCAAGTTGCAGCGCTAACTAAAAGACTAGACACTATAGGAGTGCAAGTTGTGTAGAATGTTCAGAGTGTCGAACTGTCGTGTGAATTGTGTTAAGGGAGCCACCCAACTGATAAATGTGACATAAGCTCTGAGTCAGTTCAATTTGTTTCCAACTATGGGAGGCAAAAAAATGCAAATATCCCCACTCATTACCATCCGGGCTTGAGGAATCATCTAAACTTCTCTTGTGGCAACAATAATAGCAATCAAGCACAACCTTCGACCACCAAACCTAACTACTCAAACCCTCCTGGGTTCCAAGCTCAAAACCAGTATCCACAGAGTTCTCAAAATCAGTACAGTCAACAACCACAGAGTTCTCAAAATCAGCTCCACCGTCCACCTCCTCTACAGGAAAGAAAACCTAGTTTGGAGGATCTCCTGTCATGATATATTTCCCAAAATGAAACAAGGAGCAATAATCAAGAAGCTTCCATCTGAAACCTTGAAGTCCAAATGGGACAGTTGGCATCTGCCTTGAGTAGTCGTCCATAAGGCACATTACCAAGTGACACTGATGTCAACCCGAAACAGGATGGCAAGGAATAATGCAAGGAAGTAACACTCCGGAGTTGGAGAACTATAAATGAAAATGGTGGGGAGAGCTCTATAGTGCAAAAAGATGTGACTATAGAGGAAAATGTTATGGAGCAGAAAGATGATAAGTCTGGGGGTGAGGAAAATGTGCAAGAAAATCCTACTACACCAACCCCGACAGTTAACAAAGCCAGTCCTCCTATGCCTCAGTTGCCATTCCCCCAGTGCCTGCAGAAATAAAAGCTTGATAAGCAGTTTTCTAAGTTCTTAGAAGTGTTTAAAAAGCTTTACATAAACATCCCGTTTATAGAGGCATTGGAGAAAATGCCGAGCTATGTCAAATTCATGAAGGACATATTATCGAAGAAAAGGAAAATGGGGGATTATGAAACAATGGCTCTGACAGAGGAATACAGTGCCATATTGCAAAATAAGCTTCTACCGAAGCTAAAAGGTCCCGAAAGTTTCACGATTCCTTGCATTATCGGGGACCAATTCATTGGCAAGGCTTTGTGTGATTTAGGGGCTAGCATCAACTTGATTCCTCTGTCTATATATAAGAAGCTGGGACTAAATGAAGCCAAACCCACAAGTATCACTTTGTAATTGGCGGATAGATCTCTCACGTACTCGAAGGGGATAGTAGAGGATGTGCTTGTCAAGGTGGACAAGTTCATCTTCCCAGTAGACTTTATTGTCCTAAATTTTGAGGAAGACAGGGAGGTTCATATAATTTTGGGCAGACCATTCTAAGCAACTGCGAGGACCCTGATAGATGTACAGAAAGGGGAACTGACAATGAGAGTACAGGATCAAGAAGTAACCTTCAATGTGTTCAGGTCAATGAAATATCCGAACACCCCTGAAGACTGCTTTTAGATTAAGGTGATTGATAATACAGTCAGGGAAGTATTCTCGAAAACATGCATGACAGACCCTTTAGAAGCTACACTGACAGGTGCCAGTACTATAGAAGAGCCTACTCATGTTAAATATGCCAAGTGGCTGGATGCACCTCAGAGATCTAATCAGTTCTAAAGACAGTTCGAGTCTCTAAACGATAACGAAGCATCCACTTCCAAAGCCCTGCCATCGATCATAGAACCTCCTATCCTCGAATTAAAGTCTTTGCCCACTCATCTGAGGTATGCTTATTTAGGTGAATCATCCACTCTACCTGTTATAATTTCTACTTCTTTAAATGAGTTCCAGGAAGAAAAGTTACTGCTAGTGCTCAAGCAATATAAAACGGCCCTGGGTTGGTCAATTGCTGATATTAAAGGGATCAGTCCAACACTATGCATACATAAAATCTTACTGGAGGAAGGGTTTAAGTCGTCTATTGAACATCAGAGGCAGTTGAACCCCATCATAAAGGAGGTAGTCCAGAAGGAGATTATTAAATTACTAGATGCGGGCATTATCTATCCCATCTCAGACAGCCCTTGGGTCAGTCCAATTCAGTGCGTGCCGAAAAAGGGCGGCATGACGGTGGTGCCCAATGAGAACAAAGAGCTGATTCCAACCAGAACGGTGACTGGTTGGAGGGTGTGTATGGATTACAGGAAATTAAACAATTCCACCTGTAAAGATCACTTCCCTCTTCCATTTATTGATCAGATGCTCGATAGACTTGTTGGTCAATAGACTTGTTGGGCATGAATTTTATTGTCTGCTTGATGGTTACTCTGGGTATAATTAGATTTTAATTGCTCCCAAAGATCAGGAGAAAATAAATTTCACATGCCCATATGGGACCTTTGCCTTTCAGAAAATGTCTTTCGGGCTATGTAATGCTCCTGCAACATTTCAATGTTGTATAATGTCTATTTTTTCTGATATGATTGAAAAGATTCTTGAAGTCTTCATGGACGACTTTTCGATATTCGGGATCTCATTTGATAACTATTTGGTAAATTTGACTATCGTTCTCAATAGATGAGTTGAGACAAATCTTGTAATGAATTGAGACAAATGCCATTTCATGGTCAAGGAGGGCATTATTCTATGCCACCGAGTATCTGTCAGCGGTATTGAGGTTGGCAAGGCTAAGATTGATGTCATTAATAATCTACCACCGCCTACATCAGTTAAAGGGGTAAGGAGCTTTCTTGGGCATGCAGGGTTCTATCGACGGTTTATCTAGGACTTCTCGAAGATAACCAAACCACTCTGCACATTATTGGAAAAGGAAATGCCTTTTCAGTTTGATGAAGCTCAAGGCATTTGGGCTATTGAAGGAAAGACTCATTTCTGTCCCTATTGTGGTAGCTCCTGACTGGACTTTCCCATTTGAACTTATGTGTGACGCCAACAATTTTCTAATTGGGGTAGTGCTAGGCCAAAGAAGGGATAAGGTATTCCACAAGATCTACTATGCCAGCAAAACTTTAACTGATGCTCAACTGAATTATACCACCACTGAGAAGGAACTACTGGCAGTGGTTTATGCATTTGTCAAGTTCCATTCCTACCTCATTGGAGCAAAAGTTATCATGTACACAGATCACTCGGCCATCAAATATTTGATAGAAAAGAAAGATGCTAAGCCGAGGTTGATAAGGTGGGTCCTTCTTCTCCAAGAGTTAGACCTGGAGATCCATGATAAGAAGGGTACTAAAAACCAGGTGGAGGATCACTTATCCAGGTTAGAAAACCATCCTCAGGCGGGAGAAGCTGAAAAAGATATAAATGATTTCTTCCCGGATGAATAGCTCTTTATTGTCCGAAGTAAATCCCCTCGGTATGCGAACTTTGCTAATTATATCGCATGTCAACTGCTTCCTCCCAACTTGAGCTATCAACAGAGGAAGAAATTCCTGAACAATGCAAAACAATATTTATGGGATGAGCCTTTCTTATTCAAGCAGTGTTCAGATCAGATTCTGCGGAGATGCTTTCTAGAGGAGGAAATTGAAGGTGTGCTCCATCATTTCCATTCCTCAAATTATGAAGAACATTTTGGGGGCCAAAGAACTGCGGCTAAAGTGCTCTAATATGGGTTTTACTGGCCTACCCTGTTCAAGGATGCACACATATTTGTATCGCATTGCGATAGATGCCAAAGGGTGGGAACCATCTCAAGAAGGAATAAATTGCCCCTGCAGAATATCCTCGAAGTTGAATTATTTGATGTATGGGGTATTGACTTCATGGGACCATTCCCGTCTTCCTACAACAATCTCTATATTCTTGTGAAGGTTGATTATGTCTCTAAATGGGTTGAAGCAGTTGCCTTGCCTACCAATGATGCGAAGGTGGTGCTTAATTTCCTCAAGAAAAATATTTTCACTCATTTTGGCACGCCTTGGGCTATAATCAGTGATGAAGGGTCGCATTTTTGCAACAAATTTTTTGAAGCCCTTCTAGCTAAGTATGGGGTGACCCATAAGATAACCACTGCTTATCATCCGCAGACAAGTGGCCAAGCGATGATATCCAATCGAGAGGTAAAACGTATCTTGGAGAAGATTGTTAACCTCAATCGGAAGGACTGGCCAAAGAAGCTTGATGATGCCTTGTGGGCATACCGCACCGCTTATAAAATGCCTATCGGAATGTCTCCGTATAGGCTTGTTTATGGCAAGGCTTGTCATCTTCCTGTGGAGTTGGAGCACAACGCATATTGAGCCATCCAAAAGCTAAATTTTGATTTGGAAGCAGCCGGTGAACAAAGACTTTTACAACTAAATGAATCAGACGAGTTTTCATCTGCAAGTGTATGAAAATGCTAAGTTTTACAAGGAAAAGATGAAACGGTGGCACGACAAGAAAATCATCGAAAGAAATTTTGAGCCGGACCGGAAGGTGCTTCTTTTCAATACCCGTCTGAAACTATTCCCCGAAAAGTTGAAGTCCCGATGGTCAGGGCCGTTCACGGTTGCTAAGGTGTATCCTTATGGGGTTATTGAGGTTGAAGACCCTCATTCTGACAAAACCTTTAAGGTAAATGGTCAGTGATTGAAGCACTATTTTGGCGGCGAGATCGACCGACAAAACACCTACATCACCTTGGGACACCCGGTGTAAGGTGGGGTAAAAGTCAAGCCGATAACTCTAAATCAAGCGCTTGTTGGGGAGGCAACCCCATCTCAGTATCAAAAATATGATTTTTGTTTTCATTCAATTCTGTTTTCTTTAGTTATCATTAGTTTCATCTTTTATTTCTTAGTATAATTGCTAGTTACTGTATAGTGCATGTTAGTATGTTAGTAGTATGTATTTTAAGGCTTTTAGTAGTTAGAATGTGTTTTCCAATTTTTGCAGTTAATTTTTTGTGTTGCTTCACTGAAATGAACTGTGGCCAGTGCAGGAAATTAGCCAAGTATCCGGAGTGCAGATTCCGCGTCGCGGCGCCATCCTCAATACTAAGATTAGAGCCATAGTGCCAATGCTAGCAGGACAGACTGCAATTCGGCGCCGCAGCGCCACACTCTGTGTCTATTATTCACGCCGCAGCGCCTTGATTCGAGCCGCAGCTCCATAGTCGGCGCTGAAGCGCCATGGTCATTCTTGCACACTGCATTTCCACGCTGCAGCGCCATTCTTTGTGCTACTTTTCACGCTGCAGCGCCAGATTAAGATGACACTTACTGCAAACTTGCGCCATGGCGCCATCCACATAACTATAAATTACGCCATAGCGCGAAGTCCAGTTGCTAGACACTGGAAACTCGCACCGCAGCGTCGAGTTTCATAATAAGTTTCGCGCCGTAGCGCCTCCAAGGGCTGATACACACTATTTTTTTACGTTGCAGCACCAACACCTGCACTACTTTCCACGCCACGGTGCCGCATCAAACTGGGGTATTCTGTAAAGTCATGCCGCAGCGCCGAATTATCGCGCCGCAGCGCCAAATTAAATCTATGGTCGCGCCACAGCGCCATGCGTCGCGCCGCAGCTCCACCTCCGTGTTTTTGGTATTAAAAGGGGCGCTTCAGTTCATTTTCACAGTTATTCCTCATTTACTCTCAGAGAAAATATGTCTCCTTCTCTCTTCAGTTTCCTCTTGTGACCGCTTGAGCAAATCAACTTTCATGACCCTTCAGTTTTTGACCATTCGACAATTTCAACCGATGTGCAGTTATTGACCGTTGCTTCCTCTCTCCTCTCTGATGCCCATATCTTTAAAAGGAGCCCGAGGTAAGGAGTTTGCGCCATAATTTCATACTGGTTGTGAGAAATTATAGAGCTTGCAATAGTTAGTTTTTTTCGTGAAATTTATGTGTGCTTTGTATTTTCGTTCACTGCTCATATGGGTTCAAAGTGCCCACGTACCAGTATTGGTCCCCCTCCTCCATCGTTTTCTAGAGCCCCTGTTACCCATTGGGGTGCTGTCAAAGGATGCCTGGAAGCATTATACACAGAATTTTTCATCGAGGAGTTTGGTGCCAGAAAGAGGGCTAAGGCTCGATGACAAGATAGACGGTGAGATGATGGCCACGATTGTTGCAATGAAATGGATTCACTTCACCAAGCCACCTGAGTCGGCAGTGATTTCAGTGGTAAAGGAATTCTATGCAAATGTTATTGCTGATGGCCCCACGGTGGTGCCAGTTCGGGGTAAGTTGATTCATTGTGACAGTCGTGCTATCAATAATGTTTATGGGACTCCCAACTACGAGGGTCATGATTACTTGGAGGTTAGGCTGCTGAGTTATAATACGAATGAGATGATTTCTAAACTCTGCAGCCTGGGACCGTATGGAAGACCAATGAATATCACGGTGAGAAGACTTCTTTCCCTCAGCAGACTTTGAGCCAGTACAGTAAAGCTTGGTACTCTTTCATTTGCGCCAATATCATGCTAACTCGCCACCTGAGCTATGTAACACGAGAAAGGGTGGTTCTGCTCTATGTAATTGTCACGGGCTTGAAAGTTGATGTAGGGGTGCTTATCTATGAGTCGATTAAGAAGGTCATATGAAGCAATGTCATGTCTGGACTCCCTCACCCATCTCTAATTACACGTCTATGCAAAAGAGAGGGTGTAAAGTGGGAAAAGGAAGATGTCACTCAGCCACCCATGGCTGTAATTGATCATAACATCATTTCCCGTTATGGAATTTGGGAAGGCGCATAGTCGCATCCTCGGGGCAAGGGTTTTCTTCCGGCACCACAGCTGCCGTCATCCACTGAAGCCGGTGCCTCTACACAAGTGCCTGAACCCCCGTCATCTGAGGCTATTCCACCTGGGGTCCTAGCGGAGATATTTGGCAGTTTGAACTTCTTGCACTGCAAGGTAAATCATATAGCACAATGGAACAACCAATTCAATAACTACCATGCAGAATACGCGAACACAGTGTCCAGCATTTATTATGCCCAGGGAGGAGATGACGTAGAGTCCCTGATTTTTTAATTTCCAGCACCTCCAATTCTTGCACCTTATCCGCCGTAATTTCTGCCCAGCGAGGAGGCCCGCCAGGACGAACCAGTTGATGTGGATGATGATGATGATGGATGATGATGATGATGATGATGATGATTACGGTGATGAGGGACAGGATGTTTGATGCTGCTGCACGAAGGCCATTGAGGACATTGGCCAAATTTCAAGTTTAGGGGGAGATCTCTTTTAAGTCTAGTATTATATATGAACTGTTGTTATGTTTAATGTTTATTTATGTTTAATCTGTGAGGGTTGTGAGAATCATTTGGGCTATATAGCCTTAGACTTATGGGCTCTATAGCCTTTAATTATGTTTTAATTATGCTGGTGGTTAATGGTTTTATTTTATTTTGTGAATGGCTTATTTTGGATGCATGATGTGATGCATAGTAGTATGTTTATTATATATGGATGCATGCTTTTGGTTTTATATATGAATGCTCTTGGTTATATATTTATTATCATGTTGGGGTTGTGTTAGCTATCTTGTGAATTTTGGGATATCTTGACTAATTTTATTTTGTTGATAGCCATATTTTTGGGATTTACACTGATGATTGGTATACTTGATGCCATGTGTTATGGATTTACCTTATTTTGGCAAGGGTACTGTATCTTTTATTGTTCCTTACCTATTATATTTTGATTAACCCTATCCCCTGATCTGTAGTTATTCATATGTTGGGTAAAGGTGTTATTTTTTTAATTATGGCTAATGACAAGCGCCATGTGATTATATCTTTCTCTTAGAGTCGTGTCAAGCATACATGAACTAGGGGTGTGTTAATTATTTAAGTCAAGACTGTTATGGATCCATCCTTCTTAGTAAGCACTTACCAATTGTTTTAACTAGTTATTCTTTTAAATTTGGATTGTCTGTTTGTTATTTTAAAAATTTGTGCACTTTATAGAACTCCTTTGTTTCCAAGGTAATAAAAGATGAAGGCACTTTTACAATTTGGGATCCATAGTTCTGGTATATATTTAGTCTTGCGGTGGGTAGAAATGGAGCGTAAAACGCACTCGCCCATAAACGCATTTTGAAAAAAAAAATTCTATAGCCTTGCGGTGGGTCGAGATGGAGCGTAAAATGCACTCGCCCATAAACGCAAATCTATCTGAAGTATGCGGTGGGTCAAGATGGAGCGTAAAACGCACTCGTCCATAAACGCAGACTTGTGAGATAGAGCATAAAATGCACTCACCCAATAAGTTACATTTTACTTCAATACTAGAACCTTTTGATCCTTTCTTATATTTGCATCTTATTCTTAATGCTTGTGATTTTGTGAGTTGCAGAGTAAGCTTATTAGTTATCACAATTGATTGTGTGATCTTAATTTGGGCTATGATTAGTTAGGACAATTGGTCCACACACACACATAGAATGGATCGAGTACACTCTCATACTTGCTAATTTAACATTAAGCCCTCATTCATATCGGAGTTTGTCATATTCTCAGAGAGGGTCTATAGTTTATGTTTAGAAGCCATGATAATATTTTATAGGAGTAGTTTCCATTCGTGTCTTACAGTAATGTAGGTGTGGACGTCTGATAGTTTACTTGAGGACAAGCAAAAGCTTAAGTTTGGGGGTATTTTGAGACTCCCCCAAAACAGGTATACATCACCCATCTTGGGTCGCCAAATACATGGTACAAAATTCAAATACAACTTAATAATACAACTGTCGTGTACAATACGACAAAACATAAACTGAGAGTTTTAATACGAATATTGTCTTCTAGACAGTATTCAAACTCAAATGGAGTCCTCATTACATTTATTATCACACTATTTAGCAGAATAGTGAGGACTACTAATACTATCATCTGGACCGTCACTCCGTTCCCCAACTCGTCCCAGCTATATTCTCATTTCCTGAAGAGAACAGTGAAAGAAATGGTGAACTCAACTAGCCCAGTAAGAAATATTATGACTTAGACAATGCATAATAAATTATTCTTAGCCTTCAACAGTATAACAACTGATAGAATATAATAGACAACAAGTTTTAAATCAACAACTGCAGCGGAATAAGCAATCCATTAAAAGAGTCAAGTAGAGCATAAAATCTACTATCTTCTATGATTTAAAAAGTTTTTCATCAACTTTATTGCTGAGACTCAGCTTAATAAATAAACCACATCATCGAATCATCCCTGCACTACGGGCCAAGGATATTCATGTAATCATCAATGGTCATGATTATACCGAATAATCCCTGGTCATAATCATACCAACAATTGTCCATCAATGCACTACAAGCCAATGAGGATTTTTACCACATCATTTGTAACATTACGGTCATGATTATACCGAATAATCCTTGGTCATAATCATACCAAGTCCATCAATGCACGTAAGCCAAAGATGACTTTCATCACAATATAAGCATGATGATGATGACAATGACATAATATTTCAATAAAACAAGTTCAATGATAAATTTTAAAGATTTATAATTTAATTTATCTAGAAATCAATAACGTCCAAATTGTCAACATGATACTGCTTTGTGTAGTAAAATTCAAGAATAATATTAATGTACCAAAAATAATTTGGACAGAAAAAAAAATATTTTCCAGGTAAATAATACCCCGTGAATAGTATCCTGTAAATAGTACCTCGTGAATAGTACCCCGACATGAAAAGTACCCCAAATACCCGAGTGAATAATATTTGGGTGAATAGTAATTAGGTGAATAGTAATCTGTGAATAGTAACTCGTGAATAGTACTCTGGCATGAAAAGTGCCCCGAATACCCGAGTGAATAATACTAGAGTGAATAGTAACTGGTTGATTAGTAATATGTGAATAGTAACTCGTAAAAAAAATATCAAAGAAAATGATATTCTATGACGAGTACAAAAGAAATGATATCTCATACGAGTATAATAGAATATACGAAACTGCAAATGAAATTTTTTTTTATCCGCCATGCGGTAATCCATTTAGACAGATCATTTCCACAATTTAATAAAGAATAAATACAAAGGATCATTCACCATGCATGCGGTAATCCACATAGACAGGTTATTCTAACAGAATAATAAAGAATGGAATAACAAAAGAATTCACCATGAATGCGATAGACCGCACAGATAGGTTATTCCAACAGAATAATAAAGAATGGAACTAGGTCATGCGTAATCCGCACAGACGGGATATTCCAACAAAATAATAAAGAATAGAATAACAACAGAATTCACCAGGCATGTGATAGATCGCACAGACAGGTTATTCCAAGAGAATAGTAAAAATAAAATAACAGTAGAATTTCACCATATATGTGGTACTTCGCATAAACAGGTTATTCCAACATAATAATAAAGAATGGAATAACAGAAGCTCTCTTCATGAATACGAAAGAAATAATACCCCTTACCTTAGAAGAAAATTGGATACTGAAATAGTGAGGTAGCAGACTTCTCTTCTTCTTTCTCTCTATAATAATTGCTCTATAGCTTTAGTGAATTGGTGAGAAATGAAGGAAGAATGAACTTCTATTTATAGGAAAATATAGTTTCAATAATTGCACATTTTGGGGCTCGAAATATTACAGTATAATACCTTCCTCTTTTTCTTTTTTTTAATTTAGTCCTGCAAGTATTATCAAACTTGCACCACCTCCCCCAATAGTAAATCATGTGAATCAATAGTAAATCATGTGACTCAATAGTTCTAAACATGTGAAAAGATTAATTATAGTATAGTACCTTCATCTATACCTCCATTTTTAATTTAGTCATGCAAGTATTATCAATCTTGCACCAACTCCCCTAATAGTAAATCATGTGAATCAATAGTACACACATGTGAACACATAGTTATAAGCATGTGAATTAATAGCAATTAATTGCTCATTTATCTGTTTAATTACCCGATTGGTCAATATAACCTCCAGACATCAATTATTATCGAAATAAATGTCGATTTCCACTAACACTAATAATCCCAACACAATGGAACTATCAATTTCATCTTTAATCAACACGAACTTATTCATTATTAATATTATAATTCACAATATTTAACAACTAGGTCGTTCCCAGGAAAGAGGGAGCTTTTCGATAAGGATTTCTCCTTATTGGTGCGCAATTAGGTGACCAAACCTCTCATTGACAGAACTTCTAGACATTATTAATATTACAAATAATAATATGAATAACTTTGTCGTCTCAATTATTGATTTAATAATATAACATATTATGTAGATGATACTGTGACAATAATTGAATCAATAATATGAGAGATATGATGCAGCAATTACTGTAGCAATAATTGAGTATAACTGAGTGAGTCTCACGTAAGCATCAATAATCAATACTGTGTGCTACTATGCAACCACACGTATTACTGTACTTTTACTACCGGGTAGTTCAACAGTTTAACGGTAAAACTTTTGCCTTTATTTTTATAAATAGATAATTCTATCGTTTTCTTACTACGACAATACTTTCGTTGTGGGGTCCACCAATGATTGTGCCGTCGTACGAATATTCCCTGTTAAAACGAATATTCTCCGACCAATCGAATATTATATAACAACTTGCTTACTTTGCAAAATTTATAAATATTACCTACAACTATAACATTATATCAAATCCACACCATAATATTCAAAAAAATATTTCGAGAAATTTAAATTTTTATTCATAAAATTTGGGATCTCACAATCTCCCCTCCATATGAAATTTTGCCCTCGAAATTTACGTACGTACCTGGTATGCCGAAGAGGTGAGGATACCTTGACTTCATTTCAGATTCTAACTCTTGAGGTATAACCTTTGACTATTGAATACGATCCTTCTTATCCAAGATTTTAACACGTATCTCCTCATACGTTATATCTTCTGCTATCTCGTCTAGTTCTAATTTAATAATGTGGTTCGGGTCATCCACATATTTACGTAACTTCGATACGTGAAAAACGTTATGAACACGCGACATACTTGGCGGTAAAACGAGTCTATAGGCCACAGTTCCTACTCGATCGAGGATTTCAAATGGGCTAATTAAGTTGAGGGTTAAGATTTCCTCTCTTCATCGACTCTTGCTTCTAGAATAATGCCCTCTTGAACCTTCTTCTTCGTATTTATTAGCTCCGGGTCTGTAGCTTGAGCGGCTTTTAACTTTATCGATTAAGTCAATTCTACTCGTATATTCGTTATCTTCACGTGGGTCCCTAGAGTCTTTAACTCTATCTCCATCATTTGTAAGTTATACGAAATGGGTCTTTGTGTTAACAACATCACACTCATAAACGCATACGATCTTCTACTCAACGCGTCAGCTACCACGTTCGCTCTTCCACAATGATATTGAATGGTATAGTCGTAGTCTTCAATAGCTCGAGCCAATATCTTTGGCGCATATTACGTTCGTTCTAGGTGAAAAAAAATATTTGAGGGTTTTAGAAATGGGTTTTGTACTAGGGTCAATACAAAATTCGATTTCACGCTCTAGGGGTAGGCTAGGAAGTCTTCAAAAATACGTTAGGAAATTTATTAACGATAGAAATATCATTCAAAACTGTGACTCTCATCCAAGACTTGGATAGCACATGTAATGAAGGTTTCTCCTAACGGAGTTTCAACTGATAAGTCAAAGTCTAATTTCTCCGAAGTCAAATTTAAACATTGAGCGCAAGCAAGAGAGATAAAAGAATGGGTAAAACTGGTATCTAATAAGGTATAGACTTTGCAAGAGTTTATGATTAACTTACCCGTGATAACTTCGTTCGGGTTCCTCGATAAACGCTCTCACTTAAACTACCGGCTTTGTTTTGTCCGTATCCGCCTTTGGTGCCACCGTCCCTGCTGGACTTAACTTTGGTGCACGACAAAATCGGGCTAGGTGACCTTCTTTTCCACAACTAAAACATACCTTGCTTTCTTTTCGGATTGTACCTTTCTGGTTATTTCCTCTCTATCATGATTTTCCCATTTCTCATCTCCTGTATTTCTGATATCATTCTAGAATATAGTTTCAAAATAAGGGTTAATTGACATACCACATATTATCTCTATACTCTAACCGACTAATTAAATACCAAATAAACTTAGGTAGGTCATACTAGCGAAGGAATTTCCCATCTCTCCTCTCCTAGTTCTTGTCTCACATCTTAGCCAGGGATCATATCCTTCAGCTTTGATACCAATTGTGACGCCCCCAAAACAGGTATACATCATCCATCTTGGGTCGCCAAATACATGGTACAAAATTCAAATACAACTTAATAATACAACTGTCGTGTACAATACGACAAAATATAAACTGAGAGTTTTAATACGAATATTGTCTTCTAGACAGTATTCAAACTCAAATGGAGTCCTCATTACATTTATTATCACACTATTTAACAGAATAGTGAGGACTACTAATGCTATCATCTGGACCATCACTCCGTTCCCCAACTCGTCCCAGCTATATTCTCAATTCTTGAAGAGAAAAGTGAAAGAAAGGGTGAGCTCAACTAGCCCAGTAAAAAATATTATGACTAAGATAATGCATAATAAATTATTCTTAGCCTTCAACAGTATAACAACTGATAGAATATAATAGACAACAAGTTTTAGATCAACAACTGCAGCGGAACAAGCAATCAATTAGAAGAGTCAAGTAGAGCATGATATCTACTATCTTCTATGATTTAAAAAATTTATCATCAATTTTATCGCTAAGACTCAGCTTAATAAATAAACCACATCATCGAATCATCCATGCACTACGGGCCAAGGATATTCATGTAATCATCAATGGTCATGATTATACCGAATAATCCCTGGTCATAATCATACAAACAATTGACCATCAATGCACTACAGGCCAATGAGAATTTTTACCACATCATTTGTAACATTACGGTCATGATTATACTGAATAATCCCTGGTCATAATCATACCAAGTTCATCTATGCACGTAAGCCAAAGATGACTTTCATCACAATATAAGCATGGGGATGATGACAATGACATAATAATTCAATAAAACAAGTTCAAGGATAAATTTTAAAGATTTATAATTTAATTTATCTAGAAATCAATAACGTCCAAATTGTCAACATGATAATGCTTTGTGGAGTAAAATTCAAGAATAATATTCATGTACCAAAAATAATTTGGACAGAAAAAAATATATATATTCCAGGTAAATAATACCCCGTGAATAGTATCATGTGAATAGTACTTTGGGAATAGTACCTCGTGAATAGTTCCCCGACATAAAAAGTACCCCAAATACCCGAGTGAATAATATTCGGGTGAATAGTAATTGGGTGATAACCCATGAATAGTAACTCGTGAATAGTACTCCGACATGAAAAGTGTCCTGAATACCCGAGTGAATAATACTAGAGTGAATAGTAACTGGTTGAATAGTAATCCATGAATAGTAACTCGTAAAAAAATACCAAAGAAAATGATATTCCATGACGAGTACAAAAGAAATGATATCTCATACGAGTATAACAGAATATACGAAACTGCAAATAGAATTTTTTTTATCCGCCATGCGGTAATCCACTTAGACAGATCATTTCCACAATTTAATAAAGAATGAATACGAAGGATCATTCACCATTCATGCGGTAATCCACATAGACAGGTTATTCTAACAGAATAATAAAGAATAAAATAACAAAAGAATTCACCATGAATGCGATAGACCGCACAGATAGGTTATTCCAACAGAATAATAAAGAATGAAACCAGGACATGCATAATCCGCATAGACAGGATATTCCAACAGAATAATAAAAAATGAAATCAGATCATGCGTAATCCGCACAGACAGGATATTCTAACAGAATAATAAAGAATGGAATAACAACAAAATTCACCAGGCATGAGATAGACCGCACAAACAGGTTATTCCAACAGAATAATAAAGAATGGAATAACAAAAGAATTTCACTACGTATGCGGTACTTCGCATAGACAGTTTATTCTAACATAATAATAAAGAATGGAATAACAGAAGCTCTCTTCATGAATATGAAAGAAATAATACCTCTTACCTTAGAAGAAAATTGGATACTGGAATAGTGAGGTAGCAGACTTCTCTTCTTTTTTCTCTCTATAATTTCTCTCTATAATAATTGCTCTATAGCTTTAGTGAATTGGTAAGAAATGAAGGAAGAATGAACTTCTATTTATAGGAAAATATAGTTTCAATAATTACACATTTTGGGGTTCAAAATATTACAGTATAATACCTTCCTCTTTTTCTTCCTTTTTAATTTAGTCCTGCAAGTATTATCAAACTTTCACCACCTCCCCTAATAGTAAATCATGTGAATCAATAGTAAATCATGTGACTCAATAGTTCTAAACATGTGAAAAAATTAATTGTAGTATAGTACATTCATCTATACCTCCATTTTTAATTTAGTCATGCAAGTATTATCAATCTTGCACCAACTCTCCTAATAGTAAATCATGTGAATTAATAGTATACACATGTGAATACATAGTTATAAGCATGTGAATTAATAACAATTAATTGCTCATTTATCCGGTTAATTACCAGATTGGTCAATATAACCTCCAGACATCAATTATTATCGAAATAAATGTCGATTTCCACTAACACTAATAATCCCAACACAATGGAACTATCAATTTCATCTTTAATCAACACGAACTTATTCATTATTAATATTATAATTCACAATATTTAACAACTAGGTCGTTCCCAGGAAAGAGGGAGCTTTTCGATAAGGATTTCTCCTTATTGGTGCGCAATTAGGTGACCAAACCTCTCATTGACAGAACTTCTAGACATTATTAATATTACAAATAATAATATGAATAACTTTGTCGTCTCAATTATTGATTTAATAATATAACATATTATGTAGATGATACTGTGACAATAATTGAATCAATAATATGAGAGATATGATGCAGCAATTACTGTAGCAATAATTGAGTATAACTGAGTGACTCTCACGTAAGCATCAATAATTAATATTGTGTGCTACTATGCAACCACACGTATTACTGTACTTTTACTATCGGGTAGTTTAACAGTTTAACGGTAAAACTTTCGTCGTTATTTTTATAAAAAGATAATTCTGTCATTTTCTTACTACGACAATACTTTCTTTGTGGGGTCCACCAATGATTATGCCGTCATATGAATATTCTCTGTTAAAATGAATATTCTCCGACCAATCGAATATTATATAATAACTTGCTTACTTTGCAAAATTTATAAATATTACCCACAATGTGACAACCCGAAAATTTGGACAATTTTATAAAATCTTAAAAGATTGAATAAAGGTTATAAGATGAACCTAGACAGAAAATAAGTGTATGGATTTGATATTTCTGTAAAGGAATTTTAAGGATTTCAAAATTTTTGGAGAAGAACTTGAATGATTTAATAGACTATAAGTGATAGTCTGATAATGAGGTATATGTTTAGTGTATTTGTTCATAAGATTATGTGTATATGGTTCTAGTATTTTAAATATATACTAGTGACCTAATCTAAGAGTTGTGGAAGAAATTATTTTGTATGAATATGTGAGTAAGTGAATTTAGAATTAAGTTATGTAACCTAATATATATATATATATATATATATATATATATATATATATATATATATATATATTAGGTGTGTTAAGTAAATAACCTAAGAGGTTATAATAGGTAAGAATGTTAGTATATAAAACTTATACTAATTCTAAGAGATTTAATTTATATATCTCAACTAATTAATTTCATAACCTAATTATAGCTAGTCTAATAGGGTTAATATTGTTAAGGATGACAAGTAATTTAAACTAGCCCAATAATTTATTTAAACATTGGACTTATAGATAATTTGATTGTTAAGCTAGCCCAATATTAAATTTAGTGGGCAAGTATGCTAGTAGCACAAGTATTTAATTGTGGAGGCCCAAGTTCATGTTAATTAGTAAGCCAAACATTTTAATTTTGAAGCCCAAAAGAATTAATTGGGAGCCCAAAACTTAGCCCAATGGAGGAGGGACTTTTTAGACATTTAGTAAATCAATTAAAGCATAAAAGGAAAGCCAAGATTGGTTGGATAAGGCCACATGGCCGGATGTGTAGAGAAGGAAAAGGAGGGGAGATGAATGTGATGATTATTTCACTTTAGTTGGTGAAAACTCATTCCATGTGTCACTTGTTTATTTAACCAACACATTAAGCAAAGAGTGCAAGCAACCATGTGATGATTAAGTGAGAGAAAGAGATAAGAAGATGTTGGGGAAATATCTATTATATACATATCTTGTATCTATACAAAATCTTCCAACAAAATCTAACATCATTCTCTTTCAATTTTATTTTACTTCCTCTTACTTTCTCTTAGACTAACAAAGCAAGAGCATAAGAGAGAGAGAGAGGGAGAGAGATTCGGTGGAGAGGAGGAGAGTGAGAGAGGAAAGAGCTACATCATTGATGCTCCATAAATTCATCTTCTACTTTGGAAGAGAAAGAAGAGTAGCTCAAAAATCAAGGTGAAAACTTAAACTAGCTTAAACCTTTTTATTTTGTTTGATTTGATTTTTGATAATATGAAGTTATGATCTTGAGGTTTAAAACCTTAGATCTATATATGTTGATGAGTGTTTTTATGTTTAGATCTACCCATATTGGGTGTTGATTTGGTTGGAATCAAAAGGATTAGAAAAATAGAATTTTTCCGGAAAAATGAAACTTGAAAGTGTGATCTAGCTTTTGATTTTTGAAATCTATGATGGATATTTGTGATTTATTATCTTGGGATGCTAGATCTATGTATTAAGGATAAAAACCCCTTTGGAATCACTCAATTAGGTTGAAAATTGAGCAAGTTATGGAATTTATCCCAAACTACTCAAAGCTAAGAAAAACTGTTAGAACCACTGTTTTGACCAGCCACTTTCGGGCTAAATTACGGGAGCTTAACATGTCCAAATATGGATTGTGATAGATAAAAATTGTAGATCGGAAAGATACGAATCCAACAAAATTGACGGATCGTTAATCAGAGTTATAGATCTCATTTTATTTAAGGTTTAGTAAAGGACTCCAAAACTGTTTTTGGCCAAAAAGTTGCTGCCCAAATTTTGCGAGGGCTGTTTTGGCAACTTAGTTTATGTAATAAATTCCGGACTTTTGGGACATGAAAATATATGGTATTAAGTACCTTGTGTCCAAAAATGAGCTAATTCTGACTTAAAATGACCAAGTTATGATTACTTTAATTTTTGTGATTTTCTGACGAAAATGGCTATAACCGGAGTTCTATAACTCCGATGGCTACGAAATTTAAACTGGAGTGTCATGTTAAGACGTGTAAGATTGTGCCAAGAGATGAGAATTTTTGGAGTTAAGCACGAGGTAGCTAATTTCTTAAGGAATTAACTAAAAATAATTTTTAGAAAATACCAAAGGAAGTTGGAAAATTTTGGAAAAATACTTTTTGTGTATGAAATATGTGTATACATGTTTGTGCAAAGGATGGGAAAATAATAAATTGATTTGGTATTTTCGTGAAAAGGATATGGAATCCAGCTTGCAGGATTAGAAAATCTGATGAATCCAGCTTGCTGGATTGAAAAGAAGTTTACTGAATTGAAAATATGTTGAATCCAACTTGCTGGATTGCAATCTAGTTGCTGGATTTGTAATCCAGTTTGCTGGATTGCAGTTTGGCTTGCTGGATTGGAAATTTGTTGAATCCAAGTTGCTGGATTCTGTATCCAGTCTACTAGATTGACAATTTGGTTGTTAAATTTAGAATCCAGGTTGTTGGATTAGTATTTGACTTATTAGAGTATAAAGAAGAACTTATAATGTATAAGATTAAGTGTTTAATCTTAATGAATATGATACAGTGATTGAAGAATTATCCAAGAATGATAATAATACCGATGTGTTAGGATGTTATCTAATATTTGAGTAAGTGTTAGATAATCTATTGACAAAGTAATTGTATTATGATACAAAGTAGAATATGCTGATTGAAAGACCAATCTTATTATTAATGATAGGTCTTACCAAAAGAAGTTAACTTAAACTGCGTAGCTGTAGTCAACGAATCAGGCAAGTTTTTCCTTAACTCAAACTTGAGTTGTATGTTCAAAGCATGTTAATGAATAATTGTTGTTGATTATTCACGTCTATATTGGTTATTGATTCGCACGTTGTGCATATTGTAAATGTTAATCAGGTATGAAAGGCTGATCACCTTCATTACCATTTGGTTCAGTTAATCTGTTCATGTTTATGCTTGACCATTCATTTTTATTGACTTGGTCGTTCAGCTAAGAAAATTTGTTCATGCTCTTTCACAATGTTTATATTGTTGAAAGTTAGCTAGCTTATTGTTCAATTCTTTCAATCATGATATATCTTTATTGAATTTAAACTTGCTGGGCAAATTTGATGCTCACCCTTGCTATATCATGATAAAAATTTTCAGATTAAGATGAAAGCTCGAGTAAAGACAAAGGCAAAGGCAAAGTCCAAGATTAAGTTATTATGCAGTTAGAACTATTAAATTTGCTAATGCAAATATTAATGTAAATCTTCTAAGATATTGAAGGTATGTATTAAGTTAAGGTTGTAGACCGTGGGGTTTATGTTGTAAAAGTTTAATGTATAAACAATTTATGTTTATATCTTCCGCAATAGTTATAGAAATAGTATACCAGATCCTTGGTGATTAGTACCGAGATTTGGGGATGCTACAGGTGGTATCAGAGCTGTAGGTTAGAAACCTTAGGTAGGTTTACCGTAGGCTATAACCGCAGAGATGATGATAAGGAATAAACTCAGATCGAGTTTAAGCGATAAGAGATGAATTTTTAGAAATTCATTATTAAGTAAAGAGAAAGATAAATAAGATTCAAAGAAGAATCTTGAAAAGTTGTAAGGATAAGAATCTGGAGTTACCTGACTCCAGTAATAAAAAAAAAAGAAAAGTGAAAATAAATAGACTATGTCTATAAGATGAAAAGTGTAAAATCATAAGATTATATGATTAAAAGAAAAGAAGATCGTAAAATAAAACGATCATAATACGGTTATAATATGAGATCACAACGTGATCTGATAAGGTCATAGCAAGAGAAGGATCAATCAAATGATTGAAAACTTTACAACAGAATTGTTATACGACAGTTGTACTATGAAATGGTACTATGTAAACTCAGAAAAGAGTGGTAAATGTTAAGATACGGATTAAAGAAAATTCGTATTAAGAAAAGAGAAAGTTAGAATTGTGTAGGATTTCAATTGAGGACTCATGTCAGGAGCTGAGTTGTATGATTCTTTGTATGGGCGGAGAATTTGTACTTGGTTTTAGAATCACTTAGCTTCCTGGTCGATATAGTGGTTAGGTTGACCAATTCTTTGTATGGGCGGGGAATTGTGCGCTTAGCTTCCTATATTGATTAGTGGCCGAGTTTGGTTTGACGACCACTTAGTTTCTGATACTGATAATCATTGAAATGTCCGTATCGAGCTAATTGCAATATGCATGTTGAGAGGGTGATTCCTTTCTCATATGTATAACAAATAGATAGGTTATAAGTAGAGAATATCAGGTTAAGTACGAGTTCTTAAAACTCATACTTATGGTACGTTCGTGACTCATAATTATATGATATGTTTATGAACCCCTCAGCGAATGGACGCCAAAGGTCTGACTAGGACAAATTCTTAAACTCATATGATTGTGAAAAGTTCCTGAACTCATAATGTGTGGTAAGTTTGACGAACTGGGTATAGTTATGTGGTGAATGGAGCATTGAGGATGATAGAATAGATAGACTTATTAAACAATGGATCATTAGAGAAAGTGAAGTTGATGGTGGAAGCATAGGTATTCTAAATCTTCTAGCTATGCTAGACTTCACAGTTTTTGGCATCAAGCTAAAAAACGCACTATGTGCTTTTTGGAAAATGAATTTTTATTCTCAACTCCTGGTGACCATTGTGTATGAGTTGACTTCGGGCCACCGACATATCGTTACCTGTTGAGATGATAAAACTGAATTGCAATGATTTTTGAGCGGTTTAAAGAATAGTTTATGCTACTTGATTCAACTAGACAAAAATGATTTGACTTATCAAAATGTATTTTTTATATCATCAATGTATCATGGAACCTGATGCAGAATGATAAAAATGATGGAGTCATCAATGCAGTATTACTTAGTGTTGGATGTGATCTAAGGATCGTCAGCCCACTATATTATGATGTAGTATGACAAAGTCACAAAATGACGGAATCCTCAAACGGACTGTAAATACAGTGCGGTATCATGACGTCATAAAATGATTTTAAGAATTTTAAAGGTAAATTATTGCCAACTAAATTTGGCCAGCAATGTTTCGATTGAAATTCGAATTATTTGATATGGGTCTAAGCTATTTGATTCGGCTAGACCAACTTTTATGAAAATCCTAAGCGTTCTTTGAAAATTATCCCGAACCAAATTGTGTTGGTGCGGAACCCTATGATAAGACTGAGGTGAACTATGTTGTTTGGATAAAATAATCCAATCTAGTAGCGTAAATATTCGCTAAACATGATTGATACGTTATGCATGACGTACGCGTACGATAGGCTAATCACCTAAAGTACTTGCAACGGTAGTTTACCTTCTTTGTGATTGTAAACATACCTAGTAATTTACTGTTTTGCGATATAAATATCGTTAAAACTACGTGTTCATGGTCTATATGACCCCTCAGCATGATTTGAAAAGTTTTAACTCCTTAGACTGAAGTTATGGAAGAATGTGATAGTAGTAGAGCTCCTCATAGTAGGAAGCAAGATGTACTCATTAAATTGAGCATGAAATCAATTAAAGGTTAGTAAGACAACCTAGTTTTGATGAATAAAAGGAGTGGTGATTAGTAAACTGAAATTTCGAGGACGAAATTCTTAGAAGAAGGGGTGAATGTGACAACCCGGAAATTTGGACAATTTTATAAAATCTTAAAAGATTGAATAAAGGTTATAAGATGAACCTAGACAGAAAATAAGTGTATGGATTTGATATTTCTGTAAAGGAATTTTAAGGATTTCAAAATTTTTGGAGAAGAACTTGAATGATTTAATAGACTATAAGTGATAGTCTGATAATGAGGTATATGTTTAGTGTATTTGTTCATAAGATTATGTGTATATGGTTCTAGTATTTTAAATATATACTAGTGACCTAATCTAAGAGTTGTGGAAGAAATTATTTTGTATGAATATGTGAGTAAGTGAATTTAGAATTAAGTTATGTAACCTAATATATATATATATATATATATATATATATATATATATATTAGGTGTGTTAAGTAAATAACCTAAGAGGTTATAATAGGTAAGAATGTTAGTATATAAAACTTATACTAATTCTAAGAGATTTAATTTATATATCTCAACTAATTAATTTCATAACCTAATTATAGCTAGTCTAATAGGGTTAATATTGTTAAGGATGACAAGTAATTTAAACTAGCCCAATAATTTATTTAAACATTGGACTTATAGATAATTTGATTGTTAAGCTAGCCCAATATTAAATTTAGTGGGCAAGTATGCTAGTAGCACAAGTATTTAATTGTGGAGGCACAAGTTCATGTTAATTAGTAAGCCAAACATTTTAATTTTGAAGCCCAAAAGAATTAATTGGGAGCCCAAAACTAAGCCCAATGGAGGAGGGACTTTTTAGACATTTAGTAAATCAATTAAAGCATAAAAGGAAAGCCAAGATTGGTTGGATAAGGCCACATGGCCGGATGTGTAGAGAAGGAAAAGGAGGGGAGATGAATGTGATGATTATTTCACTTTAGTTGGTGAAAACTCATTCCATGTGTCACTTGTTTATTTAACCAACACATTAAGCAAAGAGTGCAAGCAACCATGTGATGATTAAGTGAGAGAAAGAGATAAGAAGATGTTGGGGAAATATCTATTATATACATATCTTGTATCTATACAAAATCCTCCAACAAAATCTAACATCATTCTCTTTCAATTTTATTTTACTTCCTCTTACTTTCTCTTAGACTAACAAAGCAAGAGCATAAGAGAGAGAGAGAGAGGGGAGAGAGATTCGGTGGAGAGGAGGAGAGAGAGAGGAAAGAGCTACATCATTGATGCTCCATAAATTCATCTTCTACTTTGGAAGAGAAAGAAGAGTAGCTCAAAAATCAAGGTGAAAACTTAAACTAGCTTAAACCTTTTTATTTTGTTTGATTTGATTTTTGATAATATGAAGTTATGATCTTGAAGTTTAAAACCTTAGATCTATATATGTTGATGAGTGTTTTTATGTTTAGATCTACCCATATTGGGTGTTGATTTGGTTGGAATCAAAAGGATTAGAAAAATAGAATTTTTCCGGAAAAATGAAACTTGAAAGTGTGATCTAGCTTTTGATTTTTGAAATCTATGATGGATATTTGTGATTTATTATCTTGGGATGCTAGATCTATGTATTAAGGATAAAACCCCCTTTGGAATCACTCAATTAGGTTGAAAATTGAGCAAGTTATGGAATTTATCCCAAACTACTCAAAGCTAAGAAAAACTGTTAGAACCACTGTTTTGACCAGCCACTTCCGGGCTAAATTACGGGAGCTTAACATGTCCAAATATGGTTGTGATAGATAAAAATTGTAGATCGGAAAGATACGAATCCAACAAAATTGACGGATCGTTAATCAGAGTTATAGATCTCATTTTATTTAAGGTTTAGTAAAGGACTCCAAAACTGTTTTTGGCCAAAAAGTTGCTGCCCAAATTTTGCGAGGGCTGTTTTGGCAACTTAGTTTATGTAATAAATTCCGGACTTTTGGGACATGAAAATATATGGTATTAAGTACCTTGTGTCCAAAAATGAGCTAATTCTGACTTAAAATGACCAAGTTATGATTACTTTAATTTTTGTGATTTTCTGACGAAAATGGCTATAACCGGAGTTCTATAACTCCGATGGCTACGAAATTTAAACTGAGAGTGTCATGTTAAGACGTGTAAGATTGTGCCAAGAGATGAGAATTTTTGGAGTTAAGCACGAGGTAGCTAATTTCTTAAGGAATTAACTAAAAATAATTTTTAGAAAATACCAAAGGAAGTTGGAAAATTTTGGAAAAATACTTTTTGTGTATGAAATATGTGTATACATGTTTGTGCAAAGGATGGGAAAATAATAAATTGATTTGGTATTTTCGTGAAAAGGATATGGAATCCAGCTTGCAGGATTAGAAAATCTGATGAATCCAGCTTGCTGGATTGAAAAGAAGTTTACTGAATTGAAAATATGTTGAATCCAACTTGCTGGATTGCAATCTAGTTGCTGGATTTGTAATCCAGTTTGCTGGATTGCAGTTTGGCTTGCTGGATTGGAAATTTGTTGAATCCAAGTTGCTGGATTATGTATCCAGTCTACTAGATTGACAATTTGGTTGTTAAATTTAGAATCCAGGTTGTTGGATTAGTATTTGACTTATTAGAGTATAAAGAAGAACTTATAATGTATAAGATTAAGTGTTTAATCTTAATGAATATGATACAGTGATTGAAGAATTATCCAAGAATGATAATAATACCGATGTGTTAGGATGTTATCTAATATTTGAGTAAGTGTTAGATAATCTATTGACAAAGTAATTGTATTATGATACAAAGTAGAATATGCTGATTGAAAGACCAATCTTATTATTAATGATAGGTCTTACCAAAAGAAGTTAACTTAAACTGCGTAGCTGTAGTCAACGAATCAGGCAAGTTTTTCCTTAACTCAAACTTGAGTTGTATGTTCAAAGCATGTTAATGAATAATTGTTGTTGATTATTCACGTCTATATTGGTTATTGATTCGCACGTTGTGCATATTATAAATGTTAATCAGGTATGAAAGGCTGATCACCTTCATTACCATTTGGTTCAGTTAATCTGTTCATGTTTATGCTTGACCATTCATTTTTATTGACTTGGTCGTTCAGCTAAGAAAATTTATTCATGCTCTTTCACAATGTTTATATTGTTGAAAGTTAGCTAGCTTATTGTTCAATTCTTTCAATCATGATATATCTTTATTGAATTTAAACTTGCTGGGCAAATTTGATGCTCACCCTTGCTATATCATGATAAAAATTTTCAGATTAAGATGAAAGCTCGAGTAAAGACAAAGGCAAAGGCAAAGTCCAAGATTAAGTTATTATGCAGTTAGAACTATTAAATTTGCTAATGCAAATATTAATGTAAATCTTCTAAGATATTGAAGGTATGTATTAAGTTAAGGTTGTAGACCGTGGGGTTTATGTTGTAAAAGTTTAATGTATAAACAATTTATGTTTATATCTTCCGCAATAGTTATAGAAATAGTATACCAGATCCTTGGTGATTAGTACCGAGATTTGGGGATGCTACACACAACTATAACATTATATCAAATCCACACCATAATATTCAAAAAAATATTTCGAGAAAATTAAATCTTTATTCATAAAATTTGGGGTCTCACATATTTGATGAGTGGGATTTATACCTGCGAATCAGATCCTTTGTGTCTTAAGACGTTGCATATTTTCTGTTATTTAGTTAGCTTTTATATATATATATATATTGTTATTATTATGATTAATTTCTATGATTCAGGGCTTTACATGTCTTTTCCAGCTTTCAGGGGCGAAACAGGCATTTTTCATACACTTTCGCCTCAGTGCCAAAGATGAGCTCGCGCTGCAGCACCACCTTCTGTTTTGGGCTGACGTCATCCTTGTGTTGCTGCACCAAAGTCTCTTCTTGAAGTCGTGCTGTAGCGCGACTTCCGGTGTTTTGAAGTCTACGTGGCGCCGCAGCGCCACCTCCGGTGTTTAGGCAATAAAGAGCTTTTAGTGACCTAAAAGAGAGGGGATATAACAAGAGAGGAATTTTAGACAGTAGCCGCCATCAGTTATTATAGAGAGAGAGATAGAGAGCGTAGAATAGGATTTCTCTTATAGTATTAATTTCTTAGAAGAGAAAGAAGCTATGCTTCAAAGAGGAAGAGTTATTGCATTCGACAAAAGCTCAGGAGCTACACGGAGAAGAGAAGATTTAGAGACAGAACACTTCCAAACAGGGGTTTTCTTATTCTAAATCTCCCATTTATTTGTGTATTACTTAGAATGTGGAATGTATTAAAAATGTGTATTAGTACCATGGATATGAACTAATTCCATTTTTAGGATTGTAATGTAACCTATTGTTTAGCTTAATTAACTTTCTCTCCTATTTATATAATGAATCATTTTGGAATGGGTTGTTGTATTTCTTGCTTATTGACTGATTGCTTGACAGGGTAATTGGTATAGATATTGATAGATATTGGAAAATGGATATTAATATCTCACTTTTAAATACAACAACACCTGTTATGGTTATGCCTATGGAATGTGTACATAAACTACTAATAGGATAGACATATCTCTATTTGCCTTGTGTAGCCTTGTGACTAAGCTTAATGACCCTAGTCTAGTTATTTTCACCAATAGAAATATTGTGATTCACCTAGCTAGGGATGTGCAATTGACCTTCGACAAAAGCTTTTGTGTAGTTATTGTTCTCGGTTGACCATTCCTTGATTCGTTTGTAATGTGGGGAGTTAGGAGATTAGGCGACGTATTAGGGGATTTGTAATCCTATCTTGACTTCCTAGTACAAATATTTCTCTTATTTCTTCTCTTTTTAATCAAATAGCTTAACACATTAACTTATTTCACTTGTTCAGATAAGGCAGTATAGACTTTATCTTAGTATTTGACTTTCACTTAAGACTTCATCCTCGTGGGTACGACACTCAACTTATCTTATATTACTTATGGATCGCGTATGCTTGCGTGCGATTTAGCGATAGCGAAATCGGTCAACACCCTTCTAAAGAAAAATAATGTGGGAGCTCTCACGTAAAACTCAATTAGTTCGCGTAGAGGCTACAACCCATTAACTCATAGTACCTTAAACATATTTGAATTTTCACTAGATTAAGTATCTTTAATCCATTAGAGAGCCTTACTTAACCACCTTTGGGCCCAAGTCCATTTCGTATCTCACTTATTACTATATCGCTATCAAAGCACCATAGTTGTCGACAATAAGTGCAGAACTAGGTGAAATCAAATTATCTTCCCTTTGCCTTAAAACTACTCAGAAACGAATCAATTGCTTTCTTAGAATCGGTCCTTATAGTCTCATCACTCTTGACCTTAGGAATTGAAACTAAAGTAGCAACATTAATCCATGTCTTTGTAGTACAGTCAAAGATCACAAAGAGCACTTGATGTAGGAATAAAACCTTGTCCTACAAGACTCACACGGTGAGGAAACATGGATTCATTTTCTCACCTCCTTTATATGGTTGCTAAGCACATGAAACCCTCTCACAACATACTATTTTATAGTCTTGTTGTGCGGACCTTAGTACAGTCACTCCTAAAGTGCTTAACTCAAACATTTCAAATTGCTCTCTTATCAAAGTACCACATATGAAATTTTGCGTCCGGTTATCATTTCACAGTAGAAAATCTCATCTATATAAGTATATGCCCTATGGTCATGCCGTACGGATCTCAGTCCAATCTCTTCATAAGCACCTAACTCAAATTTCTAGATTGCTCGCTTTCCCAAGCACCAATCTTGAAATTACGCATTCGGCTATCAATGTAGGTTAATATAGATGATGGGGCATACTATATTTGGTTAATCCAAGTTAACCTCATTTTGGCTCATGCCAAGGCGACATCATGTTCATTTTCCTTGCTACTAAGTGTCAATTGATTGATATCTAAAGCATCAACAGCTCGCAACTCAAAATGCAAATAAATTAACTATCTCAACCTTACTTGCTTTTCAGAGTACCAAGGGTGATTGCTCGTGTGAGTGAGCTAATCAACTTGTTGACAAATATTTAGTGTGTGCATATGTAACATGCATAATAACTGTGTGAACTAGTAATATTTATCATATGCGCTAAAAGAACACAATCATAAGTGGGAACAAATGAATACCGCAAAAATGATAAACATCTCGAAACAATAATGAATATCTCAAGTACAAACCAAATAATGAATGATATCCAAAAAAAAGTACATCAGATGTGATAACCCGAGATTTCGAATAATCAAAAAATTTGCGAATAAATTTTTTTTTATTTAATATTAATATTAATTATCATTTATGTGACAAGTATTAGTGATACGTGTATTGAGAAAGTCAATTTGTATATTGACTAATAAATTTTAGAGTAGAGTTGTGCTTAACAGCTTTAGAAACCCTAACCTTAATTTCTGGATAGGGATTCGATAGAAAATATAATTAAAATAATTATATTGATGAGTACGTGTTTGTACTGTATAGAATTTTTGATCGGATAAGGTTTGAAATTAATAAAACCTAATAAGAGATTAGAAACCCTAATCTCAAGATTAGAAACCCTAAGGTACCGTTGGAAATCCTAATTGTACGCTGGAAAACCCTATTTTCATATTCGGGAATCCTAAACCCTAAATTAGGAAACCCTAATTCTAATTGGCAAGCCTAATGTGTGTATTAAACTTAAATATGATTAGAAAACCCTAATTATATTTTTGTTATATTAATTTCTATTTTACAAACCCTAATTGTAATTTAGAAAAAAATATTTTTCTAATTAAAACCCTAATTCGTGAGTTATAAACCCTAATGATCATTTTGATCCTAATTGCTAAATTAAGCAATTTTAATTAGGAATATTAATCCTAGTTAGCAAGATTGAATTTTATGATTAGGAAATATTAATATAATTATCGAATCCTAATTGTAATTTGGAATTATTAATTTTCTATTTTGAAAACCAAAATTCGGAAATTTTGGAAATTAAATTGCAAACCTAAAGGGTTTAAACCCTAAACTCTAAAGGGTCTAAACCCCAAACCCTAACCCAAACCCTAAACCCTAAGGGTTTGTACAAATTCTAAGTTTGCCATTAAATTTATTTTGCAATTGACCAAAATACCCTTTTTACATTTTAAATGAGCTAACTTGTAAAAATGGTTAAAGTTTTAGTGGTTCACCAACTCAATTGACTTTGTGGCATTGAAATCTCAGCAAAACAACCCCAATGTGACAGCAAGATCTGATCATGCATGAATCAAAGTATTATATATAGATTAAAGAGAGAGAAAGTCTCAAAATTTGGCTCATTTAGTCTCTTGCTCTCACCAACTCTCTCTCTCTCTCTCTCTCTCTCTCTCCTAAACCAACGAAATACATAGGTAGATCAGTCCTAAAATCAACCTTTAGATCATCCAATAACAGTTTGGAAGATCAAGATTTGAACAAAAGAGGTATAAACTCATTTTTTATTTTTTATCTTGTATGCTTTTAAAAATTGTGTTTTTGTGTTTAGATCTATGTTAGAAGTTATTTTTAGTTGATCTATGATGATCCGTGATGGATCCATAGCATCAAACGACTTTAAAATAGTGTTTTTCAAAATCTGCCAAGAACAGAAAATGTGGTCTGACAAGCTAATGTCAGGGGCTACAGATTCTTGTTCGTTTGTTGTTTTTGTTGTTTTAAAGTTGTTACATGTAGCCTGGTATTTGGTCTTTATTCTGCAAAAGAAATCACAATCATTACATGCTTAGATTTGTAGTTATTCATGGTCAAAACCCGTTGACCGGGCATGACCATGAACTTTCTGGGTAACCCAGAAAGTGTAAGATCAGCGTCTGACAGCATTTTGAACGGCTCATATCTGACATCTTTGATTTTGTTTATGGTGGTTTTTTTTACGAACGTGTACCCTGACATATGTACTTTACATGTATGTATTTAGATAGTTTATATAAGCATCAGATTGATCAGGGTATGAGGTCAAACTAGATGACCCGGACTGATTTTACGTTTCTGGGAAACCCAGAATCGGTATGAACTCAGTTTTTGTCAGAGTTTGACCGGGATTAATCTAGCAGTTGTGTTGTTGGTTAAATGATATGTTGATTTCTATGTCTTCCTTATCATGCGTACTACATGTGGGGACCAAAAAACGAGCCATTTGATAACCGGAACATAGAATAAATCGTGCCTGAAAGTGGCTGGTTGAACAACCTGGGTTTCTGGAAAACCCAGAACCCACCTGACAGCAACTTTGGAGACTTGAATCTCTTTATTGTGATGTTATTTGACCAACGTAATGGGTGGATGTTGTAGTGTTACCTTAATACTACAATATCAAAGTCTTAGATTGCACAGAAACAAATTGGGTTGAAAGTTAAATCCGGTCAAAGTTGACCCCTTGCACTGCCGGCTGTCAGTGTTCTTGAGGCTCAAGAACACCAACAGCGACGCTTTCTGTCGCTAAAGATCTTCAGCGACGGTTTTAATTATTTTATTTTCTGAATATTCCGGAAATTATTTAAAAATAGAAATAAATTCTAAAAATTTCCAAAAAATGGTTTTAAAAATTATTTTAAATTATGAAAAATAATTTTTGACCAATTGAAATATTTTTCTTTAATATTTATAATTATTTAAATATTAAAGGTATTTAATTTATTTACTTAGTGTATTAAATAAATTAGAGAAAAATAATTTAATATTATAAAAAATCATTTTAAATAAGAATAATGTATTTAAAAATATTTTAAGTTATAAAATGTGACTTTTAATTTTTTTAGAGAATTTTCATTAATAAATTAATATTAATGATATTAGATTTAATTAATTATTAAATTAAATAAATAAGTTAAAAATAATTTTAATGATTTAAAAATCATTTTAAATAAGAATAAAGTGTTAGAAAGTATTCTAAATTATAAAATATAATTTTCAATATTTTTGGAGAATTCTCATTAATAAATGATATTAGATTTATTTAATTATGATATTAAATAAATGAATTAAAAATGATTTTTATTGATTTAAAAATCATTTAAAAGTGAGAAAAATGTTTTAAAAATATTTTAAGTTACAATTAATGACTTTTAATATTTTGATAATAATTACATTAATATTCAAATATTAATGGTAATGATTTTAATTACTTTAAAAATCATTCAAGTAGAATATTGATGATTTAAAAATATTTTAAGTTATTCATAATAACTTTAATATTTTGACAAGTATGTTATTAATATTTTGATATTATTAAATATTAATAATGATAAGATTATTTGATAATTAAATCATTTAAAAATGATTTAAGTGTTTGAAAAATTATTATAAATTATAATAATTGTTTATAAATTATTAAAAGCTTTCAGAAAAATATTATAAATGATATTTGACGTATCTAAAATAATATTGAAGCTTAAAGACCAAGTTTAATTGACAATCAATGTGTTAATTATCGGATAGGGTAACCAGAACACCGAGAATGGACCGAGGTCTAACCAGACTGAAATAGTTAGACTAGATAAGTGTTTATATAGGTTATAAACACTAATGTGATTATGTGGTAATGTGCCTAGGAGAAGTTTGACTGTAAAATACAGTGTTACGTGTTATAAAATATTGTGCTAATGGTGAGACCGACATTGTTGAATATAGGTCTTACGAACGCAGTTAATTATATTGTGTAGCTGTAATCAACGCGAAAGGCAAGTTTCCTAACTCAACCTTGAGTTATATTCATTCAATTATTTTAATGGTTAATTATTGATAATTATACCATGTCCAGGGAATTTATTGTTGATTATTCGCAGTTAGTGCATGATTAAAAATTCAAATTGAATTACTGATTCGAAAAATATATATTCGTAGAATTACTGTTGTTGGATATTTATATCTGCAGAAACTAATATTGACAGTACAGATAATTCCTGTTTATTGTCAAATTATATTGAGAAATGTCTTAGCTAATTATTCTGGCTAGATGAACATTTGTTAGAACTTGATAAATACGAGAAGAGAAATCAATTGTTATTGATAGATCGATGCCAATTGTTTCGGCTAGATCGATAAGTAGATAGAATTTGAAATCATAGTATTTTCTTGTTAAATCAAAATCTTGATTCTGAGACTGAGAAGAACAACCTTTTAAATAAAAAGGGAACATTGTAGGTCGTATATTCAACCATTGCGCGCTGTTAAGTATTATGCATAATATAGGGTACAAGGATTTGGCCGGCTCTAAGTACTTGCAGAGGGGTATGATTTAATCTTTATGGTTATCTGATACACCTGGGTATATCAAAGTCCAATCTTTGATAGTTACTCGAGAAGAGAAGTTCTAGATCTAGTGTGATCACTCAGCATAAATCTGGAAAACATTCCACTTTGCTATTGCGTAGAATTAATTCTTGATTATTCAATAGAATATCGTAGAAACTTTGAAAGCGTTGTGCTCTTTCATTATCAGATTATTACGTTACCTAGAATACGAGAAGACTTGTTATTGAATAACGATTTGTTCAGCTATTTCAAAGTTTACCAAACTTTGGTTTCATTCTATCAAAATAGATATTATGTTCTTATTTATTCGTATACATTTATTATATGTCTTAACTTGCGGGGCAATCTTGTTGCTCACCCTTGCTATAAATAAAACTTTTTAGCTAGGAACGAATTTGCAGAAGGTGCTGCTAAGAAGAACAAGGGAAAAGGCATAGTTATAAATTAGTTATGATGAATAATATTATTATGTTATATTGTATTGTAAACCCTTTTTGTATATCTAAAGGGGTATTTCTGTAATGCAAGATTTGCACCTCATCAGGTGGACACAGAAGCAAGAAAGGCGCGAAGATTTGAGAATAGACTGAAGCCGGGGATATTCAACAAGGTAGCAGTATTGCAGATCAACACGTTCACGGCCTTGATGGAAAAAGCGTTAATTACGGAAGGAGGGAGCGAGGCTGCATCTCGATTTCATCAGGAGAAGAAGAAGAAGAAGACAAATGATGATGGAAGCAGTGGTGGAAGTAACCCTAACAAAAAGAAATGGAATGAGAATACCCAGTCGGGTAATAAGACTAAAGGGAATAAGAAAGGAGGAGAGCCTTGTGCGAGCTGTGGGAAGAATCATCCAGACATTTGTCTAAAGAAGAAAGGCGTTTTCTATAATTGTGGGCAAGAAGGGCACATGTCACCCAATTATCTCAGTCCGAAGAAGATACAAGGTTGTTATGCCTGTGGATCAACTGATCATCTGGTTCGAAACTGTCCGAAGAGAAATACGGGGAAGGAAAGTGTCAACAAGGGATCCTGTGGTGGAACCTTGGCAATTCGAGGACCTACACAGCCAGGAAGACCAACAGCCCGTACATTCAACATGACGGCGCAGGACACTGTGGCTACTCAAGAGGTGGCAGCAGGTAATGATTTCGTTTAGAATTTAATTATGCGAGTAATATGAGTTAGATATTTATGTGAACTGTTTTCTTTTACAAATTCAAGGCACAGGTTAGAATTAGAAACATAAATTGATATTGTGTTGATAAAAATGAATTGATGATACAACTTTAAAAGATTGTAGAGAATAAGAAAGCGGTGATTCCGAGGACGAAATCCTTTTAAGGAGGGGTGAATGTGATAACCCAAGATTTCGAATAATCAAAAAATTTGCGAATAAATTCTTTTTTATTTAATATTAATATTAATTATCATTTATGTGACAAGTATTAGTGATACGTGTATCGAGAAAGTCAATTTGTATATTGACTAATAAATTTTAGAGTAGAGTTGTGCTTAACAGCTTTAGAAACTCTAGCCCTAATTTCTGGATAGGGATTCGATAGAAAATATAATTAAAATAATTATATTGATGAATACGTGTTTGTACTGTATAGAATTTTTGATCGGAAAAGGTTTGAAATTAATAAAACCTAATAAGAGATTAGAAACCCTAATCTCAGGATTAGAAACCCTAACGTACCGTTGGAAATCCTAATTGTACGTCAGAAAACCCTAATTTCATATTCGGGAATCTTAAACCCTAAATTAGGAAACCCTAATTCTAATTGGCAAGCCTAATGTGTGTATTAAACTTAAATATGATTAGAATACCCTAATTATATTTTTGTTATATTAATTTCTATTTTACAAACCCTAATTGTAATTTAGAAAAAAATTATTTTTCTAATTAAAACTCTAATTCGTGAGTTATAAACCCTAATGATCATTTTGATCCTAATTGCTAAATTAAGCAATTTTAATTAGGAATATTGATCCTAATTAGCAAGATTAAATTTTATGATTAGAAAATATTAATATAATTATTGAATCCTAATTGTAATTTAGAATTATTAATTTTCTATTTTGAAAACCGAAATTCGGAAATTTTAGAAATTAAATTGCAAACCTAAAGGGTTTAAACCCTAAACTCTAAAGGGTCCAAACCCTAAATCCTAACCCAAATCCTAAACCATAAGGGTTTGTACAAATTTCAAGTTTGCCATTAAATTTATTTTGCAATTGACCAAAATACCCTTTTTACATTTTAAATGAGATAACTTGTAAAAATGGTTAAAGTTTTAGTGGTTCACCAACTCAATTGACTTTGTGGCATTGAAATCTCAGCAAAACAACCCCAATGTGACAGCAAGATCTGATCATGCATGAATCAAAGTATTATATATAGATTAAAGAGAGAGAAAGTCTCAAAATTTGGCTCATTTAGTCTCTTGTTCTCACCAACTCTCTCTCTCTCTCCTAAACCAACGAAATACATAGGTAGATCAGTCCTAAAATCAACCTTTAGATCATCCAATAACAGTTTGGAAGATCAAGATCAAGATTTGAACAAAAGAGGTCATTTTTTATTTTTTATCTTGTATGCTTTTAAAACTTTTGTGTTTTTGTGTTTAGATCTATGTTAGAAGTTGTTTTTAGTTGATCTATGATGATCCATGATGGATCCATAGCATCAAACGACTTTAAAATAGTGTTTTTCAAAATCTGCCAAGAACAGAAAATGTGGTCTGACAAGGTAATGTCACGGGCCACAGATTCTTGTTCGTTTGTTGTTTTTGTTGTTTTAAAGTTGTTACATGTAGCCTGGTATGTGGTCTTTATTCTGCAAAAGAAATCACAATCATTACATGCTTAGATTTGTAGTTATTCATGGTCAAAACCCGTTGACCGGGCATGACCATGAACTTTCTGGGTAACCCAGAAAGTGTAAGATCAGCGTCTGACAGCATTTTGAACGGCTCATATCTGACATCTTTGATTTTGTTTATGGTGGTTTTTTTTACGAACGTGTACCCTGACATATGTACTTTACATGTATGTATTTAGATAGTTTATATGAGCATCAGATTGATCAGGGTATGAGGTCAAACTAGATGACCCGGACTGATTTTACGTTTCTGGGAAACCCAGAATCGGTATGAACTCAGTTTTTGTCAGAGTTTGACCGGGATTAATCTAGCAGTTGTGTTGTTGGTTAAATGATATGTTGATTTCGATGTCTTCCTTGTCATGCGTACTACATGTGGGGACCAAAAACCGAGCCATTTGATAACCGGAACATATAATAAATCGTGCCTGAATGTGGCTGGTTGAACAACCTGGGTTTCTGGAAAACCCAGAACCCACCTGACAGCAACTTTGGAGACTTGAATCTCTTTATTGTGATGTTATTTGACCAACGTAATGGGTGGATGTTGTAGTGTTACCTTAATACTACAATATCAAAGTCTTAGATTGCACAGAAACAAATTGGGTTGAAAGTTAAATCCGGTCAAAGTTGACCCCTTGAACTGCCGGCTGTCAGTGTTCCTGAGGCTCAAGAACACCAACAGCGACGTTTTCTGTCGCTAAAGATCTTCAGCGACGGTTTTAATTATTTTATTTTTTGAATATTCCGAAAATTATTTAAAAATAGAAATAAATTCTAAAAATTTCCAAAAAAATGGTTTTAAAAATTATTTTAAATTATGAAAAATAATTTTTGACCAATTGGAATATTTTTCTTTAATATTTATAATTATTTAAATATTAAAGGTATTTAATTTATTTACTTAGTGTATTAAATAAATTAGAGAAAAATGATTTAATATTATGAAAAATTATTTTAAATAAGAATAATGTATTTAAAAATATTTTGAGTTATAAAATGTGACTTTTAATATTTTTAGAGAATTTTTATTAATAAATTAATATTAATGATATTAGATTTATTTAATTATTGAATTAAATAAATAAGTTAAAAATGATTTTAATGATTTAAAAATCATTTTAAATAAGAATAAAGTGTTAGAAAATATTCTAAATTATAAAATATAATTTTCAATATTTTTGGAGAATTCTCATTAATAAATGATATTATATTTATTTAATTATGATATTAAATAAATTAATTAAAAATGATTTTTATTGATTTAAAAATCATTTAAAAGTGAGAAAAATATTTTAAAAATATTTTAAGTTACAATTAATGACTTTTAATATTTTGATAATAATTACATTAATATTCAAATATTAATGGTAATGATTTAAAAATAATTTTAATTACTTTAAAAATCATTCAAGTAGAATATTGATGATTTAAAAATATTTTAAGTTATTCATAATAACTTTAATATTTTGACAAGTATGTTATTAATACTTTGATATTATTAAATATTAATAATGATAAAATTATTTGATAATTAAATCAAAAAGAATTTAAGTGTTTGAAAAATTATTATAAATTATAATAATTATTTATAAATTATTAAAAACTTTCAGAAAATATTATAAATGATATTTGACTTATCTAAAATAATATTGAAGCTTAAAGACCAAGTTTAATTGACAATCAATGTGTTAATTGTCGGATAGGGTAACCAGAACACCGAGAATGGACCGAGGTCTAACCAGACCGAAATAGTTAGACTGGATAAGTGTTTATATAGGTTATAAACACTAATGTGATTATGTGGTAATGTGCCTATGAGAAGTTTGACTGTAAAATACAGTATTACGTGTTATGAAATATTGTGCTAATGGTGAGACCGACATTGTTGAATATAGGTCTTACGAACGCAGTTAATTATATTGTGTAGCTGTAATCAACGCGAAAGGCAAGTTTCCTAACTCAACCTTGAGTTATATTCATTCAATTATTTTAATGGTTAATTATTGATAATTATACCATGTCCAGGGAATTTATTGTTGATTATTCGCAGTTAGTGCATGATTAAAAATTCAAATTGAATTACTGATTCGAAAAATATATATTTGTAGAATTACTGTTGTTGGATATTTATATCTGCAGAAACTAATATTGACAGTACAGATAATTCCTGTTTATTGTCAAATTATATTGAGAAATGTCTTAGCTAATTATTCTGGCTAGATGAACATTTGTTAGAACTTGATAAATACGAGAAGAGAAATTAATTGTTATTGATAGATTGATGCCAATTATTTCGGCTAGATCGATAAGTAGATAGAATTTGAAATCACAGTATTTTGTTGTTAAATCAAAATCTTGATTCTGAGACTGAGAAGAACAACCTTTTAAATAAAAAGGGAACATTGTAGGTCGTATATTCGACCATTGCGCGCTGTTAAGTATTATGCATAATATAGGGTACAAGGAGTTGGCCGGCTCTAAGTACTTGCAGAGGGGTATGATTTAATCTTTATGGTTATCTGATACACCTGGGTATATCAAAGTCTAATCTTTGATAGTTACTCGAGAAGAGAAGTTCTAGATCTAGTGTGATTACTCAGTATAAATCTGGAAAACATTCCACTTTGCTATTGCGTAGAATTAATTCTTGATTATTCAATAGAATATCGTCGAAACTTTGAAAGTGTTGTACTCTTTCATTATCAGATTATTGTGTTGCCTAGAATACGAGAAGACTTGTTATTGAATAACGATTTGTTCAGCTATTTCAAAGTTCACCAAACTTTGGTTTCATTCTATCAAAATAGATAGTCTGTTCTTATTGATTCGTATACATTTATTGTATGTCTTAACTTGCGGGGCAATCTTGTTGCTCACCCTTGCTATAAATAAAAGTTTTCAGCTAGGGACGAAGTTGCAGAATGTGCTGCTAAGAAGAACAAGGGAAAATGCATAGTTATAAATTAGTTATGATGAACAATATTATTATGTTATATTGTATTGTAAACCCTTTTTGTATATCTAAAGGGGTATTTCTGTAATGTTAAGGTTAGTGGACCTGGGACTTATGTATTAACAATATATGTTAATGACTTATGTATTACTATTCATATTTAAATGGGTAGTTAAATGTTATTTATATTATGGATCGTGAGCACCAAACTCGGGGGTCAGGTAACCCGGATTTGGGGGTGTCACATCAGACCCTACAAAGCCCCAAAGAATTAATATGTCTACAAAAGGCATCTTTAGGAATCGGCTTCGTTAAAGGATCAGCTACCGTAAGTCCAGTGGGCATGTACTTCAATATCACCTCATTATTTGTAATGTTCTCTTTAATGAAGTTCATCCTCAAGTTAATATGCTTCGTCCTGCCATGCTTCATCCTATCACAGAAAACAGTTACAGGATCCAAACAATGAGAGACGACTCCAAGATACTCGAAGAATCTCCTCAACCACATGGCTTCTTGAACAGCTGATGTACATGCTAAAAACTCTGACTCCATCATTGAAAGAGAAACACACATCTGTTTCTTGCTACACCAAGTGATGGCACCACCATGTAATAAGAATGTGTATCCTGATGTCGACTTGCACATCCCCTGGTTACCTCCCCAACTGGCATCAGAGTAATCAATCAAACGCAGGTTCGGTACTCCATAGCACAACATGTAGTCCAAAGTACCCTTTAAGTACCGCAAGATCCTCTTGATTTCCCTCTAATGAGAAATCCCAAGGTTTGACTGATAACGACCAAAATAACCGACTGCATATGCTATATCAGGCCAAGTACACACAACTGCATAAATTAGATTTCCTATAGCATTGGAATACGGGTAATGAGACATTTTCTCAATTTCCTCGTGAGAAATAGGGCATTTCTCGGGTCCAATGGTGTCGCCTTTAGTGATAAGAGTGTTTATGGGTTTGCAATTGCTCATCTAGAATTGCTTAAGAACCTTCTTAAGTTAAGTCTTTTGAGACAAACCAAAAAGTTTCCTTGAGCAATCTCCAAGATCTTAACTCTAAGAACATAAGATGCTTTCCCCGTGTCTTTCATCTCAAAGTTAGAGGACAGACACCCTTTGGTGGCGACAATCATCTTCTTATCGTTCCCAGCAAATAGGATGTCATCGACTTACATAGATAAGATAAGAAATTTAACTTTAGACCGTTTGATATGCACACAATGGTCTTCCTTGATCATCGTAAACCTCCTTGATCATCGTAAACCTATCACTAATGACGGCTCAATGGAATCTCAAATGTGACAACCCGAATTTTTATAAGTTATTAAAATAAGAATTTAATAATTAAAATTCTTATTATGAAATGTATATATTTTGAATTATGTGTTTTGAGTGTGGGTAAGTATATATATTTGCAATTTATCTTGAAATATGTGATTTAGTGTAAAGAGATTAAGTGTGAATATAAAAGAGATGTATATGTTTGGAAAATAAGGTTTAATAGTTAATTTAACTATTAAAGAAATTAAATGAGATTGTTACGGGAAGGTAATTAACTAAATAATATTAGTTAATTTAATTAAGTTGAAAATTATATTATGAAATAATATAATTCGATTATTATACTTTATGGCAATGAAATTGGTATGCATTAAATTTCATAAATAATGAGAGTAATTCACTTAATTAAAATGGTGAATGAATATAAATATATTTGATGGTAATTTTTATTAGATTTAATTAAATTGAATATTAGAATTTGATTAAACAAAGTGTGACCATAAACTATACTATAAATGAGTTATTAAAATAAATTAAAGGAGTTTAATTTAGTTTTGCCAAACAAGGCTTAATGAATGTTAAGTCTTTTATTTAAATAGGTTTTACCAAACAATGCATTAGGACTTTAAGTTATTAATTTTTAAAGTGGTTTAGCCAAACAAGCCTTATGACTTTTGATTTTTTTTAAAGAAAGATATAACTGACATCAGTTACACATATAATTATATTATATATTAATACGTATTATATTATACGTTATATTTTCTAAGTTACTTAAGTTGGAAAAGAGAGAAGAAGAGAAAGAAGAGAAAAGAGAAAAGAGAAGAAAGAAAGAAAGAAAAGAAAGAAGGAAGGAAGAAACAAGAAAATTATTCAAGCTTTATAGCAAATCAAAGGTAATAATCTAGCCTAAACCTCTAGTTTTTAGATTCTTGAGTTTTTTTAGATATCATGGAAGTATGAATTGATGAAGAAATCAATTAGGGTTATGTCAAGTGTTGAATAATACGATATTTTTATTCATATGTGAAATTTGAGTAACACAAATTCAAGTTTTAGAATAATCAAATTCATGAAAATAGGTTGAATGATGAAGAATTTGAGTTTTGTTATATATATAAGTTTTGGTCTATTTTGAGACTAAAATTTGTTAGGAGTTTATGTTATAATTGTAAAATTGGTGGATTGTGAAAATATATGAAGAAACGAAATCAACGTAATTGAAACTAACTGTTTTGGTTGTAAAACGAATTCATAGTGAAAAATTTCGCTATGAATGTCAAAATAAAATAAAATAATAGAAATAGTGAATTTTAAAGGTTGTAATCTTGATGTTTATGTTGTTTATGTGAATAGAAACGTGTTAGAAATATTAGTTTATGTTTCTGTAAATATATTACACCTTGCGTAGGTTGGTATGGTTGTTAGAAAAGAGTTTGTAGGCCTAATTTGGCTTTCTGTAGTGTTCGGGATCATAATTCGCGAACTAACAGAAGGGAACCCCGCCTCGGCGGGCTACCCTAGTGTAAAAATCCCCGCCCTGGCAAGGGGGTGGTCTGTTTTGCCAAATTGTGAAGAAAAAAAATTGACCGGACATGTTTTACTAAAATGAGCATAACTTTTTCATACGAACTCCGATTGAGGTGATTCAAGATGATCCGGAATGAGGACGAATAGACCTACAACGTTTATTCTTTAAGTTGTTAATTTGAGGTCAGGAAAAGGGGTAAAAATTGTCATCTTTAGGACTATTATGTTTTTAGAGGCAATCAGAGGGCGTCGGGCATGCACGTATGCAAGTGTAGTGCTTCTGACGATAAAAGATGTTTTCCTAAGTTATAAAACATGAATGTTAGTAAATATCATGATAATTAACATTAATAAATGATGTATTAGATAAGTTATGTAAGCACACTAAGCATACACAAGAGAGACGATTCGGGCGTGTGATGAACGAAAGTCGAAACTCCGTGACAAGTGTTAATGAACATTATAAGATATGAAATGGGTTTAATATAAAACCCATAAGTATTCCTAGCAAGACTTAAACACTTGAATGAATTTCGAATATTACATAAGTCAAAAAGTTAACACAATCTAATTGAACATTGTGTGCTAATTAACAGGAAGGATTATGATATGTGGAGTAGAGTTTACATTACAATTACTATATGTTGTTATGTGACTAATAGTTGATGTGTATGATTATATAATTGTGTAGAGCATGTGAAGTGTAGATAACTGTAAGATGTTAAACTGTTATTGGTAAACAACGATCAAGGCAAGTCTTTCAGTTCTTATTTGTTATGTGAACTTGATGATGAACTGTTTTAAATATTTGTTGCAAAGAGCATGAAGTGTTTTATATATATTGAAAGTATGAAACGCTAAAGTCAATTTATGACTACGCTGATTGAATAATAAATGTTGATTGAGTAAGGAACTCAATCTTTATACTTGTTATATGAAATGCAGCATGTATGATATGTTAGTCCAATATTTATGAGATATATGTTGAGCATATTATTATGTGTTATGTGATGCATGAAAACTGTTAGATTTTGCTAGGCTGTCGAGCTCAACCTTGCAAATAACCACTTTTGCAGGTTAAAGATTTAAGGTAAAGTTATGTGATACTTGAAAGATATGAATCAGATGTGATACTTGAAGATTTATATACTTTGGCTGAGTTATTAATATTTGAGCCATGTTTAAGGTTCTGAATAATGTATTAATGTTGAATAGTAATATCATTTTGCGATGTAAACTCTTGTAGTATTAAAATGATTCTGAGACAATTAGATGTAAAGGTTGAAGGTTTTGGAAATGAGAATAGTTTGTAATAGAAAATTTTAATTATTTTGCATTTTTAGAGATTTTAATATCGAATAATGATGTAAAGATATATTAAAATTGTATTGTTAACGATCGAGGATGAGAATATTATTGTATGAATTTTGGGGTCGTTACATCAAATACCATTTCCTGGACTCTTGTTTCAAATCATAAATGGAATGTTTGAGCTTGCATACTTTGCGCTCTTGTCATTCTAAGATGAAACCCTCTGGCTAATCCATGTATATCTCCTCAGCTAAATCTCCATTGAGAAAAGTTATCTTAACGTCCATTTAATATAACTCTAGATCCAAATGTGCGACAATCGCTAGGATGAGGCGAATTGAGGTAAACCTCACAACTTGTGAGAAGGTTTCCTCGTAATTAATTCCCTCTTGATGGGTGTAACCCTTGGCTACAAGACAAGCTTTGTACCTTTCAATAGAACCATCCGCCTTGTGTTTGACTTTTAGAACCCATTTGTTCTTAATAGTCTTTCGCCTTGGTGGAAGGTCAACCAAGTCCTAAACTTAATTAGTCCTCATGGAATCCATCTCTTATTCCATTGCAATCATCCACTCATCGCTTGTAGCAGATGATAGAGCATCTTAATAAGATTAAGGTTCCTCATCATCCTTCGCATCAGCTACAAAGGCATTCCCCTCAATCTCAAAGAGATGATGTGGAATGTTACCTCTTTAACTTCTATGCATTTGAGGAACAAGAGACTCCTCATTTGATGGAATAGAACTGCTTGAAGGAATGCCACTCCCACTATCTACAAGAGCCTGAAGAATAGCTTCTTCGGTCTCTACTGTACGATTTAATTGGGGTGTCCAAATCTTCATCCATCTTATAAAAGCTCATCTCCTTTCTCACATCACCTCTGTTAGAGAAATCCATCTCAAGGAAATCCCCATCATGATTCTATCTTAGACACAATCCCATCAGGCTACTCTCCAACGAATACATAGCCTTTGGAGTGTTCAGAATACTTATAAAGATACATTTCTTACCCTTCGGGCCCAACTTCCCATATTTATGAGAAGTGTTGTGCACGTAAGCTGTCGATCCCCAAGGCCGCATATCTCCCTATTCGGGCTTTCTACCGGTCCACATTTCATATGGGGTGGACTGATTCTATTTCGAAGGCACACGATTAAGTATATATGTTGCAATCAATAATGCATCACCCTAATAGGAAATAGGCAAGTTTGCCTGTGCCATCAAAGACCTAACCATGTCTAATAATGTCTTGTTCTTCCTCTCCGCCACACCGTTTTGTTGTGGAGTTCTAAGGATTATCAGTTGCCTGATTATGTCTTTTTCCTCACATGGTTCTTTAAACTGATCGGACAGATACTCGCGGCCTCGCTCAGTTTAAAGTGCCTTAACACTTTTATCCAACTGTTTCTCAACCTCAATCAAATAACGTCTAAGGCAATGTAATGCTTTAGACTTATGAGAGATCAATAAAGTGTACCCGAAGCGCGTATAGCCATTTATCATTGTGAGAAAAAAGGAATATATATGCCTTTCTTTCACATTCAAAGGGTCACAGATGTTTAAGTGAATAAGTTGCAATGGTGTTCCTGTCTTAGTGGCTTTACCAAATGGTTTTCTAGTTGATTTAATTCCTTCCTAAACAATGTTCACAAGTGGGTAGATTGACCTTAGCGAGTGGGTCTAATAGACCTGCTCGAGCTAACCTAATCATTCTATCATGTCCAATATAACCTAATCTAGCATGCCATTTAATTAAACTATCATGATCAATTTTAACAAGTAAGTAATAAGAATCATTACTATTAATGCTAGAATTAATAGTATCTAAAACCATAAAACCATTTGAAATAAAAACATATCAATAAATATCATTCCCAATAGAAATTACAACACCGTTATTTTCAAAACGAATAGAGTAGCTTAACTAAGTACTGCGAGAACATAAAATAAATTATGGTGCATAGAGTACATCGTGAATAATCAATGCAGAGAATCCTCACATCTCCAATTTGTAAGTGCCAATTCATAGCACATCAACACTGGAGTCATTCCCCATTAGTACTTTTCTGCCAATTGTGAACATTGGTAATTTAGGAAGGAATTAAATTACATAGCCCACTTGTGAACATTGTTTAGGGTAATCACGTGTAATTTAGGGAATACCTTAATTATATTACTACCACCTAAATTACTCCCACTAGGCACAAGGGTATATATGTAATTATAACATGGTAATTTAATTCCAACAACCAATGACTAATATTTCAAAATATAAACAAAGGAAATTAAACAATAGGCAATATTATTCAATTAATATACCAAGTATGCTATAAACACATTAACATGCTTCCAAAAAATTTCAACAGTAGCTTATCATCATAAAAGGTTACTGTATTTTTTTGGAATTTTTTTTGATAATTATGGTAATTATTAGAATTAATTAAGCATTTCATAATTAATTAGAAATTAAGAAAAATACCAAAATATATCAATTTCTTCCCAAAAAATTTAAAATAGTAGATTAACATCATAAAATGGTTATTGTAATTTTCTAGAATTTTCTTGACACATATTTGTTATTTATTACAATTAATTAACAATCGCATAAATAATTGGAAACTAACCAAAAATACCCAAACATATTAATTTATGTCTAAAACTTTACTACAATATCTTAACTTCATAAAAAGAGTACTGTAATTTTCCTATAATTTTTATGATAAGTTTGCTAATTTTCACAATTATAAACCATTGCTTAATATATTGGAAATTAACCAAAAATCATCTAAATATATGAATATGTTAAAATTCCAGTAGAAACATTAATCATATGCTAATAATTAATTTATGTAAATTTTTTAGAATTTAATAATCAATATAATTATTTTTAAATTAATTTCCATGAATTTATTAATTATTAAATCATTTTCTGGGAAAAAAATAAAAATTAATAAATTATGTTGGACCAGGTCAAGACTGCGGGTCAAAGACCGGGTCGGTCAACGGATCTGGAGCGGGTCCAATCAAGGGCAGGGGCGAACCGAGCTGGCGCGTGTGCCACACGTGCGCTACATAAGCAGCTGTCGTGCATGGCGCGCACGTGGGCTGCGCAGCGCTCTGGCGTGCGTGAGCCTCAGTGTCGCCTTTCCGGACTTTTTTTGCGACGGTGCTTGCACTGCTCTGATCGACTCATCTTCTTGGTTCCAATGGTGTGTTCAAAAACCATTTTAGGAGCTTCCGTGAAAGTTTTGTGACGTACACAACTCCTACTGAGAGTGGAATTGTACTTTGTCTTCAAACATAAGCCAACAGAAATTTCCATATTGCCCTTTTCGCAACTGAAATTTTGAAAAGCCATATCTCAGTCTATATAACTTTGATTTAAGCCTATAATATATCATTGGAAAACTTACAACGCGTACTACGCATACATATCAATATCACAGGAATCAGATAATCACAGAAAAAGTTATGGTTGGTCAAAGTAGGCGATTTGATTATGTTTTCAAACTTTTAAAACATTCATAAATGGAGTTTTGTGTAAAATTTCATACATGGCATACATAAGATCGTTAATAAACACTGCTCTAATACCAATGAAGGAATAATATGATCCATGTAGAGACATATTTACACAAAAACTAATATTAAATCGTAACTCTTGAAGAGTGATATAACCCTTTTTGGCGTGGAAAAATTTCTGCAATTGATTGCCCTCTGCAATCCAACGGCGTCTCCAAACTACGATACGAGAATGGAGCTCAAATCCACGATTCGTAACAGTTAGATTTTCTCTGTATTGGGAGAGGCTACTGATATTAGGGTTTTTGAGTCAACTGATTAATCATGATATACTGAGGGAGAGGAGACGCGAGTCTTATAGGCAAAAGTAGTTGAACCACTTCCCTATAATCTCTCACTCTCCAATTCTCAGTTACGTAAATATTTAGTTAATATCATAAGTTGACTACTTAACCAACTGGGTCAGACCCTCCATGAGTGCCCCATTTGGATATTCAAAATCCAACAGTTTGAGATTCTTGATTTGGGTTTCGGTGCTTTTTTTGTATGCCATTGTTTTTGTGTTCGATTGAAGAAGAAGCAGATTTCCATGGCCTAGGTACGATAAAAGGAGAGTGGTGGTTCAGGGGTGGTTTGGTGGCGTTGGCTCGTGTGATTTTGCTTTAATTAGTTTATTTTATATTTTGATTTTGATTAGTTAATTAATTAGTTTCATTTGTTTTAATTCTATTTTTGACCATGGCATGCAAATGAGACAAGTACAGACCCTTTCTCTCCCACGTGGTACTTGTTTGTTAAAAGTCATATAATTTAACAGATTTTGAAAAGAAATTATAGTTGAATGAGTTAAATAAAAAAAAAAAATCAGTTTAGTTTAGTAATGTAAACGTAGATTGAGATCACTTCAATGTGGTCAAAGTGATTTAGTCTATCTTTAATAGTCGTAGATTGTATAAATAATACTCTTTTTGTGAGAAGGGTGTATATTAAGCTCTGTTTGTTTGTGTGTATAAAAACTATGTTCTCTCGAGTCTTTGACAAGGAAATTTTTTTAGTCAACTATACTTGCGAAGATATAATCAAAGACAATGATAAGCATAACCTAATCAGCTCATCAAGATTACTACCATTAATAAATATAAAGACAATGGTGACTCCATGTATAATAACCCACCTATTGTTAAGTTTGATGGCCAAGCTATCTGTTAGAGTTCAAATTCATAATCTCCCTATTGGAAAATCTCAGGGTGTACTGCTGCACAAATAAAATTGAGAGCCTTCCGAAGCTTTCGAGTGTCCAAGACTTCAACAGCAATCAAAAAGGCAGAACTGACAGGGCGATGATCCGAGATCCTTATCTCTGCTCGTTTGTATGACACTTGTTTTATGCCTTTTCCCAACCATAATATACGATCACACCTGTATTACAAGTTGTTGAGGTATCGTTTGATAATTAAGTCCCACATCCTAAGACAAGTAGAAAGATTCAAAGATTGAGTACATGTATGCTCTAAAGGACATAGATAAAATGGGTTAATCTTTTGGGTTGTGTTTGTATCTTTTGGGCCGACACATGTATTTTGATGAATCTGACACTATTACTTCTTTATTTTGTCAATATCTTATATTTCATCCGTCCCATGATAAAAGTTTTTATTACTATATTCGGTAGTCTCATGTTAAATGTTCATTTTCTTTTAATAACCAAACTTTTATACATATTTTCCTATTTACTCATAGCATTAAATATCTCATACTTTTCTTATTCTAATTCTCTCTCCATATTTAATGACATTATTATGGGCAATTTCGTCATTTTATTCATCTTATTAATATGCGTGAAAAGTCCACCAGAATTTTTATCTTGGACGGAGGGAGTACTAAAATAAAGTGTCAAATATTCATACACTTGTCCGTGTAACAAGTGTCAAATATGGGTAGTTTGAGTCTGTCCATGTAACATAGGTTGAAAGAAATCGTTACTTACCATGCGGGAGATCTCTTCTTCTCCCTTTCTTTTGGGTTTTCACCAACGTATACATCAGAGTTGATTCCATACTTGTAAGTTGGTGGAAAATTTATTAACCCCTCCCTCCATCCATCAAACACACCGCTATGAAGTTCTTTGCTTAGCTGCAACATGCATGCATCATTTTGTCATTCATCTTCACATACCAAGATACATAAACACATGTCATATTACAACTAGCAAATGAAACACACGCTTGATAGAAATATATTATTACAGAAATTGAACAAAATGTACGAAATTATGTATTAATCAAACAAAACAACATTAAGTTATAACCCAAACACAAAAAGAAAATCACCTTTCATTTAAGGATTGTAACTTTCGAAACAAAAGGACCTCAATTTTTAATTTCCACCAAAATTCACTTGCGAATTACTGTCAGACCTAAATTACATTTCAATGATCCAAGCAAATTTAAATAAGTGGCCCATGGATTGACAGTAGCAGGATCTTCCTTTCTCATTTTGTTTTAAACGCTACCAGGCTAAAAGGCTAGGTTCATACTCCATCCATTTCAACATATTAGATCACATTTGACTTTTAAAAGTCAATATTATATATTTTCAAACAAAAAATTGATGTGATTCATTTAACTTTTAAATACAACAAATTTTAAACTCAAAATTGATGTGATTTATTTAATTTTTAAATACAACAAATCTTGTATTCAGTTGTACTTTTTAAGTAGTTTATAATTTTTAAAATTGTATTATCTAAAATTAGATGTTTGAATTTGAAAATAACTTGATTTAACTTTAAAAAGTCAATATTTATCTTATATTTTAAAACAGAGAGAGTATAATAGCCAGTTGTTAGTTAATTTTGAATAAAATCCTTCTATCTTCAAGGATATAATTAAATCAGTTTAGTTTTTAATTTTTGAATAAGCCTTATCATGTTGTTTATTGTTGTCATATGAATTGCACCACAGATAAATAAAAAGTTCAGTTCTTCTCCTTCCTTCAAATATTCTTTGTTTTGATTGATTTTTCCTTATTTTGGCTGTTGCGCTAACAAATGGATCACATTTGTATTTGTATATAAACTTAGTGAACTAAGTCTCACCTGATCATTGTTAAGAAGTTGGTCCCACTGCTTCTCGGCAACAAGTTTCCTAACCTCAGAATCCAACATATTAATACGATAATTCAAATCACCAAACCAGAACACCTGACTGTTTATGGAAGCACTTGATCAGAAATCATGTTAGCCATCAATTTTTCAAAATAATTACTACTTTTACTACCATCAGAAATTACTTTTTTGCTGCAGAAAAAGCTTTAAGCTGTATTCAAGTTTAATCCAAATTTGGGTTCCATCCTGGAAAGCAAAATGTTACACAGATTATGCACTCCTACAACTTAATAATTAACTTGATGAATTATCTGAAAAAAATGATTAGGTGAAATGAAATACTTACTCATGAGATGGAATTGTCAATGGCTGATCAGTGTCAAAAGCAGATGAGAAATGAGTACGTCTTAAGATCTGGTAAACATCAGAATTACGCCTCTGTTCATATCCATCCTTATGACCAGAGGTTAAATGAGAACAAACAAAGCACATCCGCGTTTGAAAAAGAGACATGCTAACAGACACAGATCCCTGTATCAGAAACCATATATCACATATTTTAAGATCTAAAATGCCTTAAAACTATTCCTATGCACTTATGGTCCACTAGTTTTAGGAAAAAGAGAATATTTGGTGTACTTCTGCGGGGTCCATTGTAGATAAAAAAAGAACTTATTTATTCTCCCTTCTCTACTTTTGTTTTTCTGAAATTGTGTGAAAAACATACTTAAAGACATCTTTAATGGCACAGAGGAGTAAAAAGTTGAAATTCAACCTGAAAAAGCAATACCTTGTTTCCCATGTAGCCCATGAGCCCAGTTCCGACCGGAGAAACTTTCAGGTTATTTATATGTCTTCTCAACCTTGTACCCACCCAAATAGAAATGTATATTCCTACCATCTGCTTACTGACAATTCTCACATACCTTGGATGTGATTTAACTCCATCTTCCAAAACTTCATTTCCATGTTCCACCTCGGATATTTCAAACAAATCTTCTCCCTCTTCAGAACATTCATCTGAAATATCATCAAGAGAATCTAAAACGACTTTGGGTTTTTCTTGTTGTGTCATCCACACTAATCCTAGGTTTCCAGTGCTATGGTGTACCCTTTTCAACCCGCAAATTTGAACACTATCCATCCAATCAGAACCAACTCGAGCAGAACTGCTTAAAACTCTTCGCAGTTTAAAACTAGAAGGGAGAACCTGAGATGTTATGTCCAGCGGATGCTCAGGCCAGTCCAGTCTACTATAACGATCAATGCTATTTGTACTTTTCAACGGAAATTTCTTTCCCATTTCAATAACCCCGTGCAGCTTTCGGCTTTCGGGGTCATTTGAATTAGCGGAAGTATCATCTACATCGGCAATTATATCAGCAGCAGAACAAGTCCTTAATACTGGAGATGGTGGGGCGCTATAGCTTTTGTGGTTGCTTTCAAGTTCAAATGATTTATTTAATGTTCTACGAATGATAGACTCCCACTTCCGAATTGGCCTTCTAGTCTCGGATCCCAGTACATTCCCAGCATTTAAAGGGACTACCTCTTGGAAACTGATAAATACAAACAAAATTAGAAAACTATCAATGCAAACATTATTCCTGTAAAATCAAATGTTTTGTTGGGCCATGATTATTTGGGCTTTCGGAGTGTAATGGGCCATTAATTGTGTGGAATTATTTGAGCTTGGACTAGAAGTGGATTTAGTGAATGAAGGATTTATAGATTGGGGTTCCTAATTATATTTGGACTATGGCTTTGGAAGGAAGAGTTGGACTATGAATCTACTTCCTTAATTATAGGAGATTTGATACAATCCTGTCATGGATTGGTCATTGGCTGGGAACCTTAATCTGATTCGGAGAAGGATTGTTTACAAAGCGGTAAGATCATTATAAATACAAGACAAATTATTGTTTCTAAGGTACATGCAATTTACTTTCTAGCACTAGAGCATTAAGCCTTCATTGTTAACCTTATATCAGCTTGTATTTATTTTCACACCGAAGCTATCCCTCGGCGGCCTAAGCCGTCAAGCTTTTGGTGTTTACCCATTTTTGTTCAGAATTGGACGCGCTTTGGTGATTGGAGCGCGTGGACGGATCTTGGCGTTAACATTGGCGCTAGAAGGAGGGCTTTCTAGTGTTTCTGGATTTCAATCACGTTCATTAAACGTCCTACATCAGAAGTTATGGAGAACAGTAGGACAGCTACTGGTGAAGGGCAGACAACGACGGCGAGTTCTTCTCAACAGAGAGTTTCTGTTAAGGATAAGTTGGGGCCGTCAAAGAGTGTCCATGACAAACTTGGGCCACAAGGCGCCCCAGTAAGGTCTCAAGTTAGGGGCCACGACGATATCCAAAAGAAGTTGTTTTCCACGGGCAATAAGGGGCCTGATAAAGATCGAAAAAGGGTAGAAAGCACACCGCCTAGAACCCAATACCGAGAAGATCAGGCAGACAAGGCATCTACTCTGGCCAAGATAGCACAGGAAATTGACAAAGCTTTGAAGGTATTGCTGCAACAGAGGGAGGAGATTGCCAAGCAGATGGTTCTTATGGCCGGATTAGAAGATGAGGCATCCAGTTATACTCGAACCAAAGAGCGTGGCAGGTCTCCGGATAAACGAACAAGAAGGGATGAGGAGCCCAGACAGTCTGAAAGTAGGCTTCAGAGCCGTTCTCGAGACCGAAGAAGTGCAAGGGGTCGTACTCCCAAAGATCCAAAGAGGGCACCTCGCCCTGAGGATTCTCGGGATGACGATAAGGACAGGCGATAAAGCAGATCAAAGGGACGCACACCCGAGGGTTCAAAAAAGGCACCTCGCCTTGAGAATTCTCGGCGTAGTGAGAAGGATAGACGCCAAAGCATATTAAGAGGTCGTACTCTCGAGAATCCAAAGAGGGCACACCGCCCTGTGGAATCTTGCCACAGCAGGAACGACAGACAAAGCCCCTCTAGGGCAGCCAATTCGGATGGAAAGGGCTGATTTGATTATAAGAAGATCCGAAGAAGGAAGCCTCTTCATAGCCAGAAGGGGTTGAACTGTTAGCCAGAGAGGAGAAGGAACTTCGGAGGCAACTAGCTGAAGTTCAGCAAGGGAAGGAAAGCTCAGGTAAAAAGGCATCCCCTTTCTCCTCGAAAATTCTTCGGGAGAAGGTGGATCCTAGTAAAAAGCTCTCATATATGGAAAGTTGCGATGGCTCAGGAGATTCTTACAACCACAGCAAGACGTATGATAGGCTGATGGACTATTATGATTACTCAGATGCAGCTAAGTGCTAGGCCTTTGTGACAACATTGAGAAAAGACGTCAGGCAGTGGATGGGGACCTTAGCTCCAGACTCAATTTCGTCCTGGACAGATTTGTGTGTCAAGTTCCATGCTCGATTCGAGAGCAATAAGAGGAGAGGAAAGCCCACAGGGTCGTTGGCGTAGATCAGACAGTATTTGAATGAGACTTTGTGTGACGCCCCCAAATCCAGGTTCTCTAACCTCAAATTTGGTGCTCACGATCTATCATCATCATAAGCATTCTATAACTATTACGGAAATAATAAACATACATTGTTCATTAAAAAAAAAGTTTCATAACATGGTTCCAAGGTCTTCTTAACCTTAACTTAAACACACCATTCATATTACAAAAGGTTTACATAAGAAATTCCATTAGATAATAATAACTAATCATTCATTCTAAACTATTCCTAGATCTTGCCCTTGCCCTTGTCCTTCGTGTTTGATTCTTCGGGCTTAGCTGAAATAATTGTCATGATATAGCAAGGGTAAGCAACTAATTTGCTTAGCAAGTTTATATGCAAGGGAGATATATCATGACTGGAAAGATGTTTTGCTTTCAATGTTCAACAATAATATAAGGTTGTGAAGGAACATGAATTAATAATTAACAATTTAATATTCGAATAATTGAATATCATGAACTGAGTGGTTTTGAAATAACCATGAACATTTGCCAAGGTTCTCAGTCATTTAAACTGGACTTCTTAATAAGTTTTGGTATTCAAGGGAATCAGCCTTTCATGCCCCGTGATTTATGCATAAACACTTAATAATCCAGTCAAGAGTTCTTATCATATCAATTTAATAAGAACAACTTTTAAAAACACATTTGATTTAACAAATTTAAACATGGTTGATCTAACTGATACAATTAGCATAGATCTATCTCATAAACAGTTCATGAATGAAGAACTTTAATTTAATTCATAGTTCAATAATAATAGAACAGGAATTCAATTGCACAAAGTACGAATTTCAATAATCAATATAGATGTGAATAATCATCAATAATTATTCACTAACATGCTTTGAAAATAATAACTCGAGTTTGAGTTAGAAAACTTGCCTCGTCTGTAGATTACGGCTACGCAATTAATTTATATCCACTATACAGTTAAATTATCTTCCTTTGAGAGACCTATAGTTAATCTTTCAATTAGTCATAGTATAACATTAGAATATGTAATCACATAAATATTATACATTACATTTAGTTCTTATAAACATTATCCTATCTTGATAATGTTACTATTAAATAACAAATTAATATTATTAATCTTGATAATATTTAATTCACCTCTTAGTATTATTAGTTCCCTAATAATATTTTCATTCGCTTACTAATATTATTAACAACTCAATAATATTTTAATACCTTACTAATATTATTAATCCTCTTAATAATATTTTAATTATGCATCAATATTATTACCTTAATAATATCTTACTTATGCTTTAGTATCATTAATCATTTAACAATATTTTTAATCATTTACTAATATTTTATTCATTTACTAATATTATTAATCATTTAATAATATCTTATTCCATTACTAATATCATTAATCATTTAATAATACATTGATCATTTATCAATGCATAAATCAAATATTATTAACCATTTAATAATATTTTAAAGAAATTTTAATCTTAATATTTTTATTTACTTATCAATATCATATTCTAATATTATTAATATCATAATAATATTTTAATAATTTATTGGATTAATAAACAATTTATTCTAATTGTTCACCCTTTATTAAACCTCTTATTTAATATCCATAAAAGGTCATAAATAATATTTATTATCATAAATTACCAAAAGTGCTCTAAGATAGTCATGATATGATATATTATGAGTATTCAAGCATAAAAATCATATTTTTCTTATTAAAGACATCATTTAACTATTTATTTTCTTTTATTTATAACTTAATCATTTTAAGGAAAAATAGCAAACTGATTCTAAAAATTCGCAGCTTCTGTATTTTGATAGAATATGAACCCACAAGGATCCCCAAATTTTTCTGCAATTTTAGAAAATGATCTACTATTTTTAAAGTTCCCAAAACACTCGGATCTTGCTTCATTTTTCATAAATTGAGTTTTGCTCAGAAAAATCTGAAATTTTCAGAGTATGCTCTCCTAACATATATGAACCTACTGTAAAAATTTCAAAATTTTTTAGTGTATACACAGAGAGATATTCGAAGGTAAATATTTAAGAGTCCTTCACGGAAATAGTCATTACGCACAATCTATACCTCAAAACGTATCCGTTCTTTTTCCTACATGTAGATAACTTCTGAAGGTACCTTTGTGATTTTTCTCAGAATTTTAAAAGACAAGCAACTATCCGAAACAGTCCCAAGAAAAACGGGATAGAAGCTATTTTAGGGTTTTTGAACCTTTAACATTCCAAGTGGACTATTTTGGGGAAAACAGCCCCAAAGGATTCAAAACTTGCTTGATTTGTGTTTTATCACTTGGGTTTACTAGATAACTCATGTATCTAGCACCCCCCTTTGACGGATCACAAATCCAAGTTGTAAAACTTGAGTTACACAAGATTTAGTGGAAGAAAAATAAGAGTTTTCACCCTTAGAGAACATATGCTCATATTCTTCCTCTAAGCCTTTGATCTAACACTCAAGATACCTAGTTCCATACATGATGATATGTAGGACTAGGGTATCTTGAGTATTTGTTCATAAGCCAAAAAAATCTCAAGTTAAAAAATAAAGTAGAAGAAGAAGATGAAGGTTAGGTTATACCTTGATTTGATGGCAACCTTCCTTGATTTACCAAAGTAAGTGATGAACTTAGGATGCATGAACAAACTAGCACTCCTCTATTTCTCTCTCTCTCTCTCTCAATAGCCGAACCTCTCTCTCTTTTCTCTATCTTGAAGTTGCTAGCTTGGGAGAAAAGAAGAAGAAGAAGAATGAGAGAGTGGAGTATTCTAGCAAATGGAATGGATGATTCCTTATTATCCCCCATACTTTCTTTAACCCATGGATAAAAGCTTTGCCTTATCACTTTAATTAATCTAATCATGATTAAGGATGCTTAATAAAGTGGCAACCAATGGGAGCTTGACAATCATGTCCTTGTGTGTAAGAGTTACTACTTATGGAACATGATTAGCTTAATATTCTTGCCTTAAAAAGGCTAATGTGGCCAGCCATATATATGCCCACTAATTCATTCATTTAGCTTTTATTTTAATGCATAAATTAGATAAATCAAAGGTCTAAAATACCCTTAATCAAGTGGGCTAAGTTTGGGCTTGCATTTTATTTCTGTTGGGCTACTCCTTTAATTGTTTTGGGCCATGCAATAAACATAGTCTAACAATTTTAATATATGTTATCCAAATTATTTATTTATAGTTTCCATTCCCAATCTTATGAAATTTAATTACTTATACATGTGACTTTAGCTCATAACCAAATTAGGTTTACTAGAAATAGGTTTAAAATTAATAGTCACTTGAAATAACAAGATTATCCACTTAAGTTAGTATACATATTAAATACCAACCTTTCCTTATTACAATAATCTTGAGGTTATTTAATTGTCTCACCTAATGTATAATTAGGTTACGAAGCTTTCATTTTTAATGAAATCTATAAATATATATATCCATAACTATAGTATATAAGTTAATTGACCCATGCACCACTTCACATATGTTGTCACATATTAAATCACTATATAACACAAAGTTTTAAAATATCAATAATGTACATACATATATAGTGACTTAAAATTGACGGTTATTACAGCCTCCCCCTCCCCCCCCTTATAAGAATTCCGTCCCAAGAATTACATACAGGGTTACTCAAAAAGATGTTGATAATTTTCTCTCATCTTTTCTTCGAGTTTCCACATAGCTTCTTCCGCATTGTGGTTCCTCCATCGAACTTTTACAGAATGTATATCCTTATTTCGCAATTTCTGTTCTTTTCTATCTAAAATTTTAATTGGAATTTCCTCGTACGACAAATCCTTTTCGACCTGAATTGGGTCATACGATATCATGTGCTTATAATCAGGCTTGTATGGTCGTAGCACTGACACATGAAACACATTATGAATATGTTCCAGTTCAGGAGGTAGAGCTACCTTGTACGCCACTTCGTCTATTTTCCCCAAGATCTCGAAAGGTCCAATAAATCTCGGACTCAGTTTACCTTTCTTTCCAAACCTTATCTTCCCTTTCCAGGGAGATACTTTCAAAAATGCATGGCTTCCCACCTCAAAATCTCTCTTCTGGCGATGTAAGTCTGCATACTTCTTCTAGCAATCTTGAGCTGCTACCAGTCGGACTCTTATCACCTTGATGATCTCTATAGTCTGTTGCACCAGTTCTGGTGCCAACAGTCGACGTTCACCCACTTCATCCCAGCATAAGGGCGTTCTACATTTCTTTCCATACAGTACTTCGTACGGCGGCATTCCGATGCTAGCATGATAGCTATTGTTGTATGCGAACTCTACTAATGAAAGATGATCCTCCCAGCTACCCTTGAAGTCCATCATATAATCTCTGAGCATGTCTTCAAGTGTTTGAATCGTTCTCTCGCTTTGCCCATCGGTCTGCGGATAATACTCAGTGCTCATCCGTAGTTGCGTCCCCATTCTTTCCTGAAGACTCTTCCAGAAGTTTGACGTGAATCGCGGATCCCTATCCTACACAATAGATACTGGTATGCCATGTCTCGAGATAATTTCTTTGATATACAATTTGGCTAGCTAGTCTAAACTATACCTGATCTTGATCGGCAAAAAGTGAGCCGACTTCGTAAGACGATCTACAATCACCCATATGGCGTCGTGTCCTTTTTGCGTTGCTGGAAGTTCCACCACAAAATCCATCGTGATGTGCTCCCACTTCCACTCTGGAATTTCTAAAGGCTGTAGTAATCCACTCGGTCGTTGATGCTCTACCTTGACTCTCTGACAAGTTAGACATCTGCTGACGCATTCGGCAACCTCTCTCTTCATGTTTGGCCACCAAAAGTGTTGACGCAAATCTTGATACAGTTTTGTGCTTCCTGGGTGTATCGAGTACCTCGTACTGTGCGCTTCTTACAAAATCTCTTCTCTTAGTTCTGGTACTAGCGGTACCCAAATTCGCCCTTCGAATCTCAGCAGTCCGGTGCCATCAACCTTGTATTTCAATTAATCCCCTTCAGCTAACTGCTTCTTGATGCTGTCGCAATCTTCATCCTCCTCTTAAGCCTTTTTAACCTTATCTAATAGAGTCGAGCTCGCTGTCACTGTAAATAATTTCTCGTTGGTCTCCATCGGATACTTAACCTCTAAGTCAAGTCGTTCGAAATCTTTCACCAATTCCTCTTGCATGGTCAACTTTAGTAACTTCTCTCTGCCTTTTCTGCTCAGGGCATCTGCCACTATATTTGCTTTTCCTGGATGGTACAAAATCTCACAATCATAATCCTTAATCAATTCTAGCCATCGGCGCTGCCTTATATTTAGCTCTTTCTGTGTGAAGATATACTTCAGACTCTTGTGATCCGTATATATCTCACACTTCTCGCCATACAAATAGTGCCTCCAAATCTTCAAGGCAAAAACTACTGCTGTTAATTCCAGGTCATGAGTCGGATAACCCTTCTCATAGTCCTTCAGCTGACGTGAAGCGTACGCAATAACCTTGCCATGCTGCATCAGTACACAGCCAAGACCCTTGTGTGACACATCACTATACACTACAAATCCTCCCTTGTTGTCTGGTAAAGTCAACACAGGTGCCTGACTAAGCCTCTTCTTCAATTCTATGAAACTCTGTTCACATTTCTCCATCTAAACGAACTTCACTGTCTTTCTGGTAAGGTTGGTCAACGGTGATGCTATCTTTAAAAAATCTTGGATGAATCTCCGATAGTATCCCTCTAATCCCAAGAAACTCCTAATTTTTATCGGCGTCTTTTGCTGTTCCCAGTTGATAACCGCATCTACCTTTGCTGGATCTACCGAAACACCATCCTTGTCGATAACGCGACCCAAAAACTGCACTCTCCGCAACCAAAACTCACACTTGGAGAACTTTGCATACAACTTCTCCCTCCTTAACGTCTGCAACACTATCCTTAGATGTTCAGCGTGCTCTTCCTCTGTCTCTGAATATACCAGAATGTCATCAATGAACACGACAATAAACTTATCCAAATACTGTTTAAACACTCTATTCATCAAGTCCATGAATGCTGCTGGCGCATTCGTCAATCCAAAAGACATTACCAGAAACTCAAAGTGTTCATACCGAGTTCTGAATGCCATCTTTGGAACATCCTCCTGCCTCACCTTCAGTTGGTGATAACCGGTCCTTAAGTCGATTTTTGAAAAATATTTTGCCCCCTTCAACTAATCAAACAAATCGTCGATTCTGGGTAACGGGTACTTGTTCTTAATGGTGACCTTGTTTAATTCCCGGTAGTCGATACAAAGCCTTAATGACCCATCCTTCTTCTTTACAAATAAGACTGGTGCTCCCCACGGTGATACGCTCGGTCGAATGTACCCCTTATCTAACAACTCTTACTTGAACCATCAGTTCCTTCATTTCTACCGGAGCCATACGATACGACGCTTTGGATACCGGTGCTGTCCCTGGTGCCAACTCGATAACAAACTCTACCTCTCTATCTGGTGGCAATCCCAGAATCTCATATGGGAAGACGTCAACGAATTCCCTTACAATAGGTATCTGACCCAGTTCACCCTCAACTCTGTGGGTATCCACAACGTGAGTCAAATAACCTATACAAACCTTCCTAAGCAACTTCTTTGCTTGCATCATCGTCAAACAACAAGATTGTCTCAGCGATTTACTGCATTGAAATACCACCTTTGACTTATTCGGAGTCTTTAGGTGTACGCACTTTTTCTTACAGTCAATGACCGTCCCGTGACTTGATAACCAATCCATCCCGAGGATTACATCAAACTCTCCGAGACGAATCGGTATCAAGTCCACGTTAAACTTAAACCCTCTTACATCAGCACAACAGTTCCTATGGATGTAGTCTACAAGGATAATTTCTTTGTTTGCTACTTCTACATTTATTGGGTGTTCTAATAGTTTACGAGGTAAACTTAATCTTTGAGCAAATTCATCAGATACGAAAGAACATGAAGCTCCCGAATCAAATAACACATAGGCATTTATATCGTTGATCGGAATTATACCTGACACCACCTCCCTGGATGCCACGACATCTTGCACTGTCATATTGAATGTCCTTGCTGTCGACTTATTTGGCTGGGCTGGTCCTCCACTGGTTGTCCTAGTGTTATTGCCCCTGTTGTCGTTTCCGCCATCCGTGCTTTTCTTCTTTAGGCAATCCTTGATCTGATGTCCCAATTCACCACAGTTAAAACAACCTCCCTTCTTCACCTTAGAACAATTGGGTGAGGTATGCCCTTCTTGTCCACAGGTATAACATACCGTTTTTCCTTTTAAGCACTCTCCCGAGTGACCCTTTCCACAGTTTCCACACACCAACTTCTTTTGTTGCACACTACCTTGTTGACTCTCCAAATTACTACCCCCACTGCTCCATTTCTGCTTCTTGTTGTTGCTACCGCCACTGCTAACATTCTGATTCCCACCTTCTACTTTCTTCTTGTTCTTCTCCCGATTGTACTTTGAGACCGCTTCGCTTCCACCTTCCGCTATGAGAGCTTTCTCCAACAGAGTTGGGAATGACGTGATTTATAAAACCGCTACCTTACAGTAAATCCACGGCTTTAGTCCATTTTCAAATCTTCTTGCTTTCCTCACCTCTGTGTCCACCTGATGTGGAGCGAATCTGGCCAATTCATTAAACTTCGCAGTGTACTCTGACACTGACATACTCTCCTATTTCAATTCCAAAAACTTGATCTCCATTCTCGCTTGTGTAATCTCAAGGAAATAGATCTCAAAGAATAACTTCTTGAATGCTTCCCAAGTCACGATTCTAGTCCCGACTTTGTTCTGGTTGGCTTCCCACCAATAGTTAGCCTCACCCTTCATTAAGTAGGTAGCAAAAATTATTTTCTGTTCTTCTGCTACTCTAACAATAATGAAGGCCTTCTCAATCTCCTTCATCCACGTCTGGGCCTCTATCGGGTCTGTTGTTCCTCTAAACTCCGGTGGTCCTACTGCCTTGAAGTTCTTAAAGTTGGCTAATTGGTTTCCCGCCTGATTTCCCCCAGGTTAAGCTTGATTCCTCATGGCTTCAGCCATCATGTTGACAAAGTCTTGCATTGGGTTTGGTTGAGCTCCCGTTGCATTATTAACTGACTCTTCGATCTCTTGGTTCCTTAGTACACTTCTGGGTGACATTATCTAATGAAACAAAATTCTAACACGTTACTCAGGTTTTATTATCATATAAGTACTTAGCAGTATCCGAACAATCACATGATCATTATGTGAGAGTTTTAAATTACCAAGATTTGGAAGACTTTCTCCCTGATTAGTGGGTTGAGTTTGTTTAAAGAAAAATCCAAATCAGTCTACTGGATTCACATAACATTAAATAGACAATTTACTATTTAAATTACCCAACACATATCATAATAAAGCATTTATATTCATATACCAATCTTCGGTGTCTTACATGCTCAATACAGGTATATTTTTATAAATGCTACTATCCCATTTTAAACACAAAAGATGGGATTAACTCAAAATGATACTTCCCTACAAACACAAAAAGGGATACTACCCAACTACCTACTACCTCACACCTGCTGAGGTTTACATCAACATAAAACCCTATTACACAAAAGGGGTACTAATGCATCTATCTACAGCTGGTCCATAGCATAATCATCACTAGTGGCCCTGCTGGGTCACCTGAACAGGCTCCTGGGAAAATAACCCCTCCATAACTCTACGTCGAACAGATCAACTCGACTCTCCTATCTCGAACTGCGCCCTCTTAGTCCCACTGCGCTAGCCCTCATACGCTGTGTCTAGCGCCAGTCCTAAAGTCTCGGCCCTGACCTTCATGGCCTGCAGTGCTATCTCCAATTGGTCCACCCGTTGGGCTGACTCATAAAATGCCTCCACCACGCGAATCTTGTCTGCAATCTCCACGTCAAACTCGCCCCGCATCGCCAGATGCTCTATGCTCAGCTCTCTGAACTTTGCCTTTTTATGCTCTAGCTGTACCCTCAGCATCCCAACTTGCAACTGGGACTCATCCAACTTTCCCTTCTGCTCGACTACCTCCATATGGGCTTGATAAGCTGCCTCCTTGTATTGACCTTATGTGAACTGGAGTGTGTGGTTTTCAACCTCCAGTTTTCCCACCCTGCCTTCCAATTGACTAATTCTCCTCAACAAATCCTCTATCAGAGGACCATGAGGGGCTTCTTCTGTGACCTTATGCTTAATGGGATCCTAATCCACTGAGTGACTGCCTTGGCGCTCGTCAGACATCCTACAAATACCATAAATAAAACCAACATCAGTACCACAATAAAATATATTTATTGATAAAATGAAATAATATTTTATTAAGTACAACACAAAGTCGATGAATTTCCACAATCCATCTCCTATCATACTCTATAATAGTTTTCTACTAAGGTTATAACCTAGGTTTCGCATTCCTAATGTTTATAACCTACGACTTTGATACCAACCTGTGACGCTCCCAAATCCAGGTTCTCTAACCTCAGATTCGGTGCTCACGATCTATCATCATCATAAGCATTCTATAACTATTACGAAAATAATAAACATACATTGTTCATTAAAAAAAAGTTTCATAACATGGTCCCAAGGTCTTCTTAACCTTAAATTAAACACACCATTCATATTACAAAAGGTTTACATAAGAAATTTCATTAGATAATAATAACTAATCATTCATTCTAAACTATTCCTGGATCTTGCCCTTGCCCTTGTCCTTGTCCTTCGTGTTGGATCCTTCGGGCTTAGTTGAAATAAATGTCATGATATAGCAAGGGTAAGCAACTAATTTGCTTAGCAAGTTTATATACAAGGGAGATATATCATGACTGGAAAGAAGTTTTGCTTTCAATGTTCAACAACAAAATAAGGTTGTGAAGGAACATGCATTAATAATTAACAATTGAATATTCAAATAATTGAATAACATGAACTGAGTGGTTTTGAAATAACCATGAACATTTGCCAAGGTTCTCAGTTATTTAAATTGGACCTCTTAATAAGTTTTGGTATTCAAGGGGATCAGCCTTTCATACCCCGTGATTTATGTATAAACACTTAATAATCCAACATCGATATCATGCCTTAATCAAATTCGTCCTTTTTCTCAGCCAAGAGTTCTTATCATATCAATTTAATAAGAACAACTTTTAAAAACACATTTGATTTAACAAATTTAAACATGCTTGATCTAGCTGATACAATTAGCATAGATCTATCTCATAAACAGTTCATGAATGAAGAACTTTAATTTAATTCGCAGTTCAATAATAATAGAACATGAATTCAATTGCATAATGTGCGAATTTCAATAATCAATATAGATGTGAATAATCATCAATAATTATTCACTAACATGCTTTGAAAATAATAACTCGAGTTTGAGTTAGGAAACTTGCCTCGTCTGTAGATTACGGCTACGCAATTAATTTATATCCACTATGCAGTTAAATTATCTTCCTTTGAGAGACCTATAGTTAATCTTTCAATTAGTCATAGTATAACATTAGATTATGTAATCACATAAATATTATACATTACATTTAGTTCTTATAAACATTATCCTGTCTTGATAATGTTACTATTAAATAACAACTTAATATTATTAATCTTGATAATATTTAATTAACCTCTTAGTATTATTAGTTCCCTAATAATACTTTCATTCGCTTCCTAATATTATTAACATCTCAATAATATTTTAATACCTTACTAATATTATTAATCCTCTTAATAATATTTTAATTATGCATCAATATTATTACCTTAATAATATATTACTTATGCTTTAGTATCATTAATCATTTAACAATACTGTAATTATTTACTAATATTTTATTCATTTACTAATATTATTAATCATTTAATAATATCTTATTCCATTACTAATATCATTAATCATTTAATAATACTTTAATCATTTATCAATGCTTAAATCAAATATTATTAACCATTTAATAATATTTTAAAGAAATTTTAATCTTAATATTTTTATTTACTTATCAATATCATATTCTAATATTATTAATATCATAATAATATTTTAATAATTTATTGGATTAATAAACAATTTATTCTAATTGTTCACCCTTTATTAAACCTCTTATTTAATATCCATAAAAGGTCATAAATAATATTTATTATCATAAATTACCAAAGTGCTCTAAGATAGTCATGATATGATATATTATGAGTATTCAAGCATAAAAATCATATTTTTCTTATTAAAGACATCATTTAACTATTTATTTCTTTTTATTCATAACTTAATCATTTTTAGGAAAAATAGCAAACTTATTCCAAAAATTCGCAGCTTTTGTATTTTGACAGAATATGAACGCACAAGGATCCCCAAATTTTTCTGGAATTTCAGAAAATGATCTACTATTTTTAAAGTTCCCAAGAAAAACGGGACAGAAGCTATTTTAGGGTTTTTGAACCTTTAACATTCCAAGTGGGTTGTTTTGGGGAAAATAGCCCCAAAGGATTCAAAACTTGCTTGATTTATGTTCTATCACTTGGGTTTACTAGATAACTCATGCATCTAGCACCCCCCTTCGACGGATCACAAATCCAAGTTGTAAAACTTGAGTTACACAAGATTTAGTGAAAGAAAAATAAGAGTTTTCACCCTTAGAGAACATATGCTCATATTCTTTCTCTAAGCCTTTGATCTAACACTCAAGATACTTAGTTCCATACATGATGATATGTCGGACTAGGGTATCTTGAGTATTTGTTCATAAGCCAAAGAAATCTCAAGCTAAAAAACAAAGTAGAAGAAGAATATGAAGGTACCAAAGTAAGTGATGAACTTAGGATGCATGAACAAACTAGCACTCCTCTCTCTCTCTCAATAGCCGAACCTCTCTCTCTTTTCTCTCTCTTGAAGTTGCTAGCTTGGGAGAAAAGAAGAAGAAGAAGAATGAGAGAAAGTGGAGTATTGTAGCAAATGGAATGGATGATTCCTTATTATCCCCCATACTTTCTTTAATCCATGGATAAAAGCTTTGCCTTATCACTTTAATTAGTCTAATCATGATTAAGGATGCTTAATAAAGTGGAACCAATGGGAGCTTGACAACCATGTCCTTGTGTGTAAGAGTTACTACTTATGGAACATGATTAGCTTAATATTATTGCCTTAAAAAGGATAATGTGGCTAGCCATATATATGCCCACTAATTCCTTCATTTAGCTTTTATTTTAATGCATAAATTAGATAAATCAAAGGTCTAAAATACCCTTAATCAAGTGGGCTAAGTTTGGGCTTGCATTTTATTTCTTTTGGGCTTCTCCTTTAATTGTTTTGGGCCATGCAATAAACATAGTCTAACAATTTTAATATATGTTATCCAAATTGTTTATTTATGGTTTCCATTCTCAATCTTATGAAATTTAATTACTTATACATGTGACTTTAGCTCATAACCAAATTAAGTTTACTAGAAATAGGTTTAAAATTATTAGCACTTGAAATAACAAGATTATCCACTTAAGTTAGTATACATATTAAATACCAACCTTTCCTTATTACCATAACCCTTAGGTTATTTAATTGTCTCACCTAATGTATAATTAAGTTACGAAACTTTCATTTTTAATAAAATCTATAAATGTATATATCCATAACTATAGTATATAAGTTAATTGACCCATGCACCACTTCACATATGTTGTCACATATTAAATCACTTTATAACACAAAGTTTTAAAATATAAATAATGTACATACATATATAGTGACTTAAAATTCACGGTTATTACACTTTGGGTCAGTTTGTGAAAAGGTTTAGAGAAGTAGTGGGTCAGGTGACAGATCTCAATGATCTTCAGGCTGTGGGATTATTTTAAAATGGCTTAGATCTGGTGAAGTCAGAAAAATTGGTGAAGAAGCTAATGTTCAACCATCCGAAGAGCTTGGCAAAAGTGTTTGAGAATGCTGAAGGCCTCATAGTGGTAGAAGAAGCCATGGGCAACTTAAAGCAGGGCTCTTCGGAAAAACTAAAGGACAAGGACAAGGACAAATTGAATGGTAATCAGAAGAGGAACAGTGGTAATAATGATCGGTCTGATGGCAATTAGAAGAAGTACAGCAATAATTGGGGCTCGGGATGAGGTCGCCCACCTTTTTTGAGTCAGAAGGTGAATAAGGTGTACACCAAACTTAATACTGATTGGGCTACCATTCTGGATCAAATAAAGGACCAGCCCTATTTCGAGCAGCCTTGGGACAACCTTAAACCAGGGTCTGGGAATCCTTACAAATCTATGATTACCATCAGGCGGCAGGGCATGATACAAATTCTTGCTGGAATTTGAGAGAATTTATTGAAAGGAAAGTGCAAAGTAGGGCGTTAGTTCAGTATGTGGCCGGACGAGAGCCCCCGAGGGAGTAACAAAGGAATAGTGTGCCCGTCCAGAACAGTCAGCCAGAGCAGCCAAGTCAGAATCAAGTTGCGAGACATGTTTTGGATGTGATCACAAAAGGAAACATGGGCAAAGTCGCAGTGAAGAAGCGTTGTGGGTATCTGGATTCGGTGATAATAGTGGCGGGTAAACCCTCGAAGACTGAAAGAGCATACCCGGGTTCAGTGATTTCTTTCACAGATGATGACTTCCCTTCAGAACCGATCAAACCACATGAAGGAGCTCTGGTCATTACTGCACAAGTTGGTTCGGTAGATATGAAGTGGATGATGATCGACAATGGGTCTTTGGTAGATATCCTATATGCACATGCTTACCAGAAGATGAATCTAGACGGAAGGAAGATGGAGATCGGGCAAAAGGTGTCCTTATATGGGTTCAACAATGAGCCAGTTAAAGTCGCTGGGACTATTGAGCTACCAGTCACCTTCGGGACGACTCTTCAGCAGGTGGAGATTATGTGCAAATTTTATATGGTGCATATGGACTTGGCATACAATGTCATCTTAAGGAGGCCTAATTTGACAGCTCTTCAGGAAGTTACGTCGATTCCCCACTTCAAGATTAAGTTTCTGACGCCACATGGAGTTGGGGAAGTTGCTAGAGATCTGAACTTAGCAAGGAGATGCTACCGGAATACGTTGATCACTTCGGGTGTAGGGGTCAGTAGACAGAAGCAAATCATGGCTATTGAGATTGAACCGTTTATAGAAAGCAATACAGAGCCATTGGTTATGCCAGCCGAAGAGACCAAAGAGGTTGAACTAATTCTTGGAAGGAATGAGAAGACCGTAAAGATAGGTTCGGGTCTGCCAGAACCTTTTTGGACGAACCTGGTGGAGTTACTTCGATGTTATGCTGACATCTTTTCTTGGGTACCCAGTGACATACCTGAAGTGAGTCGAAAATTTGCTGAACATAGGCTGCATGTGGACCCAACAAAGAAGCCAGTTCGGCCAAAGGGGAGGATTGTCATGTCAGAGAGACAGAAGATAATTGACATGGAGATCGTAAAGTTGCTGGCTGCAGATTTTATATTTGAAATTGACTATCCAGAGTAGATGACAAATGTGGTACTAGTGCAGAAGCAGAACTGGAAATGGCATGTCTACATAGATTGCACCGATCTTAACAAGGCATGCCCAAAAGACTTTTATCCTCTGCCCCACATTGATCATCTTATCGATGCGACTTCAAGATATGCTCTGCTCAGTTTAATGGATGTTTTCTCTGGGTATCATCAAATTTCTATGTGCAAGGAAGACATCCCGAAGACAGCTTTTATCACTCATCGGTCAGTATATGCTTATAAGAAGATGACATTTGGCTTGTTGAACGTGGGAGCTACTTATCAGAGGATGATGAATTATGTGTTCACAAGGTAGTTGGGGCGAAGCATGGAGGTCTACATTGATGACATGATTGTTAAAAGAATGTCAGTTCGGGGTCATTTGGACGATTTAGAGGAGTGCTTCCAAACTATTCGGCACTATAATTTAAGATTGAATCGGACCAAATGCACCTTCGGGCTTGGAGCAGGAAAATTCTTGGGTTACCTAGTCAGTGAAAGGGAAATAGAGGCTAATCCAGAGAAGATCCGGGCTATTTTGGATATGAAGTTTCCACAATCTTACAAGGATGTTTTGCATTTGACGGGTCAGATATCAGCTCTGAGGAGATTCATGTCTCAGTCGGCAGAAAGGTGTTTGCCATTCTTTGATACTTTGAAAGGGTCGAAGAATGCAAAGAGTTTCCATTGGACTTCCGAATGTGAAGATGCCTTTCAGGGAATAAAGGAGTATCTATCTTTGGCGCCATTATTGGTGAAGCCAGTTCTTGCTGAACCTCTGTATTTGTATTTGGCGGCAAGTTCGTTGGCAGTAGGAGCAGTTCTGGTGCGGGAGATTGGGGGTAAGCAGCACCCGATTTACTATATGAACCATGCCCTAAGGGATATAGAGACAAGGTATTCGAACCTTGAGAAGTTTGCCTTTGCCTTGATAACAGACAGTCTAAAGCTTTGGTAGTACTTCCAAGGTCGGTTAATAGTGGTGTACACAGATCAGTCACTAAAGAAGGTGCTGGGTAGAACAGAGGTTTCGGGGAGGCTCACTGCGTGGACAATGGAGTTGTCTTGATTCTTCATAGAGTATCATCCTCAGACAACTATTAAGGGTCAAGCGTTGGTTGATTTTATGGTGGAGTGTTCGTTTTCTGAAGCCAATGATAGTTTGTGTAATATTGAAGGATCCAAGAAGGTGATTACGGTACTTCAGCAGCCACAAAATTTATGGACGTTGTATACCGATGGGTCCTCTACTTCGAATGTCAGTGGGGCTGGGATCATCTTGACGAGTCCAGAGGGGTTTAAAGTGCAGCAGGCCATTAGATTCGGATTCAGGGCAACGAACAACGAGGCTGAATATGAAGCAGTGCTGGCAAGATTACGATTGGCGAAGAGTCATGAGGTTTAGAGGTTAATTATTTACATTGACTCACAGCTAGTCGTCAAGCATGTTTCACTGGTTCGAGAATTATGAAATATCTGGCAGAGTTGAAGGATCGACTTCAATATTTTAATTTTTATGAGTTTCAAGGGATAGACAGATCAGATAACTCGATAGCAGATGTGTTGGCAAAGCTAGCTACAACTGAAGCAAGCACGTTCGATGGGTCAGTTTATTTAGAAGTCTTGAAATAACTGAGTGTTCAGCATGACGAGGTGATGTGTGTAGAACGTTCTAACTGCTGGATGACTCCTTATCTCGACTACTTGGCGGATGGCGTACTACCTTTAGATTGGATGTTGGCTAAGAAAGTGAAGTACAGAAGCTCGAATTTTGTGCTCATTGATGGAGATCTTTATCGAAGGGCTTATTCGTCTCCATTGCTAAAGTGTTTGGTACCGTCTGAAGCTGAATATGTCCTTCGGAAGGTTCATGAGGTTATTTGTGGTGACCATATGGCTGCCAAGTCATTAGATTATAAGGTGCTTTGGCAGGGGTATTACTGGCCAACGATTTTCAAAAAAGCTACCGATTATGTAAAGAAGTGTCTGAAGTGCCAGTTGAATAGTCTAATCCCACATCAGTCACCGGAGGAGTTATATTTGGTTTTATCTACCATACCTTTTGCTGTTTGGGGGGTGGACATACTGGGTCTGTTGCCGAAGGCTAAGGGTCAAGTCAGTTTTGTTATAGTGGCGATCGATTATATGACTAAGTGGGTGGAGGCAAAACCTCTTCGGGTGATCACGGAGCAGGAGTGCTTAAAATTTTTGAAGGAGTATGTGGTGTTCCGATTTGGCATCCCCACGGTGGTGGTTTCGGACAATGGACGTCAGTTTGTGGGTTCGAAGTTCGAAGCCTTCTTAAAAGAGTTGGGAATTCAGCACCGGAAGACTTCAGTTACTCATCCACAGTCGAATGGGCAGGTTGAAGTGACCAACAAAACTCTTCTGAATGGTATTAAAAGGAGGTTGGATGAGGCAAAAGAAAGATGGTCAGAGGAGTTACTTAGCGTGTTGTGGGCCTAGCAGACTACACCAAGAACTACTACGGGAGACTTACCTTTTAGGTTGGCTTATGGTTCAGATGCTTTGGTTCCTGTGGAGATTGGTTTGCCTAGCCTTCGGGTTAGTCAGTTTTGGGAGGTGTATAACGACAAGGGACTTAGAGTCAACCTGGATTTGCTTGAAGAAGTCAGGGAAACAGCCTTGGTAAAGTTGGCAGCATATCAACGTCGAGTGGCTAAACATTATAACAAAGGAGACTGAGATAAAGAATACTTGGCATGCAGGAAGGCTTCAAAAATATTTTCAGTAGGGTCAATGTCAGAGTATATGAGTATGTAATTCTTCCAGTAGTTATCAATAAAAGAAGTTTTTTTCTCCAATGATGTTTTGTCTACTGGTAGTTTGGGGGTTCGGTGGCCTGTTCATCCTAAAAATGGTGAACAGGGTCCTGATTCGTCCTAAAGATGGCTAACTAGATTTTCTGGAGGTTCAGTGGTTTGTTCATCCTAAAGATGGTGAACAGAACTTGTTCATTCTAAAGATGGTGAACAGGGTCCTGATTCGTTCTAAAGATGGCGAACTGGATTTTCTAGAGGTTCGGTGATTTGTTCATCCTAAAGACGGTGAATAGAACCTGTTCATCCTAAAGATGGTGAATAGGGTCCTGATTCTTCCTAAAGATGGCGAACTAGATTTTCTGGAGGTTCGGTGATCTGTTCATCCTAAAGATGGTGAACAGAACCTATTCATCCTAAAGATGGTGAACATGATTTTGATTCATCCTAAAGATGGCGAACTGGGTTGTTCGGAGGTTCGGTTGGGTCTGTTCATCCTAAAGATGGTGAACAGAACCTGTTCATCCTAAAGATGGTGAATAGGGCATGTTCGTCCTATAGATGGTGAACATGTTTAATTGGCGGTTCTGTTGGATCTGTTGATGGTAAACAGAGTTACTTTACATTATTGTTTGATTTTATTTGAAGTGTTGAGTTCGAATTATTTGATTATTATTTGATAAAGTAAGTGTATGAGTTAAATGTAAAAGGAGTAAAAAGGAGCAAATTGTATTTCATTTAAATGTAGAAGCAGTTACAATGTTGTTGAATTTTTACAAGTTAAAAGTTATGTTTGTGGAGGGTCATCTTCGGCATCATCCTCGTCTTCATCTTTAGAAGAATCGAGAAGTAATGGGTTCAAAGAGGCGGCAACAAGCTTCGATTTACCTTTGTTTCGGGCTACTTTGTAGCCTTCAACATACATCTAAATTATTTCGTTGTTTAGTTCGGGCAATTTTTGGTATTCATTTCAAATTTCGTTGCGGAGTTCTTCGGTGAGTGGGGGGCCAAGAGCTTTGAGTTCGCGAAGTTCTTTTTTAACTTTGCTCTGAAGTACGAGATGTCTTTGGTGAGGAATTGGTTCTTTTGTATTAGCACTTCGTTGGTCATCGTTAGCTCTTGGTTCTGTTCGGAAGTGGTTCGTTGAAGTGTTTCGACAGTGGTTATTTGTTCTTTCAGTTTGGCGATATCTTTTTTGAGGCCTTCGGTATAGAAAAGGGCATCACCATGTAGACTCCTCTCCCTCGCCTAGGCAGATTTTAAGATGGCGTTCTCTCCTCGGGCGACTTGTTCTTCGGCTTCAATCCCTTTATATCTTTGGTTGAGCCACCTGAAGATTCCATTGGCCTGCAGTTGTTCAGAGTTAAGTAGGGGGACTCAGAAAGATGCTCGTAAATGGAAGTGGTTGAGTAATAATTGACTTACCCGGGTCTGATTGGTCATGCCGGCACGAAAGAGGTCAGTTGTGGAGTTATTCTTGAAGCGGTGATCATCGGTTCCTAGGACGAAGGTGTCATATAGGTGGATGGGGAAGTCTTCATTGTTGTTTGGCCATAAGGTGGGCAAGCGAACAGCTTTGGGCATTGCGGTAGAGGAGGATGGTTGTTGAGAAGAAGGTCTTAGTTGTTCGTTTGGGGTTGGGGCATGAGTTGTTGAAGGTTCGGATGATGAGGTCGATCGGTTGTCTGAAGTATGTTTTCTTTTTCTGATAAGGGGGAATCGGGTTTAGCTATTTCCTCAACTTCGTTAATTTCGATTGGAATGACGAGAGGTTGGTTGGCTTTGGTGGGAGGTACTTTAAGTTCTTCGGTAGTTAGAGGGGTTATTTTTGCTCGTTTCTTTTTGGTTCGAAGGATTTGGGTACGTTTGGCAATGGGCATGTCAAGAAGGCTTTCACTGAGTGAGTTTTTTGGCGCCTCTTTTCTTCCGTCGAGGTTGTGTTGAATCTTCGGCGGGGGTTGGTTCGGTGACTTGGGGTTCGGTGTTTTGGGGTTCAGTAGAAGTTTGAGATGGGTTAGTAGAAAGGAATTCTTCGAGGTCTCTTCGGTCGCTTGAGGTGGGTTTGATGAGGGATACTGCAGAAGATAGAAAAGGATGTGTCATGGTAGTTATTGAAAATAAAGTAAAAATTATGCAAATATCAACTTCGGGACTTACATTTGTGATCATACAACCATGCTTGTTTACTCAAGAGACTGAAGCTCCACTCCTTTAGAGGGGTAATTTTTCTAGTAGCTTTGTCATTTCTCTCACCCGATCCTCTGAGATGTCGCCGAAGTCTAGAGATATGTGTTTGTGGGAACTCCATTCGGGGATCATGGAAATTTCAGGTCTTGTGATGAAGAACCAGTCCTTGTGCCACCCTTTGTTGCTTGAAGGGGTGTCCATCAGTGGGCGTTTTTCAAACCTAGAATTGGGTTTTGGGGCTTGTTTGCTTAACACTTCAAAACCTTTTTCAAGAGAGTTTTCGATGGTGAATAGGGAGAAGAAGAAGTCAATCAAAGGTGGGATTCCTATCTCGTGGTAGAAGGCGATAAGAGGAAGGATATGGATGTAGGAGTTGGGCACTAGTTGGGCTAGACCGATGCCCATGAACCCTAGAACCGTGATGATGAAGGCGTGGAGAGGGAGGTGAACCCCTTTATCCAAGAGGGTGAGTGGCATAGCGGTCCAGCCTTCGGGACGTTGGTACATACGGTTGGTGGATGTTGGGGTTCTCAATTGATTGGTGTCTGGAATCTGGTAGCGTTCTCGGATTATGCGGATATCATCCTCTGTGAGTTGATAGGGGGTATTGGCATGGGGGAATTGATCCTCTTTATGGTATTCGAGTGAAGCGTTTTGGGTGTCGATTTTTGGTGGGTTATTGCTGGACGATTTTCTTGTGTTGTTTACTTGATGCTAGTTAAAGCTAAGGGAAAGCTGAGTTTTGTATTATATGACTTATTTCATTTACAAAGAGAGTTGTCCTATATATATATACATATAGGATAACTACTTAAGCTAGAATCAAGTGTTTTACAAAATCACCTAAGCTAAAATCAAGGGATTTACATAATCAAAGATTCCCAAAAGGTAATTATGGTAATTCAAAAACAATATCATAACTACTCAATAAATATAAAACTATCCTAAATAACAATCTTATGTTATTTCTCTAATACACCCCCGCAAGTGAAGCGAATGTAATCGAAGTTTGAGCTTGAACTCAGAGGAATAGTTATGCGACTGTAAAACCAGTGAAATAATAACGCCTCGAAGAATTGAGAATACGAACAATTTTCATGAGAGATAAAATAGAAACACAACAAGCATGATAAGTTCTGCATATAACCAATAAGACTGGAATGTGCTTAGTTGTTTGCACACTTGCAATAAATAGAGATTTTCTTGTACTTCTTGTATTAGATTTTCATGAACACACTTAGAAAATTCCATTAATCAATCAAGATTTGATATGTGGGATGTATCAAAAAAAAAAAATTCACGCATTTGGGGAATGAGATGGAGACGATGAACAAACTAGAAATGAATCCTTGAAGATGTGCAAGTGAGGATGAGAATAGCCATTAGTTGCGGGAAAAATGAGGATAATGACTGGGATTTTGGAATTTGGCAATTTGCGGGAACTGTCAAATAAAAATTGTCAACGATTGAAGGAAGAGAGTTGGAGGGAGGTATAATTTGTGACGAAGAAATTACGTCATAATTAGAAACACTAATACTAGGACTTAATGACGAATCAATAGGAGTATCACCGTCAATGCTTTGATGTTCTTGTGGAGGTGTAGCTGATGGACCGGGATGATGGTTAGGCAACATTGATGAGAGCGGCTCTTGCAATTGTGCATAGCTATGAAGAAAGCTAGAGAACAAATCCAATGATAATGAAGGATTCAGTTGAGAATAGTCTTGAACAAAACCACTGAAAGAATGATCAAGACCATCAACGAGACACTCAATGAGCTCGGCTTTAGGAATGGGTTCTCCAGCTCGATTAAGTGCGTATGCAAGAGATTTCGCTTCGGAAATATAGTTGATCACAAGTTGACTAGAATTTTTTTTGGAGAGAATGAAGTTGGTCAAGAAGGTCCTTCACGTACCAATTATATTTTTCATAATCATCATACATTTGAAAATCTTTGGGACAGGATTCCTGTAATGATTTTGGGTTAAGCCACTTTTCCAAATCTAAGGAAGTCATTGATATAAGAAGAAGAATTTGAAGATAAAAAATAAATAAAACGTCTCGATCAGGGAATAAAAATATGATTTTTTTTAGAAGAAAGAAGAGTGATAGTAAAGTAAAGAGGAATGACAAAAGAAGAATAAATCGGGGACAATTGCTAGAATGCAGATAGGTGATCAGGGTGTCTGAATTATAGTGCAGAGTGTCTGGATAGTGAGACAATGGAGACGACATATGACAATAAGAGGACGAAAGAGAATTAAGATGAAGAATGTTAAGCTATTTGAATGTGGAGACAAAGGATCGAAAGTTGTTATGCTATTGAAAGCTCTGATACTAAGTTAAAGCTAAGAGAAAACTGAGTTTTGTATTATATGACTTATTTCATTTACAAAGAGAGTTGTCATATATATATATATATATATATATATATATATATATATATATATATATATATATATATATATATATAGGATAACCACCTAAGCTAGAATCAAGTGATTTACATAATCAAAGATTCCCAAAAGATAATTATGGTAATTCAAAAACAATATCATAACTACTTGATAAATATAAAACTATGCTAAATAACAATCTTATATTATTTCTCAAATAATGCTGAACCATCTTGGAAATAAATTATTGAACTTGCTTCTTAAATTTCAAATCGAGCTATAAAACATAAAGTCCGTATATGGGAAATCAGTAAAAAAACTGAATTCTGCTGTTGCTTTTGCTTAGTATATGTAGGGATTAAGATCAATAAAAAATGAGTACTTCTACGGCGACATTTTTTTTTGACATTGAGTAGCGACATTTTTTTTTTTTGGTATTTTTTTTGTAGTACCTCTCAAAAAATATATAGTATTTATTCCAACTGAAATTTTTGTAAAAAACTGTGTTTTAGGTGTAATTTGGATACAGGAAAGAAACAGGGATGCACAGACTGTACATACCCTGTTTCTTGTATGTATCCAAATTACACCTAAAACACTATTTTTTATAAAAATTTCAGTTGGAATAAATACTATACATTTTTTGAGAGGTACTACAAAAAAAATTAAAAAAAAATAAAAAATAATGTCGCTAACAATGTCAACAAAAAATGTCCCCCTAGATTAATTCATAAAAATTTCATTGAAGTGGTGTCAAATCATGAGTTGGTATAAGATCTTTATATGTTATAGTGACCCAACATATATATATATATATATATATATATATATATATATATATATATATCCGTTTCTTGTGTGCCATTTATTTTACATATCCTGCTCACCACCTTTAGCGACGGATCGGACGACGGTTTGGTCCGTCGCTATAAAACAGATAAACGGTTTATATGTTATTGTAACGGTTCGATACGTCGTTAAAAGCTAAGACGACGGTTCTCTTATATACGCGACGGATCGAACCGTCGTCCGATCCGTCGCTAAAGGAGGTGAGCAATGTATGTTAAATAAAGGGGTATGCACCTGATTCTTTCCGTGTGTGTGTGTGTGTGTGTGTATATATATATATATATATATATATATATATATATATATATATATATATATATATATATATATATTCATTTCATCTCAAAAATAGAGATATATTTTCCTTTTTTGTCCGTTCAAAAATTAGACATACATTTCTCTATTTATATGAAGCTCAACTTGCCATCACTTTTCTATTTACTATTACTAATACTACATTTCTAGACAATGTTAGGGATATGTTCCCAAAAATTAAAATTTTACTTAGGTAGTCATTTTTCAAATGCATTTCTAATTTGGAACGGAAAGAGTGCATCATTACTTTTAGACTAAAAGACAAAGTGCACCCCAAACTTTACACCGCTGTTAATTTTTGCACCCCAAACTGAAAAAGGTGTTTAAGTACACCCCAAACTTCACTTTTACCGAACAAAAAGCACACTTTTATGATTTAACCGGTCATTTTTGATCGGCTAAAGGACACACGTGGATCTGAAGGGTATTTAAGTCTTTTTCATATCTTCTTCATCAGCTTCCTCCCCTGTTTTTGAATACCGCAGGTATATGAGAGAATATCAGCCTCATTTTCCCAAAGTTGCTTTAGTATATCACGAATCTGTTACAAAATGGTGTCCTGTAATATATGTTCAAGTCAAAAAAAAGAAGAATTAGATGATGAGGGTAAATGTAAAAGGGGTTGTCTGTGCAAGGTTTACTCTGTTACTGATATCTTTTAGGAGTTCTATATATTATCAAGGTTGAACAGTTAAAACATCAGTCGATTGAATCAATATTGTGAGCTTGTGTGTGCGGAAGCTTGTCTGCAAGAAAAATTAGTTGGGAGCAGATTAAAACAGATTAAAAAAGAGATTAGTTACAAATCTTAAGACTATACTTATTATATAACCGAAGTCGTTTCGGTGAGATATAAATCTTACTCGCGAAAAATAAGAAAAAGTTTGTAAGAGTGACAATACAGTCAATCCATTAATTAGAGACAGAAAACATGTGAGATACTTCAATACTACTACTAGTATATACTCCTATTTACGTAATATATTGACAGAAACACGATGTAAAGTAAATTGTAACCCAACAATTCAAATTACTTTTGCAGACCCTTTTTCTATCGTGTTTCTAGAATCACAAAATATAAATTAATTTGGAGAAATTTTCCATTAATAATTTGTTACAGCTAGGATAAGCATGGTACCATTGTGCGGGTTCTGAGTAACAAAAAGAGTGGAGGACAATTCGTCGGTGGAGAGCTCAAGTAGATCAAGGCAGTCGGAAATGGCATTAGTTAGCCGGAAATTGCCGAAGGCACGGGTGAAACCGAAAACTGCGGAGGTGACTTGCCGGACTATATCAATTGTGGTCTTTACAGAACCCACAAACTCCTCTGCCGGAATCTTCAAGCAATCCGGCTGAGCAACAAAATTATAACTTGAACTATAAACAGAAGAAGAAAAGAAACGGAGGAATATCAGCAACACCACCGCATGATTCGATTGGAAGCCTTAAATCTATCTCACAAATGTTTGTTTTGGAAGCCTTGTTCAGCTCGGTGGTGATGATGATAGTAGTGCAGGTGAAATTATGGGAGAGAGACAAAAGAGGAAGAGAATAAATGTAAAATACCAAATTTACCCCTCTGTAATAAGATTTATAGCCTTAGCCGGTCAAAAATGACCGGTTAAGTCATAAAAGTGTGTTTTTTGTTCGCTAAAAGTAAAGTTTGGGGTGTACTTAGACATTTGTTTCAATTTGGGGTGCAAAAATCAACAGCGGTGTAAAGTTTGGGGTGCACTTTGTCTTTTTAGTCTTACTTTTATTATTCCCATAGCAACAATGTCCACTTGAGGAAATAAAAATTCAAGTGCAGCAAAATACAAAAACATGCGGAAATTCAGAAATGAACATCTGAGCACCAAACACATTAAAAAAAATTGAAGAATAATTATGACTTAAAATTCGATTTCACCAATACAAGTCAAGTTGCGTACAGTTGATTTTCCAAAAGAAATTGGTATAGAGCTGGTGTCAAATTACCTTATTATGAATTTCAGAATTTTAACGTTATTTATAAATGTGGAGTACTTACCCCAGAATGTAAACATCTGCCGGTTCTTCCATACAGAGCCACTCATCGATCTCGAGATCTTCGTGTGGAGGTCTACCAGCCACATTCCAAGTGCCTATTGTCACCCTACACAAAAAGCAAGCACACGAATTGATCAGCTATAATAAAATAGTAGTAATCAGTCTTTCATTACCAAATGAACACAACAGAATTCAGAAAGAAATATTAAAAGATCAACCTAACATCTTTTGTATTAATATACTGAGCACGCAGAGTCTCTGATTTCCTTCTCCTGGGCTTACAGATCTTTTTGAAGATGTCGCTGAATTTATAGAACTTTAAACACATGCACAATTGAACTTCAAGATTCAAATGCTGAAAAATGTAACAAAAGTGCTAAAATTTAAGAAAGAATAATATTGTAATGGAACAGATATTATATGAAAGACGAAAAAGTAAGAACACATAATGTTAACGCCAAGATCTTTCCACGCGCCCCAATCATGTAAAGCACGTCCAATCCTGCACAGTAAACACGTTAATACCAGAAGGTTGACGGCTTGGACCGTCGGGGGATAGCTCCGGCGTAAGAGTCAGTAAATGCGATCACAAGATTAACAATGGAGGAAACATAAAGTCTAGTATCTTGAGAGAGAAAAATATCAGTTACCCCCTATTGTCTTGTATCCTTACTATCATATACTTAACACCCGATTTCTCGTGCCACCCACTCTCCCCTGACACTGCTCCCCCACTACCGATGACCTCAGCCGACTGCATGCAACCCACTTGCTACATCCCATCACTGTTTGCTACCGCCGGCCGATTAAGTTCAATCCTTGTTAATGCATGGTAGAGATAACAATTAACTGTTATCTTTTTCATCATTACCCGTCAAAGCCCACTCAAGATATTTATTTAATGGGTTAGCCCAACGAACCGGCCCAACATATACAAGACCCAATAAATACAATCTAATGGATGAGTCTATTCGGTCCGACCCACTATATAAGGTATCATGGCCCAACACATAATATACTAATTTGGCTAATCCTGACGTAAAAGTAAGAACACACAATATACTCATGTTCACTAATTTGGCTAATCATGCTTGTCTGATGTATTCAAAAGATATATCACACACTCTACAATGATCCACACATCAAACAAGGTTTTTATAGTAATTAGAAAACTCATAGCTTCTATAACATGAACTCAAACACATGATGCCCAATACATTAGTAAAATTCAAGACCGAGCTACTAAAAAATCTCCAAGCCTAATTATACTTTGCGCTTGGCTTCTAGGGGGCGATGCCCCCTTACAACCCCGACAGTTCACCGGCGAGCTGGACAACCACTCACTCATCGAGAAGCGAGACCCCCAACTAACCTGTCGTAGTGGTCATTAGTCAAACCCGCAAAAATATGAATCAATCGCAACAAAAAAGAATTGAAAATTATAAATTTAATAGTTCAAATTGTGGAAACTCATGAAGTATAAATGTTGAAGTTACACCCAAAGTTTAACCTGAGCCCAATAAGTGAATGATGAGGTAAACTTCCTTATCACGAATCAGACACTACATAAACAACTTTTATCGCAGAATAGCAAATAAAATCAGACGACAAGATTCTGGTAAACTAGGTGCTTATCTTTTATCTTAATTGTGTTAAGCACAAATATGGTTAAGAGGAACACTGATCAACTAGTACGAGAAATGCTTCCTATGCACAAGCCATTGAGTTTTCGTACTACGACTTGGAACGATAGTACCAAGTACAATTACACAGAGAAATAAGAGTTCCTGGTAACGCATGATCAACTAAACTAGGAGTTTAATTTGACAAGATGAAATTACTAAAAAAGAAATTGCATACATAGAGTGTATGGAAGGCAATACAAAGAGTGTAATTTTAAAAGCATAGATAGAGCAAACTTATATGGTTGAGTAATTAAGGATATCAATTACCATCATCCTCGCTCTCAGTTTCTGAGTCAACTTCATCTTCACTAAACTCATATGCCTTGGGTTTAATATTAAGCCATTTCTTCATCACAATGGAAGGCCAATAGGCCTGACAATTAATGTAGTCATCCAAATATGTTACTGAATACTATAAAATCAACCTTAAAATCATAAATACAAACTATATAACGTACAAAAGCCAATTCAAGCATACCTCATAACGCTTTCCTCTACGGGTTTTCATTCTCCCAATATAATAAGAGTATGGTAATGCAAGCTCAGAAAGCACGAGTATCAATTACTAAATGAAATGATCCTAATTCAGTTAGAAATCTATTTGCCCATATTTTTCGAAATTAAATTGTTAAATAAGAGTTCTTAAAGGCCACTACAAACTCCAAGGCGGTGTGCGAGTTGGCTTGTTGACGACAAAATCTAAGAAAATTCGTACTACGACCAAACAGAAAGGAAGGGAAATGTTATGTCACAGACTTTTCATTTTGTCTTGAAGTATCGTGTCTGACACTTGACACTCGGATAAGGGTACGGGCAATAGACGTCCATTGTAGTATAAAACAGGGCAAAATATAATTGAGTAGTACTCGTGACTCTTCAAAATATTATGTCTAACCAGATACTCGATTCAAATCCGTGTTAGAGGAAAAGTAATGGTCCAAGTTTACAGACATCCACAACCTCAACTTGCAAAAAAGAAAAACTCAATTGGTCCTCACACCTAGTCGTTTTCTAAAAAATTTTACAACCATGATATCGTGAAAATAGAAAAATAAACGTAATAAAAAGTTCTACAAAATTTGGAATGTCGCTTTTAGGTATAAGGTATAACAAATCTACAGTACTAAAATCAATTGTTCCCACCCAAATTTTTTGGTGGACAATGTTGGCGCAAGCAATTTTAAAAAATAATATTGCATTACAATAACCCATGCAATTTAGCTGCAAATTGTACGCTTGAAACAAGACATACCAAAAATTAGATGTACCCAAAAGCATAGGGCAAATTACACTTTTGTTATACTAAGTTCCGTTCTCCTCACAATTTGGCCCCTATATTAATTGGGCTTACACATTCGTTGCATCAAGTACCTAATTTCAAACAATGTCCCCCAATTTCAATTTTTTACTGAAATTAGCTGGAATACCTCGATTCGAATGACAACCCGGTAGGACCCTAATGGATTTATACGCTTTGATCGTACTCAGTTGCGATTGACTTCCTAAAAAAACTAATTTAATAATAAAAATATGATATATATACCCCTTATCTAGCTCACCTTGCTCACCCTCCTTTAGCGACGGACCGGGCGACGATTCGGTCCGTCGCTATATATAGAACCATCATCTTAGCTTTTAGTGACGGACAACATATAGCGACGGACCCAACATATAGCGACGGACCGAATCGTCGCCCGGTCCGTCGCTAAAGGGGGGTGAGCAAGGTGAGTTAGATAAATGGTGAGCTTAAGATCCGGACCGATATATATATATATATATATATATATATATATATATATATATATATATATATAATCCAACCTTTACTTTCCCTTTTCATCTTCAACCTTTGTCCTATCAATTTGAGCGAGTGAAGAAGCTGATCAAAAGAAATATCGATTAAGCTCTTCTTCTATTGTGTGGCCACTGAGATTAGAAGTGTTTGGTGAGTTTGGAAGTCCTTTGTATGGAGATATGTTGTACGTATTCTTTGTATAATAAGTCTAGGGATTTGTGTGATGAAGTTTACATCTTACTTTGTATGTAAAGTGTATTTTAATGGTGTATTTCTCCATAGCCACATATTAAATGTCTTTTTGTGTATTATAGTGTGCTTACTGTCACACCCACACACGCATATGAGCATGCACACACGCATACGCGCCTGCACACACACACACACACACACATACACACATACATATAGTACTGGAGGTTGAAGAATATGTTATTTCTCAGAGGCACACTGGAGATTTAAAAAGGGGGGTTGAATAGATCTTTAAAAATATTTCGATTAATTAAAGATGTATTACCAAGTAATCAGTTAATCATATTGATTAAGCATGAGGGAATATTCTTTTGTAAAATCCGCCTTAAAAATTGTAGTTATGGATGTTCAAACACATAGCAGATATTACAACAATAAGGTGTAGAATGTAAATGACATAAAGTAAAAGACATGAGAGATTTTTAAGTGGTGTGGAGACTAAATAACTCCTAATCCACTCTTCTACACCACCGAACAGGATATCCACTAAGGATATAGGTTCACTAGACAATTTACACTTGAACTACTAAGATTCCTTTAAGTCACTGAGTTTCGACATCGAGTCATTTAAAATAGGAAATTCAATCACTAAGACCAGGATCCTCTGACCCCTATTCGGTCACACAAACCAGGATCCATCGACCCTAATTTGATTACTAAGACCATGATCCTTCGACCCAATTCGGCCACTAAAACTAGGATCCTCTGACCCCAATTTATGTTTGTTGATGCTGCTAAGACGACATTTAAGCTCTACATCATATGGTACTTAGAAGCATGGTTATGATCATCTCCTTGGAGCTGCTGAGCTTTGTCATTGATGATCGACCTCTTCTAGTAGTCAACAGCTACTCATGACCATGTTGGTTTTTAAATTTATGATGTTTTGATTGATGACTAATTTAAGTGTGCATGGTTCATGGTGTGTTATTATATTATTAAATATGCATAGATTATGGGTAATTATATTATAATTGACATGCATTAGTTATGGGTATTGCATGATCTATTATCGCTGATTTCTTTCCGTTGGTAAGTTGGAATGTTTTCAAAATTATGGAAGATTTGTTTTGAAGGATATCAAGGAAGTTTTGGATTGGAGTTTATTAAGGTATGTTGGTATAACTGATATTATCAAGGAAGATTTGTTGCTAGCCCAAATGGGCTCCTCGGTTCATCAGTATATCTCGTGGGTGATAATTTAATTAAGGAAGTTTGTTTGTATTTTGAATTTGAAATTCTATTTCAAGCATGTAAATCTTATCTGATTTGATATCCTTTGTTATCTCCTTAAATTAAGTAATCATATCTTTATTCCATGATTAATGCTAACTATTTTCTTCTAGCCATTTGTTCCTTTCTCTATATATCCTGCACGGCATTGGAAGTAGAAAAAAGAAGAAGAGCAACACAAGCATATACCATTCAGACTCAGAAAGCTCTTAAGTCAACTTTTGTTACAGTCTTTATATTTCATCACTCTTATTTTATTGTGGGCTGATAATATTCTTGTAATCACAAAGTTTGTATTCCGAGTACAAGTGTAGTTGATAGTAGTAATTCTGTTCAAAGGAAGCTTCAAAGGTCTCACTGGTGAGAAAGGTTGCAGAGGTGCAAAGGGGGCAGAGGTGTCCATTAGTGAAAAGCTTCTTTGTAACAGGGAGTTCTTTTTATTATATTTAATTGAATATTAAGTTTAATAAAAAGAGTCTCCAATCCTAGTTGGGATTGGACGTGGATTAGGCCACTAGATTAGAGGATAAGGGCTGAACCACGTAAAAATCTTGGTGTGATTTTTACTTCTGTTTATCTCTTTAATTGTCATTCACGTTCTGCACTTTTTGTTATTCACGCCACTAATGCAGACACTAAAGAAGACAGGTCTAGCTGTCTGATAATAAGAAACGAAGAACATAAGCTAAAGCAGACACTAAAGCAGACTGACGTAGCTGTCTGAATTATACCTGTAGCATAAAGTTATAAAAAGTTTTCACCGTTTATCACTTTTAGCTTAAACACCTATTCACCCCCCTCTAGGTGTGCACATACACAGAATTACATTTGGTATCAAAGCAAGGCTCTACTAATATTGATCGTTGCAGGTCGTAGGGGAAGATCCTATGGAACACATAAACTTTCAAGAAGGTCAGTCCACAAGTAGGCCACCGCTGTTGTTTGGAAGTGAGAACTTCAACTTTTGGAAGTTCAGAATGAAGATCTTTCTGAACCGTGACCCATGGGAATGGTGGGTAGTCGAAAATGGACCAGTCATTCCGCGACATGATGATGGCAAACCAAAGAATCTTATGGAAATGGACTCAAATGAATTGTATATGGTATCTTATAATTCCAAGGCCATGAATACACTTTTAAGTGGCATGGTTCAGTTAGAGATAGATAAAGTATCTTCTTGTACTACGGCTAAGGAAATTTGGGACACAGTCATCATGAGCCATGAAGGTACTACTAAAGTGAAGGAGGTCAAGCTGAGCATGTTAATGCACGAATATGAACTATTCAAATTGGAGAAAAATGAATCAATTAGAGATGCCCAAGTAAGATTCCTTACTCTAATGAATTCTCTAAGCATGCTCGGACGAAAGATTGATCAAAAGGAAATCAACCAAAAGCTTCTTAGAGTCATGCCAAAGCGATTCGCACCAAAGGTTACCACACTTCAAGACTCGGACACAATCAGCACAATGGAAACTCTTACCTTATTTGGAGAACTTGAAGAGTTTGAAAACCAACTAAAATTGTATGATGAAGAAGATGAGGCACCTAAGAAGAAGACCTTAGCTCTACAAGTTGAAAGCTACATAGAAGGCAATGATGAAGATTTTGATGAAGAAATTGAAATGCTCTCAAGAAAACTCGAGAGACTACTTCAAAGAAAGAAACAAAGGAAGAATCAAAAAGGTAGCTCAACTCCAGTGAGTAAGTCCAAAGCGGAACAAGAAGAAAAAATTGGATAATTATGTTTCATGGGACTAGAAGACGATAATCAACTTGAGGTAACAAATTTTCATGAAGCTTTTGAAATATCTATGCCTGATTATATTGCTTTACAAAATGAAAATCAAAGGCTTAAAAAGAAAACTGCTTATTTTAAGAACTGCGTAAATGAGCTAATGAATGAAGTTGAGTCACTTATTGAAGAAAGAAAAGAAAATGAATATCTTGAAAATGAAAATTAAATTTTAAAAGAAAAATTGAAAATGAGAGATGTATGCATAGATGCTTTTAATGATAGAAAAATTATGAATATGCAACATGATGATAATGTAATAAATGCAGAAATAGCATCTTTAAAAAATGATCTTGCTAAATTTGTACAAGGAGAAGAGAACCTAAATGTTATGTTAGGGGCACAAAGGTCCAGTCTTGATAAACAAGGGATTGGGTATAATCCTATTAAATATGTGAAAAATAGGACTGATAATAATATTAGAATGATTAATAGTAAATCAAGGCGTAAACCACTTTATTGTTCACCATTTGTTACTTGTAAAAAATGTGGTTTTAAAGGTCATTTTAGTACTAATTGTAATAAAATAAAAATAAAACAAGTTTGGGTAAAGAAAAATGATTTATATGCTACTAACCCAAAAGGACCCAAGCAGATTTGGGTACCAAAAAGATAGAGACTATTTATTTGTTTTGTAGGTGTCTCAAGATCAAAAAGGAGATGGATGATACTGAGGGAGTAAGTTACCTATAAATTATTTGGTAAAATCTTTTCTGCAGGTAAAGACAACTTGTTTAGTGGAAAACAGACAGCTCAATTTGGACAGCCTGAGCCGTCTGCATCAGAAGGAAAATCAGATGAACGTGGACAGCAAACAAATAAAATTAGACAACCTGAGTCATCTGTTTTAGTTGAAAATGTAGACATGCAGACGCCTAACGTCAGACAACTCAACCCGTCTGTATTAGAAGAAAAATTTGATGATCAGTTTAATGTGGAGCTTGACATTTCAGAACCTGAACCTGAAAAGAAAATGACTGCAGTAAGGCTTCCTAGATCATCTAGAACAGTAAAAAATTATCCTCCTAACCTGAGCTTTAAAGACATCAACATTGGGATGGCCAAAAGGAGTGCTAGTGAAGAGATTTTTTGATTCTGAAAATACAAAAGTCAAATCTACACTAAGGAGCACAACTATCAAGATTTTTACTGGTAACAAAATGTTAATATGTAGGTAACAAATCACAAAGGTATGATTATATTGTTTACTTGTTATATGTTATTTTGTTATAACCTTGCTCCAATGTCATTCTTTGTGCTTAATTCTTTCAATTTGCAAAATGGGGTGAGATAACTAATTATATGAATTATTTTTGGTTGATGACAAAGGGGGAGAGATATAACTGATGATTTATTTCTTTTTGATAATGACAAAGGGGGAGAGATATTTGGGTATATTTAACTTGGTTTGAATTGGTATTCATGTTGATATTGAGAGACTATATTATGCTAGAATATGCAATGATGGTTATTTGGATAAAGTAATTTTCGTTTGCTCCTTAATATGCATAAATTTAGGGGGAGCCATATACTTAGGGGGAGCATGTTGGTGCATAAATTGTCATCATCAAAAAGGGGGAGAATGTTGGTTTTTGAATTTATGATGTTTTGATTGATGACTAATTTAAGTGTGCATGGTTTATGATGTGTTATTATATTATTAAATATGCATAGATTATGGGTTATTATATTATAATTGATATGCATTAGTTATGACAAATTATGGGGTGAGATAACTAATTATATGAATTATTTTTGGTTGATGACAAAGGGGGAGAGATATAACTGATGATTTATTTCTTTTTGATAATGACAAAGGGGGAGAGATATTTGGGTATATTTAACTTGGTTTGAATTGGTATTCATGTTGATATTGAGATACTATATTATGTTGGAATATGCAATGATAGTTATTTGGATAAAGTAATTTTCGTTTGCTCCTTAATATGCATAAATTTAGGGGGAGCCATAGACTTAGGGGGAGCAGGTTGGTGCATAAATTGTCATCATCAAAAAGGGGGAGAATGTTAGTTTTTGAATTTATGATGTTTTGATTGATAACTAATTTAAGTGTGCATGGTTCATGGTGTGTTATTATATTATTAAATATGCATAGATTATGGGTTATTATATTATAATTGACATGCACTAGTTATGGGTATTGCATGATCTATTATCACTGATTTCTTTCCGTTGGTAAGTTGGAATGTTTTTAAAATTATGGAAGATTTGTTTTGGAGGATATCAAGGAAGTTTTGGATTGAAGTTTATTAAGGTATGTTGGTATAACTGATATTATCAAGGAAGATTTGTTGCTAGCCCAAATGGGCTCCTCAGTTCATCAGTATATCTCGTGGGTGATAATTTAATTAAGGAAGTTTGTTTGTATTTTGAATTTGAAATTCTATTTCAAGCATGTAAATCTTATCTGATTTGATATCCTTTGTTAGCTCCTTAAATTAAGTAATCATATCTTTATTCCATGATTAATGCTAACTATTTTCTTCTAGCCATTTGTTCCTTTCTCTATAAATCCTGCACGGCATTGGAAGTAGAAAAAAAAAGAAGAGCAACACAAGCATATACCATTCAGACTCAGAAAGCTCTTAAGTCAACTTTTGTTACAGTCTTTATATTTCATCACTCTTATTTTATTATGGGCTGATAATATTCTTGTAATCACAAAGTTTGTATTCCTGAGTACAAGTGTAGTTGATAGTAGTAATTCTGTTCAAAGGAAGCTTCAAAGGTCTCACTGGTGAGAAAGGTTGCAGAGGTGCAAAGGGGGCAGAGGTGTCCATTAGTGAAAAGCTTCTTTGTAACAGGGAGTTCTTTTTATTGTATTTAATTGAATATTAAGTTTAATAAAAAGAGTCTCCAATCCTAGTTGGGATTGGACGTGGATTAGGCCACTAGATTAGAGGATAGGGGCTGAACCACATAAAAATCTTGGTGTGATTTTTACTTCTATTTATCTCTTTAATTGTCATTCACGTTCTGCACTTTTTGTTATTCACGCCACTAATGCAGACACTAAAGCAGACAGGTCTAGCTGTCTGATAATAAGAAACGAAGAACATAAGCTAAAGCAGATACTAAAGCAGACATACGTAGCTGTCTGAATTATACCTATAGCATAAAGTTATAAAAAGTTTTCACCGTTTATCACTTTTAGCTTAAACACCTATTCACCCCCCTCTAGGTGTGTACATACACAGAAATACAGATCATAGTTGATGTGCTGCTAAGCTTTGTAATTCAGCTCGATATCTTCTTATGCTTAGTAGCCTTGAACACTTGTTAGATTATAGAGTTCAACTGCTTTACGTCTTTATCTGTTCAGTTTTGAGTGTTCTTGATGATTTGTAGAGTGGTACTTGAGGTTGACCTTTAGATCTGTCACTCATACTTCGTCAACATCAACTCCATGGCTCCTCGGCACTTTGGCTCCCAGCTCTGCCATGTTCTTTATCAACTCGACACTTCGACTTTAAGCTCCTTGGCTCTCTGACTCTTCAGCTCTTTGGCTCTTTTCTCTTCGGCTCTGGTTCCTTGACACTTTAGTTCTTTAGCTCTGTCTTCTTCATCTTCTTGGCTCTTCGGCTCTAGCTCCTTGGCTCATATTGGTCGATTTTGCTATTGCTAAATCGTGCTCAAGCATACGTGGTCCACAAGTAATATATGATAAGTTAAGTGTCGAACCCACGAGGACAAAGTCTTAAGAGATAAATAAATACTAAGGTAAAGTCTTTACTACCTTATCTAAACAAGTGAAATAAGATGGTTGGTTAAGCTATATGATTAAAACTGTAAGAATAAGAGAAGTAGTTGTGCTAGGAAGTCAAGATAGGATTACAATTCCCCTAATGCATCGCCTAATCTCCTAACTCTCCAAATTACAAATGAATCAAGGAATGGTCAACTGAGAACAGTAAATAAGCATAAGCTTTTGTCAAAAGGTCAAATGCACATCCCTAGCAAGATAAATCACAATATGCCTATTGGTGAAAATAGCTAGGCCAAGGTCACTAAGCTAAGTCTCAAGGCCGCACAAGGCAAATAGAGATATGTCTATCCTATTAGCAATTTATGCACACATTCCATTGGCATGGTCATAACAGGTGTTGTTGTATTTAAAGATAGATAATAACATCCATTTGTCAATTTCTATTATTATCAATACCAATTTCTCTATCAAGCAATTAGTCATTAAGTAAGAACTACAACAACCCATTCCAAAATGATTCATTATATAAAATAGGAGAGAAAGTTAATTAAGCTAAACAAAAGGTTACATTGTAATCCTAAAAATGGAATTAGTTCATATCCATGGTACTAAAACACATTTTCAATACATTCCACATTATTAGTAATACACAAATAAATGGGAGATTTGGAATAAGAAAACCCATGTTTTGAAGTGTTCATCCACCAAATCTTCTCTTCACTGCGTAGCTACTGAGCTTCTGTCGGATGCAATAATTGTTCCTCCTTTAAAGCACAACTTCTTTCTCTTCTAAGAATTTAATACTGTAATAACTATTCTAGTCTATGCTATCTGTCTGAGATTTCTATCGCAGGCTACTAAGTATTAAGTATCTCTCTCCTCCCTCTCTTTAGGTCATTTAAACCCCTTTACTGTCTGGACACCGGAGCTCGTGCTGCGGCGCGAGCATTAAAGTAGCAGGTGGCGCTGCGGCGCCACGTAGGTTAAAAAGATCGGAGGTTGCGCTGGGGCGCGACTCCATGAAGAGGCCTCGGCGCTGCGGCACGAGGATGAGATCAGGGGCTTAGCGTTGGGGAGCCTATTTCCAATGTGTTCCAAGGTGGAGCGGCGCTGCAGCATGGGCTCTTCGTGTAATCCTTGGCGCTGCGGTGCCGATTTCTTGTATATTCCAATTTGTAATGGCACTGCGGTGCGGATTCCTAGTGTGTCCCTGGCGCTGTGGCGCCAAATCAGTAAAAAATGCCCATTATGCCCCTGAAAGCTAGAAAAGATCTGTAAAGCCTTGCATAATAGAATTTAGACATAATAACAACAAAATATAAATATAAGCTAACTAAATAACTGAAAACAGGCAACAACTTAAGCCACAAAGGATCTGATTCGCAGGTATAAATCCTACCCATCAACTCATTAGCACTTCTGCACTTTTCTTGGCATTGCAGCTCTAGTTCTTATGCATTCTATCGCTCTTTTTTTCGTTCAGGCTAGCACTCTAGATCTTCATTTTGTGTTACAACTCCTTTACTTTAGTGCGACAACCTTTTAATTTTGTGTTTATATGGATGGGATGATCAACAACTTTGATGTTGAAATCTCAAAGCTATTTATAGTCTTTCAAAAGATTTCCCATTGCAAAGTGTCCATTGGAGCATTTATGACATAAATATCTTAGTATCCTTGATGTTGACTTTCTGGGCTTGTGTCAGACTACTTTCGACTGGTCACATCAGACTTCAGCTTTATCTATCACCTAATAGATGTCTACTCCTTTCAAACTAGATGTTAGACACATTAACCTGATCTTCAGTCTTTCTTCAAGGATACAATTAGATGCCATGACCTTCACTATTGCACCATTCTGATTGTCAGACTCGACTTTGCTATGCCAACTTGATGATAGTGGACTGATAGGAATCTTTGAGTTGAGTCTTGCATTTTCCCTACAATTGTTAACTTGATTTCTACTCTATTATATGTTTGGATGTTTTCTCTTTGACATGAGACTGTTGGTAATTGTAGACTTGAGCTTTACATTTGCTCTATGGTTATAACTTGACTTCTGTTCTACTATATGCTTCTCTATTTACTTTGTTGTCTGCTCTTCGAATAATTGCTTCATAATGCTTGGCCAGAATTGTAGACTTCTGTTATTCTCCAAACACTTTAACAACTCTATGATGTCAAAGACAACTTCTTAATTTGGTTGTCTCTTTGAGTTTTTACTTCACCTTGGCTGCTACTTTACTAATTCTTGTTTTACTTTGCATCCTAACTTGTTCTTTGTGATCAGGTAGAGTACTTCATAACATTTAGGTAGGATTGTAGACTTCTTTTTTATTCTCTGAATTCTTTGACAGCTCTGAGATTTTGGAGACAACTCTACAAGATCCAATACTCTACGAACTAACTTGTTTTATGATTATGTAGAGTACTTTTGCAATTTATCCTTTGTAGACAAACCGGAGACTCGTATTGATAAGGACTACTATACTCAACCACCCTCAGGGTACATATTCTATGATAAGCTTCTTCTTGTTAGGCCTTCAACTTATAACTATGACTCGTAGGAGAGCTTTACGGTCTTTGCTTTGCGCGCTTCAGTGAATGGACTGACTCTGCTGATTGTGATCACACTACGATCCAGTAGAGTAACTTTACAATTGATTAGTTCTGTCGATTATACATTGAGAGCTTTGATAAGATCAACCTAACAGATTTGATCTTTCTATTCTAAGTCCTTGTACATATGTTTCATAAGAACTTTACAAAATTTATCATTACAAATATACATTAATCATTTGTTCATCAAGTAATGATAATTCAATTAAGATCAACCTAACAGTTTTGATCTTTTCAATTCTAAGTCATTGTACATTTGTTCCTTAAGTACTTTACAAAGCTTCTCTTTCACATGAATGCTTCAATCGATCAATCAGTATATATATATATATATATATATATATATATATATATATATATATATATATATATATATATATTACATTCATTTGAATAAACTTAGTGAGATCAACCTAACATGCTTGATCTTTCTCTATTCTAAGTCATTGTACATTTATCATTTTATTAAGGACTTCACAAAACTTATGCATACACATATAATTTAAGCATTTCATCAACAAATCTTATATATTTGGAATCTCATGTAGATTCTAAATAATCTCCCCCTCAATTGATTAACCTTTTAATCTACATATAGATTGCTAACAATCTCCCCCTATTTGATGATGACAAAAATATTATAGCATATCTTTCAATCAATTCAATAAAGTGCATATGTAATAGTTTGAATGTGACTTAAGATATAGTAAGCCACTGTATTGCTAGAAGAACATATATGAATAAAATAATGTGCATTCAGCACGACATTCTTATATTGTCTATGTCGACGTCGGGAAAAATTTCCTTTTTTAGAATTTCTCTTTTAGTCTTTCTTGCCCTTTATGTTTTCTATGTGTTGAATTTTGTTTGAAAGGGTGAGTTTGGAAAGAGTCCGACACAAATTGTCGACTATTTAAAAATTCAGAGTCGCCAATTGGAAATAGTGAAATGGTTGTACCAACTCAACCGAATTTGAAAAAGTTTTGCAAAAGGCCCAATTATTGGACTCTGTTTAACAGACCTTGGAAATCGATATTCACAGAGTTCGGGGGCTTGATTAAGCATGGGGAAGGTGTTAGGCACCCCCCCGACTTTCGTGAAAACATGATTACTGCATCTTTTCAATTCCCTAATTTATTTGAAGTGTGTGTTTGTGTGTGTGTTATGCATTATTTAGAAGTAGTACTATGCCTCGTTTGCACCTATATATAAAGGGTTTGACTTGTATAAAAGTTCAATTTTAAGCAATACATGCAGAAATGTTGTTTTGAAAATAGGTTTTCAAACCCTTATCCTCACATAGTAATTGAGGCCATTGATACTTTCATTTTATTTTGTATTCAACTTGATTTGATTTTATTCTTGAGATGCGAAGCATCTTCGACAAAATAATATACATAGAAGTGTCGGACTCCTATGGGCATGAAATCCATCGAAGGATGTCTAAACTCAATAAATATGATTTACAAGCTAATTGTACAATTGAAAAGGGTCCATCATGGGAACTAAATCTAGGTCCGTCAGTTGGATCTTAGATCCCATGGCTCCTAGGCTCACATAATATCATATGAATAACCTGTATAACGAGGATACTGAGATAAAATAGATATTTAATCTAAACAATGCAAAACAAAGGATTCATCAGTTAAATCTCTACCTGCGCGTAGCCAAGCTTCCCGTTCCCTCTAGATAAAGATCTAGGGTCACGTGGTTGCTAAATATTTATAAAACTAGAAAGAAGACTAAATTTAAATAAATCTTAGTCATTCTAGCTCAATGGTTCTAGTTTTACAACTTTTGAACCTGTTAAAAGTTAGATATGGCTAGATTAAGATAAATCTATTCCACAGATTTAAATATTATGGATTTACATTGAATGAACAGTTAAAACATATATTTAAACACAATAAACAGTTAATAATATATATATTAAAGCGATAAAAAGCCACGAATTTAGAATCCAGACATGTTTGTTGAATGTATATATATATATATATATATATATATATATATATATATATATATATATAGATAGTAAGGATCAAGTGCATACCCCTTATCTTTCTCACCCGTGCTCACCCCCCTTTACGCGACGATTTTGATCATACAACCGTCGTCTATACTTTTAGCGACGGACAACATATAGCGTCTCTAAAAGTATAGACGACGGTTGTATGACCGAAACTGTCGCCTAAAGGGGGTGAGCACGGGTGAGTAAGATAAGGGGCATGCACTTGATCCTTGCTATATATATATATATATATATATATATATATATATATATATATATCAAAGCAAGAGAAAGCTTTAAATCTGAAAAAATCTTATAGTGTATTGCAAAGAAGGCTTCAGACCGCTTTTGGAGCTTTAAAACTTAGTTTTCACCGGTTAAAATTTGATATGTCGTAGTGTATATGTATACAAGTGTTTAAAAAGAAGAATATTGAAGTTTGGAATACTATAGCAGGGGTTAAGAGCTGAAATGGACAAAGTTTTCTCTCTTTTTCTCCTTTTTTTCTTACATTTTATGGCTGATGGGGGTCTTATTTATAGACTAAAATAGTCGCGGGTCTACCCGCGACAGCCGCGAGTCTGCCTGCGGCTGTCCAGGTTGGCTCGGACCCCGTGGGTCTTGTCATTGGGAACTATGTGCACTCGGATCAACGCGCTATCCACTCGAACCTTTATACCTTTCAATCTGGGAGTCTGATGGAGGTGTGCAATACCATTCTAGAAAGCTCTTTTAGAGAGATACGTAATGACATAGGGCTTGCCCTTTTCTGAATTCGGAAGATAGTTCCTTGACCGAAATAGCATCTTTGGGTCTTCACATGTAGTCCGTTGAGCTGTTTTGCGTAGTTTGCGCTCGGAAGTGCTGCAATAGCTATTTGTGACCCTATTTGTAGCTGTATTAGGTTTAAATGAATTTGACTTGTCAAAAAGACCATTTTACCCTTTCAGGGGTTGTCTTCAGACTTGATGTACTGTAGTTATCTTTCCTCAAGGTTATTTCTGGGGTTTGACTGTGGTTGACTACATCTTTTCTTAGGATTATCTCTGAGGTTGATTTGATGTTCCACGAGGATGTCTCCGTGGTTAGATTTGATGTTGTGGTCCTCCAGGGTTATCTCTAGAGTGTGAAAAAGATGCTTTTGCCCTCCTACATATTTAGTAATGGGAAAATAAGATTTTGAGTGTATATAGATGCCCCTCGTTATCGTGTTTATGTAATGTAATTGAATGAATATGATAAAGATTACTAGACACTTGAAATATGAAAAGGTATATCTAATGATGCAAATCACAATGCAACAAATGTTAAAATGCTTTCGCAAATCGCACTTTGGAAATCGCACATCACATTTGGCCAATCACACTTCGCAACTCGAACATCGTATTTCGTAATTCTCAAATCATAATTCGCACTTCGCAAATCATTTTACCATTACCGGCTATTGCTGATGCCTATGTTAGTGTTGACTCTAACGGTTTTGTTCTTTGTTGGTGTTGTCGATGCTTGTTTAATGAAGATAAATTGAGATGTTTTCTACATCTCTGCTGGGGATGACATTCTGAATTCACCGAACCTTCCTGATGTATACGCTGGTAGTTTACAACGGTGCCTACCCTGTTGGTAGTTAATAACGATGCCTACCCTGCTGGTAGTTGACAACGGCGACTACCCTGTTAGTAGTTGACAACGGTGCCTACCCTGCTGGTAGTTGACAACGGTGTCTACCCTGTTGACAGTTGACAACGGTGCCTACCCTGCTGGTAGTTGACAACGGTTGATCACTGGACTGTCTTGATGCCTACTTGAACGGTAGTTTACAAAGGCTTACATCACCGAAATGTCTCGATGCCTACTCGAATGGTAGTTTACAAAGGCTTTCATCACCGGACTGTCTCGATGCCTACTCAAATGGTAGTTTTCAATAACAAATTTTTTTCTTAAATCTGGGCATTTAATGCATATTTGACTTTACTAGGGATGTATGCATAACTTTTTAATGGAGATGTACGCTAATATAACATGGTTGCACATGTGCAGACCATGCATGGTGTGATGATCTTAAGTGTCTATTGTCCTAGGTTGATTCACATGCTTAATTGACTTGAACAGATGTGGAAACATACCTCATCCTTTCTGAGGAGATTTGGAGTTTCTTTTAACTATTGGGTGCTTGTGCCCCATTTCCTTGTGCTTTTTATTCGCAACCCGGCAGGGCTGATGATTTGGGTGCCACTGACGTCCCTGGAGGGTGCGGCCCATTCTTTCACTGCCCAAATTTGAACTTCGGTGTAGAGGCCTCGACTTGTGAGGATTTGGCACAGGTTGACATGTTTGATGGTGTAGATTTCATTTGCCAGATCTTTTGTCATTTGGCTTCTACTTTTGAGTTAAGGACTTTCTTGAGAATTTTCCCCTTCTTTTGTAGGGGCAAGCTTATGTCGCCAAGATTACTTTTAGGAGTTCTCCCCTTTCTTTTGATGAGAGGCTTGATCCCGCCTTAGACTCCTTCCCTTCCATGGAATCAGAAAATGCCCCAGTCCTTTCACATGTTGTTGTCAGGGATTCATATAAGAAACTCTCTTTGTTCACCAAATCGTGAGTGAGCAATATCCTGCATATCAAAAGAAAAGGGTATTTGAAGGCTCTGTCATCAGGATTAGTACACTCTTGTGAATAAGGTATTTGAAGTAAAAGCTTATGAAATTGAATGAGTTATGAAATTGCAAGGAAATTTTGAAGCATCCATGGTCATTGTTAATGGGTAGGATTATATTCAAAAGACTTATCTCCCTATATAAGAGATACTTCATCTTCTCTCTAGATGTTATTCTTCGCAGAATTGATTTTATATGACACACGCACTATGAGTGATGCAACTCTTTTCAGGGGTTTCATTTCCATGACTTTTAGATGATTCCAAATTATATTTATTTTTTCTTTCACTTCACTTGTCTCATTTTCTTAGGCTATTCAGAGTTACCCATTTAACGAGTTTTGGACCAATGACTCCCAAACCTAACGACTTTAGGGCACTAGGTGTTAAGACACACCTTCGGGTTTACTGGCTCGAGTAACAAAGGCCACACTTCGAGCTAAGTCAAGCGGTAACTCTATTTCCTCCCCACCTGAGCTTGTGCATGGTCCATTTTCTTAGGCTCTAAATTACCCATGTAGTGAGCGTTGAGCTTGTGACTCCCAAACTAGACGACTTTAGGGCACTAAGTGTGAAGACACCCCTCAGGCTTAATTGCTCGATTAACCAAGACCACGATTCAGATCTACTCAGGTTTTGCCTTTTCTTTTTTCAATGCTCATTTTCTTAGGTGCTAAGTTGCCCATATAACGAGCATTGGGTTTATGACTCCCAAGCCAGATGGCTTTAGGGCACTAGGTGTAAAGACACCCCTCAGGCTTAATAACTCGAACAACCTAGGCCACGATTCGAGACATTAGGTTGGCGACTTATCTTTAATCTTTTCATTAATTACCATTATTTTTGCCATAACTTCATACCCAACAACTAAGAGTCAACGCAATCGCAAAGTGCAAACATGCATATGAGGTCAAGACCGTTCGAAAAAGCACTTTGAACTAGGATGTCGTGCCCAATCAAAATGTTGAATAGTCTTAATTCTCTAATCGTTCTCGCGATTCTTGTTCCACAGACGATTATCAGAATTAATCCAATTCATAACAAGTTAAGCAAAAACATATTTATAAGAATACTTCACATGTATGTTATTGCTAATGCATGTAAATGGAGACTGAAAGCACATAAAGAGATGAAAGAGTCATACCTCACACTTGGATTATTTATTCTAAGAACAGTATGATTGGAAAATACCAAATGATCATACCAGATCGCCAGTGAAATGACATGAAGGTCCCTTTGATGATGATGGACCATGCTGATGGTGCTGACTGGTGCATTTTCCTCTTTAGGATGGTTGATAAATGCCCCAGTGTTGAGTTGTCTTTATTTTTGAGATTGCCCTAGTCTTGTTGTAAGGGTCCCAATATCAAGTTGTAGCCAATTTTGAAATTGCCCCAGCCTTGCTTGTTGTCTAGGGTGGTTTTGATAGATGGGTTGATAAGATGCCAAGATTGTAAGAGTCTTTTACCTCTGGACCCATATGGTGAACATGTAGTGGATTTGGGCTTTGATGCTTGGATGCCCCCAATCATTGTTTCTGGCTTGTTGGCGCAATTGACTTTGATGATTCCTCTGATTTGATGAAGAATTGTGATTGAAGGTGTTGTCTCTTTGAAGGTCCTTGCTGATGATTATGCTTGATATATTATTGTGTTGTTGTTCTAATTTTGATGATTGATGTCGAGAAGCCTTCAGACTAAACTGAATTGACCCTAAGATCTCATCTTAGTTGGTGATGACTTCACCCGAGTTTGATTTGATATGCAAGGTTTGATTTGTGGTCTTGATCTGAGGGAACAGGTCGTAAGGTATGATATAGATTTTTCCATAACGGTTGCCCATGTACTGCTAGAGGTCAAAAGAGATCAAATCTTCTCACACTTCAGGAATGATGAATTGCTAACGAGTTGCATCTTATAATGATTCCCATTTTTCCCTGTGACTAATTGTCTTGACGTATCGCTATCTTTTCCTTTCTGGGACTTGTGTTAGATTTGATGGAATGACATTGAAGTGTTGTTGGGTCTTCTCAACATGGGTCGCTGACTTTGAGGGTTTTTCTTGGGTGTAGACTTTTAAGGTTTGATTTTGGTGTCTTGGGATTGATGTTTGGGTTTGGATGTTTCTTTTGAGGGTTAGACCAAACCTTTGATGGCTGCCTACGTACTCCCGTGTATGCGGGTGATCAGGTCTTACGTAGTTCAAGCTTGGCCTGAACGGTTTGAACAGTGTTTATTTGAATTTGAGCTTGGTTTGACCGCACCATAAATGGCTGCCTACGTACTCCCATTGATGAGGGGAAATAAGGTCTTTTGTAGTTCAGGCTTGGCCTGAACAGCTTCAAAGTGTTTATATGGTTTTGAGTTTTGAAAAGTGGTATCTAGTGATCACGGAACCATTTAAAGGGTTTTGTGTATTTTGTAGGGGTCAGATTGCACCATAGTTGGATGCCTACGTACTCCTATGGATGAGAGATCAGGTCTACGTAGTTCCTTCTTGGCTTGAATGGTTTTGATTTTTTAATTTTTTGCAGTATTTACATGCATGGAAAATAAAAGGCATAATACTAAGAAAGTGATATTGTCCCAACATCTTCTGGAACTCATAGCTTTATCCTCTAGATCAACATCTTCCTAGCTAGCTGAGGCCTAATAGTCCAGTTGTCAGTGATTCTGTTGCATTCAAGGCTAGCGATAGAGGTCACCTCCTGGTTATAAATTTCTTCGATCACTGCCATAACTTAATCACCTCTTGATTCGTCATATCCCTCGAGGATGCTCAGACTGGACCCGTCGCAAAAAGGGATGAACTCTTGATTCCTCGATGGGTTGGCTTCCCCGACAACCTCATCACCTTTTTCTTCATCTTTTCCTTCACTTTTTTCATGAGCCAGAGAGGATTTGACTATGAAATCTCTCTCGAACTGTTGTTGTATTCCTCGCAAGGAAATTTTCTTTTTGACTTTTTATGCACTGGGAAGGATCAATATTTCCTCCTGATCATCCAGAAGGGTAAAATCAGGAATGTGGTTGCTAACTTTTGGCAACAAGATGTTTGATGGTGGTGGAGGAATCTCCTTAGGGGACTCTCTTGTCTCCTCTGTCACTCCCAGCTAGGATCAGTCCACCTCGTGCGTGACACTCCCAAAATAGGTACACACAACTCATTCTGAGTCACCAACTACATGGTACAGAATTCAAATACAACTTTATTTATACAACCAATAATTGTCATATAAAATACGACAAAACATACGCTGTGAGTTTTAATACAAATATTGTCTCGTAGACAATATCCAAACTCAAATAAAATTCTCATTACAATTCTTGTCACACTATTTTACAAAATAGTAAGAATTATTAAAATAACCATCTTGGACCACTACTCCACTTTCCGACTAGTCCCAGCTATATTTTCGCCTCCTGAGAAGAACAATGGAACCAAAAGGAAAAGAGTGAGCTCAACTAACCCATAAAAGAATATTATGACTAAGATAATGTAGAAAAAATTATCATTAGTCCTCAACAGGCAAAAATCTGATACAATACAATAGACAACAAGTTTTAGATCACAACTACAGCGGAAACAACAATCCATTAGAAGAGTCAAGTAGAGCATGATATCTACTATCTTCTATGATTTAAAAGTCCATCATCAATATTTTATCCCCTGTAACACCAATCAATAAATATTTTAAATCAATGAATTATCCATGCAGTACGGGCCAATGATATTCGTTAATATCACCAGTGGTCATGATCATGCCAAACACCTGTCCATATATGCACTACGGGCCAAGTAGGACTTTCACCACAAACCTTATATGTAACATTAAATGTTATGATTATATCAATACACAATTCTTGGTCATAATCATATCAATCAATAGTCCATCTTTGCACTATGGGCCAAAGATGACTTTCAACACAATATAAGCATGAGGATGATGACAATGATATAACGATTCAATCAAGTGAGATAAAGGATAAATATTAGATATTTATAATTCAATTTATCCGGAGTTCAAAAATATCCAAATTGTCAACATGATAACTATTTGTGAAGTAAAATTTAAGAATGATATTAATGTATCAAAAATAATTTGGACAGAAAAGAAAATTAAATTCTATTATGAACAGTACTCATAAATAGTACCGTATGAATAGTACCCAACATGAAAAGTTTAAAATTTAATAAGAATGTTCAGATCAATATTCCAGTGAAATGATATTAGATGAAGCGCAAAACTTAAGGAATTTCTAATCATTTCAGGAATTATAGAAGCAGTCCTTACCATAGTAAGTTTAAATTTAGGAATATGAAATGAAATAATATCACTTACATAATATGGAGTATGAAAGAAAATGATATTTCTTACGAGTATTTGATGAGTGGATATTATTCATTTATTTTGATTCCTTTATGTTTAGTTTTATTGCATGTTTCATGTGTATATGAGCTTATTAAGGTGTTTAATGATTTCAGGAAGAATTGGATCTGAAATGAGGAAAAAGGAAAATTACAGAGTTTTTAGCATTAAGTTGGATGCATGGTTTTAGCTTGGGACTTGGATTTTATTGTTTAGCTCTTCCTTAGCTTTTCATAACATTTTGAATCATCCCAATCGGAGTTCATATGAAAAAGTTATGATCTTTTTACTAAACTAACATTGAACCTCAAAGTTTGGAAGTTGTAATTTACACAGCAATCACTTGGAGCCAGAATCTGTCAATTCTCAAAGAATTAAAGTTGTAGATCTTGTCGATAGCTTCGATTTGATATGTAGCAGGCCCTGTAACTCTTTTCGGAGCAAAAGTTATGGTTATTTTACCATAGGACGTCGCAGTAGGGAATGAAAATTCGCCCTAACGAATTTGAGCGGGAAAATTTGGAAATCTTGGATTTTTGAAAAGTTTTTAAATACAAATTTTGGCAGACTTCTACATGGAATATGATTGATATTTCTATTAGATTTAGGATATCTTTTAGACTAAGATTTATTTAAAAATTATATTCTATTTCTTTATGGAAACTAGTGTGATTTGTAATTCCTTTTAGGATTTGGATTTCTAATTTTCATAGGATTTAGGACTTTGTCTATCACTACAAATAGTGGATGATAGTCAATCATCTACTAGATTCTCTCATCTACAACATTGAAGGATTGAAGACATGAGCTAAGTTCTTTTTATTCAGTTCTAAGGGATGTTGAACCTTATCTATAATTAATGGTTAATTGAGTATTCATTATTTATTTCTTCTCACATGAAATTTATCCTTGATAATCTGATTTAATTTCTGAATGCTATTTGGCTTAACGGATTTAATTTCTGCAGGATTGAGTTGGTTAACGAATATTATATGCTAGATCAAGGAATAATATTACGTGTAATTGATATTGTTCCTAATCACAAGTAGTAATTAGTAATACCTGATTGTGGATAAACTTTTGAGTATTGCTATGATTATCAGAAAACAAGTTAAACAATCCGAGTCTATGTGTTTGTTGCTTGGAATAGTCTAATTTCCTAATTCTTAATGCTACTATTATATTAAATCTAGAGAGCTTGTTCTAGGTTATATAATGGTTAGAATCTTGTGAAGAGCTTGTTTCATTGAGTGACAATCTAAGGGGAGTTTCGGGTAGCAGAGCTTGTTGTTACCTAGGGCTATTAGTTTAATTGAAGGGTAAATAATGTTATACTTGATTAATTTATTGTTTTAAAAAGGTGATACTGAACTGAAGAACTGAAACTTTTTATTCATTATTAATTCTTATTAGTTTATTCTTGTTAATTTAGTTAATCAATTCAAAATCCCCGTTTCATTAGAAATCATAGGATAAATATAAAACAAATCACTCTCTGTGGGATCGATCCTTGCTTACTACTGTGCTAATTATTTAAATTTGTAAAGTGAAAGTGAGGTTAATTTAGGAGTTTAAACGACAGCTCCCAGTATTGAAATAAAATAATATCATTTACCTTAGTAGAAACTAGATTTGACTTGGAATATCAGATATTATCATGAGAAAATCTTGCACTAAAAGCTACACTCAAAGTATTTTTATACTCAAAAGATATACTCACAATATTATAGAATAAGAATTTCTGATATTGATGGTGTGTTTATGAAGGAGGTTGCCCCTCCTTTTATAGTGCAATGGATGGAGAAAAATTAAGCAGGTTTGCCTAACTTTTTTTTCTTCCACCATGCCTAACTTTTCTTTCTCTTTCATGCCTAACTTCCACTTTTCTCTGCCTAACAACCTCTCATTTCCAAGGTTGAGGGCCCACATTTTGGGACAAAAGATTAGCAAGAGAAATACTCCTCCAAAATGAATGCACGTGAAGTTTAAAATAATAACTTTCACTCCACTTCTATTCACATGCTGCAAATTATATATTATTATAAAAATATTACCATTTAATTTATAAAATTATACTATTATAATGTAATATTATAATAATATATTTAAATAAATATTTTATCAGAGAAGATAATTGCCAAACTTTTAACAAATATTTCATGCTAAATTCATTCAATTATATCAAAATTGAACCAATATCCGCCACATAATAATTATTCACAATAGATAAGTGGGTTTTATACCCGCAAATCGATGCCTAATCCATGCTTAATCCGTGTTAATTCCTTGTTTTCATGTTTATTTTTACTAGTTATTTGTTATTTTGTGTGTAGGGTGGTTGGTGTGGCAAGTGATAAAGAAAGGAGGCATTTGGAGCAACATTTTAGCAATTATGAAGAGCAACCAAAGTCAGAAGGCAGTGTGCTAGCCCGCCGGGGCGGGCATGTTTTGGCCTTGTACCCCCGCCAGGGCGGGGGGTCTTCAATCCCAGTTGACAGGAGCTAGGCCCGCCGGGGCGGGTGTTTCCCATGTATATACTCCCACCGGGGCGGGGGGGGGGGGTCTCAAATCCTGTTGTCCTAATTTGATTCCAACACTGCTGGGAGTTGAGTTTGAGTACTTGCATGGCTTTGGGAGTCTAAATGGCATAGAATTGAACTCAGATTGCTTGTGTAATCGTATATTAACATAAAGACAAGATCAAAATAGGAGGACACAAGGCAATTAACAGAGATTACTTACAGATTTTCATATCAAGCTTGGAGGGAAGATTTTGAAGGGACGTTCGTATTGATTGCAGATTAAGGCTAAAGTGAAGGGTGTTCTGAATTATTCTTCTTCTTTGGTTTTATATTTGTAATTGAAAGGATGATATCTTTAATTTATTCAGTTATTAGTTCATTTATGATGAACTAATTTTCTTGTTAGGCTTATGACGAATCTTTAAGTGGAACAATGATTATGTAACTTTGATTTTCAATTTAATAAGCTATTATCCAGTTTATCTATATTAATTTGAGCTTGAATTTATGAATTGCCTAATCAACGATTCTTTGTGGACATTTATGAACTTGAGAGATGAAATACTTAATTAATATAACATGTTTTCTTGAATTTTGTGAATGAACAGAATCTTGATGAATGTTAGGGTAGAGATATGCTTGACATCGCATGTAATCGGATAAAGAACTTGAGCTTTAGACCTTCTTTAATTATAATTCACATAGAGATATAGTGAGTTAGTTGATTAAGGTGTTTAACTTGATTCCATCTAATTTGTGGATTGAAGTTAATATGGTATTAGTGCATCGAGAGGTGGCTAGTTCTACATACGTGTTCTTGATTATTAAACTGGGATAGTGAGTTAAACTGGAATTAATGTGTAATAATCAGAGTGATGCTTCAAGTGAAGTCGGAAGCTTAATTCTCCAATATTTGTTTGAAATTCAGTTTTTAGGGTTTGTCGATTGTTTGGTGATTTTAATATTTTTAGTTATAGACTGAAAATTGATTAGTTTAATAAAAGTAGGATTAATAAAAAATTGGTAATTGTGAGACTTAATTTCTTACTAAGTCTATGAGGGAACGATACTCTACTTACTATTATATTACTTGTTGACCACGTATACTTGCGTGTTATGCGTAACTAGATTTTATCCAACAAGTTTTTTGTGACACCCCCAAATCCGGGTACTTCGATTCCACGGGATTTGGTGTTCACTGTACAAGCATCATCTATCTATCTACCCATAAATAATATCAAACCATACAATAGATAGAAATCATAATAAAATCTCTTCCCTTAAGGGTTACATCAACAGAATCATAAATAAATCCCAGGTTACTTTAACCTTAAAACATCTGTGCGAAATTCTAAACAAATAAGTCTTAAACAACAACATAAGTCTTAAACATAAATACATCATCAATTAAAATAACAAGTCTTCATCACTTGCTAACTTTTCCCTTGCCCTTACTAGTGGAGGGTTCATCGCTTCTTTCATTCTTAACTGCAATGTTATTATTAAGCAAGAGTGAGCACAAATGCCCACAAGTATAAAAAATGAAGCAACAATATAATAACATGCGAATAATCAACGACATCTGAATAAAGCTCAACTTTTGAATCAAGAATAAATAACATGAATCAAAGAATACTGAGGGTCATAAGACCTTGAACTATGTCCTAGGTTAACAAAGGTTATACTTGAAACCTTTAACAGTCATAAGACTATGGACCTTCTTATCGTACTTAGGGGGATCAGCCCTTAGTACCATACTGTGCACAATATCTTAACGCTAACGCATAAGTGAATCCCTTTTTAGGGTTGTTCATCTCAGTTTGACATTCGAGTCCGCACCAAAGGAAGTTTGGTTTGGATAATTCAATAAGGGTTCTGAAATTTAGAACGTTCATCAACTAAGGACTAGCTGAATCATTAAGATTCACCAGTCTAAAAAGGTTCAACAATAATGATATTCGATTTGAATAATAACCTCAAATGTATACAATAGAACAATTATTGTATAACTGAATCATGCTTTGGAAAGATAATTAATCTTTAATATCATGCTTGAACTTGAATAATAACAAGGATAATTTATTCAAGGTAAATAATAAACTTGAACAATAATGACAAGTAGGGTTAGGGAAACTTGTTCAACATAATAGTAACGTTTAAGTTTAAATAAACTTGCTCAATAGGATGGAGTTAGGGATAGGATACTTGTCTCGTGCGTAGATTACACTTTAACTAAGCACGTTCTTTGAATTAAATCCTACATACCATTCACATACACAATACCAGTTAATTATAACTTAACTGTTCATCAAAAAAAACTCATTCTCGTTGTCTACTTTAATTATTGACTACACTTAGTCAATTTACCACTTTGTCACATAATTTGTATTTCATGTATTATCAAGCTAATTATGTATTTAATAATTTACTCCACATGCAATTATGTTATTTACATGTTAAACAACTATTTTATCATCACATTATTCTTCTAACATGTTTACATGTTCATTACATCAATCCACTAACACATTGTTAGACTTAAACATTTTTTAAAATAACTCATTCTGAGTTTTCTGGAGAGTGGCGCTGCGGCGCCACGTTTGTACTAAGGCTTCGCGCTGCGGCCGGACACTTAGAGCTGCGGTGCCGTGGCGCTGTGGCTCGAGTTATGGCGCTACGGCACGGGGGCGCTGCGGCGCGGGAAATGAACTGGTAGCCGGCGCTGCGGCGCGGCATACCAGACACAGAAATGGTTGTTCGCGAAAAATCGCAGAACATGCCAATTTTTCCCAATTTCTTATTTTCTACTCAAAATTAGACATACCCACAAGTTATAGTTCATGTATATTCATAATACAACATCTATAAAGTGATTTTAACCCATTAAAACATATAATCACAGATTTAAATCATGTAAAATTGGACTGTTCTTGATGTTCTTGAAGTTTTTGAACAAAACACATAATTTAGCCGTACGGAATCGTTATAACACCGAATCCGTTCGTTTAAGGCTTGATCTCTTCGTATTAACATGCTCAATAATATAAGGGTGTAAATTTTAGGGATAATATATAATCAATACATCAATTATCACATATATGGCCATATGGCCATATCACGTACTCTGTTTATTTTGAAATAACATATGTACGATATGTTTTCACAATACTGATGTTATGGTTTGCAAACTAAATGTAATAAAATACGATTTGATATGCCATAACATAAACAAAACCCATAATCATTATTCCTATCCTAATTACAGACGTTAAACCAAACTTTGAAAGCCATTTTATAAAAACTAAATGACGTAAAATAGAAATTAGGTTTGAGAAGATTACCCAAGCGTAGAATGTAAAGATAATAACTTCCTCCCTGTCTCAACCACAGAGTTTCTCCTACACTTTACTCTAATTTTCTCAACTCTCTCTGCTTAATATTAGTCTTAGAAGAAAAAAATTGAAAGAAAAGGAAAGGAAGGCGTATAATATAGAAATCAACTGACGCGTTGGTGGTCAGTTACCCAGTCATGGGTAACTGCCATCAACTTCCCATAGTGCCATGTTTGGCTAGTTAGAAAAGGTTTCAAAAGTCATTTAATTAAATAAACCTCTTATACTATAGTTTAAATCATGTCACACCCACTTGCACAATAATTTATATATTTTATTTAATATAAATAAAATATAATAACTTCTCATAATTTCACATAGTCATATAATTAATTATTTCATTAATAAATAATGTCAATTTATTAAATCTCTAATTAATAATTAAATTAATTAAAGTAACATCATGCTTAATTAAATAATTCATTTAATTCATTAAGCTCACATAATTACAAACTTTGATCATAAAAATTCTTTACATTAATTTAATAAATGTAACACATATAATTAAATTATTCTACCACAATTGCATCAATTGATTATTTAATCTAATAATTAAATCGTTGAAAAATATTTATTTACTTCAATAAATATTTAAAATAATTTACAAAATTCTCGTTCGTCACATCTTTCCCCCCTTAAAAGGATTCTGTCCCCAGAATCACGACTCAATAATTTCGACCCGTTACATTCTCCCCCCCTTACAAAGATTCTGTCTCCAGAATCGCATACACATAATTAAGTAAATAAATGAGGGTAATTCTTCATCATATTCTCTTCGAGTTCCCACGTAGCTTCTTCAGCATTGTGGTTCCTCCAAATTACCTTAACAGAAGGTATAACTTTATTTCTCAGAACTTGTTCTTTTCGGTCGACAATTTGGACAGGAATTTCTTCATAAGATAAGTCTTTCTCAAAATGCAGGGGTTCGTATTCAATTACATGCTTGTAATCAGGTTTGTAAGGTCGTAACACAGAAACATGGAAGACGTTGTGGATATTCTCGAGTGCTGGAGGTAAGGCTACCTCGTACGCAACTTCTCCAATTCTTCGCAGTACCTCAAAGGGTCCAATGAATCTTGGGCTCACTTTTCCTTTCTTTCCGAACCTGATCTTTCCCTTCCAGGGAGAGACCTTCAAGAAAACATAACTACCTGGTTCAAACTCGATATTTTTACGATGTGGATCAGCGTATTTCTTCTGTCGATCTTGAGGTGCTACCAGTCGTGCTTGGATCACTTTGACTATTTCTGCCGCCTGCTGTACCAATTTTGGCCCTAGCAATTGTCTTTCACCAACTTCATCCCAATAAAGCGGAGTTCTGCACTTTCTGCCGTATAACGCTTCGTAAGGCGGCATACCAATACTAGCGTGGTAACTGTTGTTGTAGCCGAACTCTACCAACGTTAGGTGATCATCCCAATTTCCTTTGAAGTCCATTACACAGGCTCGTAACATATCTTCCAGTGTTTGAATCGTTCGTTCGCTCTGTCCGTCTATTTGAGGGTGGTAAGCTGTACTCATTCGCAGTTGTGTATCCATGCATTCCTGAAGACGTTTCCAGAAATTTGATGTGAAGCGCGGATCCCTATCGAAAACAATAGACACCGGCACTTCGTGCCTCGAAACAATCTCTTTCACATATAATCTTGCCAACTGATCTAAGTTAAATCTGATTTTGATAGGAAGGAAGTGCGCGGATTTTGTCAGTCGGTCAACGATAACCCATACTGCGTCGTAGCCTTTCTGAGTCGTCGGAAGGCCAACCACGAAGTCCATCGTAATATGTTCCCATTTCCATTCTGGGATCTCCAACGGTTGTAGCAATCCACTCGGTCTCTGATGTTCTGCTTTAACTTTCTGACATGTCAGGCATTTGGCAACACATTCTGCAACATGACGTTTCAAATTCGGCCACCAGAAATGTTGTCGAAGATCTTGGTACATTTTTGTACTACCAGGGTGAATCGAATATCTTGAACTATGAGCCTCACTCAAAATTTCTTCCTTAATTTTTTGTACTGGCGGAACCCAAATTCTGCTTTCAAATCTCAATATTCCTTCCTTATCCATCATAAATCTTGGCTCGGTTCCTTCAGATATCTTCGATGTTACCTTTTTGCATTCATCATCCTGAAGCTGAGCCTCCTTCACTCTATCTAGTAGAGTTGTACCAGATTACATCTGAAATAGCTTCTCATCAATCTCCATAGGATACTTCACTTCTAACTCCAGTTTCTCCATATCTGCAATTAGCTCCTGCTGAGCAGTCAACATCATCAATTTCTCACGACCCTTTCTACTTAAGGCGTCGACAACCACATTAGCCTTACCCAGATGGTATAAAATCTCACAGTCATAATCCTTGATTAATTCCAACCATCTTCTTTGACGCATATTCAAATCTTTCTGTGTGAAAATATATTTCAGACTCTTGTGGTCCGTATATATTTCACACTTCTCCCCGTATAGATAGTGCCTCCAAATTTTCAAAGGAAAAATAACTACAGCTAACTCCAAATCATGGGTTGGGTAACCCTTCTCGTAATCCTTCAACTGCCGTGATGCATACGCAATGACTTTACCGTTTTGCATCAGCACACAGCCAAGTCCTTTATGCGACGCATCGCTAAAAACAACAAAATTTCCTGTATCATCCGGAAGAGATAACACAGGTGCTGTACTGAACCTCTTCTTTAATTCTTGAAAACTCTCCTCACACTTCTCCGTCCAAACAAATTTCACAGCTTTTCGAGTTAAATTCGTTAACGGAGTTGCGATCTTAGAAAAATCTTGTATGAATCTTCTATAATATCCTGCTAATCCAAGAAAACTTCTTACTTCTGACGGTGTTCTCGGCTGATCCCAGTTAATCACAGCTTCTACTTTGGATGGATCTACCGAAATTCCATCTTTATCGATTACGTGACCAAGAAATTGTACTCTCTCGATCCAGAATTCGCATTTCAAAAATTTAGCATACAACTTCTCCCTTCTCAATACTTCCAACGTTAACCTCAAGTGTTCTTCATGTTCCTCTTTGGTTTTGGAATATACCAAAATGTCATCTATAAATACCACCACGAATTTGTCCAAAAATGGCTTGAATACACCATTCATTAGTCCCATAAATGCTACAGGAGCATTCGTAAGACCAAACGACATTACTAAAAACTCATAATGACCATATCGCGTTCGGAACGCTGTCTTCGGTACATCCTCTGACCTCACCTTCAGTTGGTGATAACCACTCCTCAAGTCAATCTTGGAAAAGTATTTTGCTCCCTTCAATTGATCAAACAGATCATCGATCCTCGGTAATGGATATCTGTTCTTAATCGTGGCCTTATTTAATTCTCTGTAGTCAATGCAGAGCCTCATCGATCCGTCTTTCTTTTTCACGAACAACACCGGCGCTCCCCACGGCGATACGCTCGGTTGAATGTACTTTTTGTCCAACAATTCTTGTAGTTGTACCATCAATTCCTTCATCTCTACTGGCGCCATGCGGTATGGTGCCTTCGATATTGGAGCAGTTCCGGGCGCCAAATCAATCACAAAGTCTACTTCTCTATCTGGAGGAAGTCCTGACAAATCGTCTGGAAATACATCGACGAAGTCCCTCACAATCGGTATCTCCTCTACCTTCGGGTTCTCTTTTCGACTGTCGACTATGTAAGCTAAATATCCTACACAGCCTTGTCTTAATAACTTTCTGGCCTGCAACATCGTCAGACAACTCGCTTGTCTAGGCGACTTGCTACCATAAAACACAACCTTTGACGGAGTCATAAGGTTAATACGCTTCTTTTGGCAGTCAATTACAGCCCCATAATTGGATAGCCAATCCATACCCAATATAACGTCGAATTCCCCCAATCGAATAGGGATAAGATCTACGATCATGATATTACCCTTAATATCCACCCTACAGTTCTTAAACACGTACTTAACAGGGATTATTTCTCTATTTGCAATTTCTATGTTCATTGGATATTCCAATTCATCCTTAAGCAAATCTAAACTATTAGCAAAGTCATCGGATATAAAGGAACAAGTAGCACCCGAATCAAATAAAATGTAAGCATTAATTTCATTGATCGGAATGATACCTGACACCACATCACGAGACTGGATTGCATCCTGCACCGTCATATTGAAAGTTCTGGCGGTTGGTCGGTTTGTTGCAGGTGGTCCGGTGACGGTTAAGGTATTTCCACTGCTATTTCCCCGATTTCCTCCTTGTCCTGATCCTCACGATCCCTTCTTGGGACAGTCTCTTGCTAAATGATCTTTCGAACCACAGTTGAAACAAGCACCCTTCTTTGGGTTTGGACAATTTGGTGCTATGTGGCCTTCCTGACCACAATTGTAGCACACTCTCTTTCCCTTCAAACAAACTCCTAGATGTGCCTTACCGCAAGTCAGACATGCTTCTATCTTCTTTTTCTGCCCTCCGTGTTGACTTCCAGCTGTCGAGTTATCCGTCCACTTCCTCTTCTGATTATTATTATTCCCAGTATTACTTCCACCAGTCTTGTTATTACCTTCATTCTCACTCTTTTTCTTTTTCTGTTCTTGGTTGTACTTAGTCACTGCATCACTTCCTCCTTCCGTGAGAATGGCCTTTTCCAAAACTCCCGCAAACGTGTTAAGTTAAAACATTGATACCTTACTGTACACCCAAGGCTTTAGTCCTTGTTCGAATCTTCTGGCTTTTCTCTCGTCAGTGTGTACTTGGTACGGGGCAAACCTTGCCAACTCATCGAATTTAGCCGCGTATTCAGGCACGCTCATGTTTCCCTGTTTTAGTTCCAGAAATTGCACCTCCATCTGATTCTGCGAACTAGCTGGGAAATACATTTCGAAAAAGATCTCTTTGAATCTCTCCCACGTAATTACACTTTCACCTCCTCGCATCTTGTTTGCCTGCCACCAGTAGCTAGCCTCAGACTTCAGCATAAATGTCGCAAAAACGGTCTTCTGATCTTCTCGAACCCTAGCAACGTCGAAAACCTTCTCCATTTCCATCACCCACGTTTGAGCCTCGATCGGGTTTCTGGAACCTTTGAACTCTGGCAGTCCCACCGCCTTAAAATCTTTAAACGTTGTGCTAGGTGGAGCTTGCGGTTGGTTATTCATGACTTCAGTTAGTAAATTAACTAGCTGTTGAACTGGATTAACGTTGGCATTATTGTTATTATTGGTTGACCCTTCCTGAGCCGGTTGACGTTGTTGTCTTCTCCTTGGCGTCATTTTTCTGTTAAATAAACGTTTATTAGAACTTTATTTATTTCTCTACATAGTTAAGACATTACTCAACAATTTAACATTTCACTTAACACATCATCTCAAACAACTTGATATCTTTTCATTCAAATAAAAAGTTTTAACATTAAACTATAGCATACTGCTATTTACATCATCTATCCTGGAATAAAGAATCCACAGGATTTAAAACATTCAAATATTAACATATTCCTTAGTTCATAAACACATCGGAATTTACATAAAACTATATAAGTCTTTCACATAAATAAACAGATTCTATTCCTGTCTTCCAAGGTGCTCAATAGCCTTGCCACGCTCCTCATTCATGATACGAGACATCGTCCTGCGATCCAACATATACGATGGAAGTCCTTCAAACTGGATGGGGTACCTTAACACTCGCTCTTGAACCTCATCCATCGCATGATTAAGTGCGGCGTACGTGTCTTCAAGTTTTGCCTTCTTTGCACGACTATCATTTTCTGCACGATCAGCTCAATGTGATTCTCTTACCCATCCTTCCTCTGCTATTTTCAGTCTTCCGGAGGTTTCCTTCAGTTCCTTCTTCAGCTTCTCTATCTCCTCGGTCTTATCTTCGATTTGACCCTTCTCATGAACCAGATCCCACTCCATGTTTCCTAAACGTGTATGAAGGGTCACAATCTCTCTATCCTTCTCCTCTAAAGTAGACTGCTGAACAGCCGCTCGCTCAGTCAATTCCTGAATCTCATCTTGTAACTCCACGTTACGATCATATAGTGTGTCATACATCTCAGCATCAACAGTGTACCGTGGTAGCTCCTCTTCTTCTTCCTCCTCATTAAACTCCTCCTCAGGATCCTCCTTAGGATCAATCTCAGGTTCATGCTCCTGACCAACAACGGTGATCAATGGAGATGAAACCCTCTGCACCAGCTGCTCCCTAACGACATGAATGTCTCGGGGCTCCTCCTAAGTCGGTCCTACAAGTACACGAGATCCCTCCTCAGTAGGTACTATAGGTAAATGTGGTTCTTCCTCCCCAGCTTGACTAGCTTCTCCAACATTCGTCATCCTGACAACAAAATTTTAAGTTTTAGTTACTAAGTCATACTATCTAACGCATACTTAACACATAAACACATAATGTATTTTATTATCTTCAATGAATTACCAAAAATTCATTTCTTAAAACTCGATAAGAGTTTTCCTTTACTATCTTCTTTCTATAAGGTTACTACCTAAGGTTGTTCCCCCACCTAAGGTTCATAACCTACGGCTCTGATACCAACCTGTGACACCCCCAAATCCAGGTACTTCAATTCCACGGGATTTGGTGTTCACTGTACAAGCATCATCTATCTATCTACCCATAAATAATATCAAACCATACAATAGATAGAAATCATAATAAAATCTCTTCCCTTAAGGGTTACATCAACAGAATCATAAATAAATCCCAGGTTACTCTAACCTTAAAACATCTGTGCGGAATTCTAAATAAATAAGTCTTAAACAACAACATAAGTCTTAAACATAAATACATCATCAATTAAAATAACAAGTCTTCATCACTTGCTAACTTTGCCCTTGCCCTTACTAGTGGAGGGTTCATCGCTTCTTTCATTCTTAACTGCAATGTTATTATTAAGCAAGAGTGAGCACAAATGCCCACAAGTATAAAAAATGAAGCAACAGTATAATAACATGCGAATAATCAACGACATCTGAATAAAGCTCAACTTTTGAATCAAGAATAAATAACAGGAATCAAAGAATATTGAGGGTCATAAGACCTTGAACTATGTCCTAGGTTAACAAGGGTTATACTTGAAACCTTTAACAATCATAAGACTATGGACCTTCTTCTCGTACTTAGGGGGATCAGCCCTTAGTACCATACTGTGCACAATATCTTAACGCTAACGCATAAGTGAATCCCTTTTCAGGGTTGTTCATCTCAGTTTGACATTCGAGTCCGCACCAAAGGAAGTTTGGTTTGGATAATTCAATAAGGGTTCTGAAATTTAGAACGTTCATCAACTAAGGACTAGCTGAATCATTAAGATTCACTAGTCTAAAAAGGTTCAACAATAATGATATTCGATTTGAATAATAATCTCAAATGTATACAATAGAACAATTATTGTATAACTGAATCATGCTTTGGAAAGATAATTAATCTTTAATATCATGCTTGAACTTGAATAATAACAAGGATAATTTATTTAAGGTAAATAATAAACTTGAACAATAATGACAAGTAGGGTTAGGGAAACTTGTTCAACATAACAGTAACGTTTAAGTTTAAATAAACTTGCTCAATAGGATGGAGTTAGGGATAGGATACTTGCCTCGTGCGTAGATTACACTTTAACTAAGCACGTTCTTTGAATTAAATCCTACATACCATTCACATATACAATACCAGTTAATTATAACTTAATTGTTCATCAAAAAAACTCATTCTCGTTGTCTACTTTAATTATTGACTACACTTAGTCAATTTACCACTTTATCACATAATTTGTATTTCATGTATTATCAAGCTAATTATGTATTTAATAATTTACTCCACATGTAATTATGTTATTTACATGTTAAACAACTATTTTATCATCACATTATTCTTCTAACATGTTTACATGTTCATTACATCAATCCACTAACATATTGTTAGACTTAAACATTTTTTAAAATAACTCATTCTGAATTTTATGGAGAGTGGCGCTGCGGCGCCACGTTTGTACTAAGGCTTCGCGCTGCGGCCGGACACTTGGAGCTGCGGCACCGTGGCGCTATGGCTCGAGTTATGGCGCTATGGCACGGGGGCGTTGCGGTGCGGGAAATGAACTGGTAGCCGGCGCTGCGGCGCAGCATACCAGACACAGAAATGGCTGTTCTCGAAAAATCGCAGAACATGCCAATTTCTCCCAATTTCTTATTTTCTACTCAAAATTAGACATACCCACAAGTTATAGTTCATGTATATTCATAATACAACATCTATAAAGTGATTTTAACCCATTAAAACATATAATCACATATTTAAATCATATAAAATTGGACTGTTCTTGATGTTCTTGAAGTTTTTGAACAAAACACATAATTTAGCCGCACGGATTCGTTATAACACCGAATCCGTTCGTTTAAGGCTTGATCTCTTCGTATTAACATGCTCAATAATATAAGGGTGTAAATTTTAGGGATAATATATAATCAATACATCAATTATCACATATATGGCCATATGGCCATATCACGTACTTTGTTTATTTTGAAATAACATATGTACGACATGTTTTCACAATACTGATGTTATGGTTTGCAAACTAAATGTAATAAAATACGATTTGATATGCCATAACATAAACAAAACCCATAATCATTATTCCTATCCCAATTACAGACGTTAAACCAAACTTTGAAAGCCATTTTATAAAAACTAAATGACGTAAAATAGAAATTAGGTTTGAGAAGATTACCCAAGCGTAGAATGTAAAGATAATAACTTCCTCCCTGTCTCAACCACAGAGTTTCTCCTACACTTTACTCTAATTTTCTCAACTCTCTCTGCTTAATATTAGTCTTAAAAGAAAAAAATTGAAAGAAAAGGAAAGGAAGACGTATAATATAGAAATCAACTGACGCGTTGGTGGTCAGTTACCCAGTCATGGGTAACTGCCATCAACTTCCCATAGTGCCATGTTTGGCTAGTTAGAAAAGGTTTTAAAAGTCATTTAATTAAATAAACCTCTTATACTATAGTTTAAATCATGTCACACCCACTTGCACAATAATTTATATATTTTATTTAATATAAATAAAATATAATAACTTCTCATAATTTTACATAGTCATATAATTAATTATTTTATTAATAAATAATGTCAATTTATTAAATCTCTAATTAATAATTAAATTAATTAAAGTAACATCATGTTTAATTAAATAATTCATTTAATTCATTAAGCTCACATAATTACAAACTTTGATCATAAAAATTCTCTACATTAATTTAATAAATGTAACACATATAATTAAATTATTCTACCACAATTGCATCAATTGATTATTTAATCTAATAATTAAATCGTCGAAAAATATTTATTTACTTCAATAAATATTTAAAATAATTTACAAAATTCTCGTTCGTTGTCACATTTTTGGCACCGTTGCCAGGGACTTTAGTATAGATTTTAATATTTTGCGATATCTGTTTAATTAGTCCAATTTTACTTAAACATTCTAATTTTTGTTTTGTTCGTCTTATTTCAGGATCTTGAAGTTGGTTTATACAAACTTGATCCAAAAATCTAGACTTGCTTCCTTTTGAGGACGACATTGAAAGACGCTTTCAAAGTCTAAGTAAGTGGATTAAGGAAACAAGGGACGACTTCGAAAATTCTGAAAAAGAAGAAGCAATGGCTGCCGAAGACCAGAAAGCGTTGAGGGACTTTGCTACACCCAAGGTGACTGAGCTGTAGTGGAGTATCACCAGGCCTGCTATAGCTGCGAATACATTCTAGATTAAGCCTGGGAATATTCAGATGATCCAAAACTCAGTTCAGTTTGGGGGACTTGCAAATAATGATCCTATCGAGCATTTGATCAGTTTTCTAGAAATATACGACATGTTCAAATACAATGGGTTGTCGGATGAAGCGATAAGACTTCGTTTGTTCCCATTCACTCCGCGTGATAAGGCGAAGAGTTGGTTACACTAACTACCATCGGGTTCGATAACGACATGGGATGACCTGACTCAGAAGTTTCTAGCTAAATTTTTCCCGCCAGTGAAGACTGCAAAGATGAGAAACGAGATTACGATGTTTGATCAGCAACATGGGGAGTCATTGTACGAGGCATGGGAGAGATACAAAGAATTGCTTAGAAAATGCCCACATCATGGATTGCCTAAGTGGTTGCAGATGAACACATTTTACAACGGACTACATGGGAATCTCAGGACTAGTATTGATGCAGCGTCGGGGGGAGCTTTTATGGCAAATAATTATGAGGATGCGTATCAATTGATAAAGACAATGGCAGCGAACAACTATCAGTGGCCCACGACAAGAATGACACAACCGACGGGATCTGGAGTGTTAGAGGTAGATGGAGTGATGATAATAACAGCGCAGATTTCTGCACTCTTTAAGAAGTTTGACGTTTGGTCAGGGGTACAGACACATCAAGTTGAAGTTATTTGTGAATTGTGCGCAGGTGAACATCCTATGGATCAATGTGCAATCAACCCAGAATCAGTACAATTTTTGAGTAGCTACAACATAATTCCACAGAATATGTACCAAAATACATATAATCAGGGGAATAGGAATCATCCGAATTTATCGTGGAATAATAATCAGAATCAGCAAGCTCCACGACCATCGTATGCCCCAGGATTTCAGAATCAACACCCAGTTCAACGTCAAGAGAGGAAATCAGATTTAGAGGAGTTGCTATCGAAGTATATAACAAGCAACGAGGTAGCCATGAAAAACCAAGCAATAGCCATCAAGAATTTAGAAAATCAGATGGGACAGATAGCGTTGGCATTGAATAATAGGCCTCAAGGAACATTACCAAGGGATACAGAGAAAAATCCAAAAGGTAATCACGACCAATGTCAGGCAATTATGTTGCGAAGTGGAAAACAACTTGAGTGTCAGAAAATAGAAAATTCGGTTGCAAAAGAAGTTGAGGCAGACAGTGAGAATAAAGTGGTTTAGGACAGACCGGGGAAAGAAAATCAAGAGGAAAAGAACAAACCGGTTAACGAACCGATTATTTATCCTCCCCACCTTTTCAGCAAAGAATTCAAAAGTAGAAATTAAATAAGCAGTTTGCAAAATTTTGGAAGTTTTTAAGAAACTTCAGATTAACATCCCATTCGCAGAAGCCCTAGAGCAGATGCCAAGTTATGCGAAATTCATGAAAGAGATTTTGTCCAGGAAAAAGAAGTTGGAAGATTTCGAGACAGTTGCATTAACAGAGGAGTGTAGTGCGGTTTTACAGCGAAAGTTGCCACCGAAGTTGAAAGATCCGGGTAGTTTCACCATTCCATGCACGATTGGGAATATGTCATTCAACAAGTGCTTATGTGATTTGGGGGCAAGTGTGAACCTTATGCCGTTATCAGTTTATACAGAATTGGGTTTGCCCGCTCCAAAGCCTACGAACATCTCATTGCAGTTGGCGGATAGGTCAGTCCCGTACCCGAGAGGCATTGTGGAGGACATACTGGTAAAGGTTGACAAATTTATATTCCCCGCGAATATCATAATTCTAGATTTTGAGGAAGAGAAGAACATCCCAATTATCCTGGGGAGATCATTTTTGGCTACGAGAAGGACACTCATCGATGTACAAAAAGGAGAACTAATGATGAGGGTCCAAGATCAAGAAGTAAAACTTAGTGTTTTCAAGGCCATGAAATTCTTTACGGATGAATAAGAGTGTTTTAGGATGGATATCATTGATCAGATAATCATCGAAGAAATGGGCAAGAGTTTGGTTAACAATCCATTGGAAACGACATTATTGGGAGATGAAGAATTAGATGATCCAAAATTTATGGACTACTTGCAGATGCTAGACTCCCTGGCATGAGTTAGCAGATTTAGAGCACCCTTTGAACCATTGCATACGGAGGAAAAAGCCACAACAAGGATGAAACCTTCATTGGAGGAGCCACTGACTCTTGAACTTAAGCCACTCCCTAAGCACCTCAGGTATGCGTATTTAGGCCATTCTAATTCTTTACCTGCTATTATTTCTGCTGAACTTAACGAATTACAGGAAGAAAAATTGCTGAGAGTGCTTAGGGACCACAAATCGGCTATAGGATGGACAATCGCGGATATCAAGGGAATCAACCCATCCTTTTGTATGCACAAAATTCTGATGGAAGACGATGCAAGACCGATAGTGGAGCAGCAGAGACGGCTCAACCCAATCATGAAAGAAGTAGTGAAGAAAGAAATCTTGAAATGGTTGGATACAGGTATCATCTACCCAATTTCAGACAGTAAGTAGGTCAGTCCAGTTCAATGTGTGCCAAAAAAGGGAGGAATGACCGTGGTACAGAATGACGAAAACGAGCTAATTTCGACAAGGACAGTGACTAGTTGGAGAGTTTGCATGGACTACAAGAAATTGAATAAGGCAACCCGCAAAGATCAATTTCCTTTGCCCTTTATCGATCAGATGTTGGACAGATTAGCGGGACATGAGTATTATTGCTTATTGGATGGATATTCGGGTTATAATCAGATCATCATCGCTCCTGAAGATCAAGAGAAAACTACTTTCATGGGCCCATACAGAACATTCGTATTCAAGAGAATGTCGTTCGGCTTGTGTAATGCACTCACAACCTTCCAGAGGTGTATAATGGCTGTATTCTCGGACATGGAGGAGAAAAATGTGGAAGTCTTCATGGACGACTTCTCTATCCGTGGGGATGATTTTGATGCGTGTCTGGAGAATTTGGTAATGGTCTTACAAAGATGCACAGACACGAATTTGATCCTTAACTGGGAAAAGTGCCACTTTATGGTTGAAGAAGGCATAATTTTAGGGCACAAGGTCTTGGCTCAAGGATTAGAGGTTGATAAAGTGAAGCTGGAAACAATTGAAAAGCTTCCTCCACCGAGTTCAGTTAAGGGAATTCAAAGTTTTTTGGGACATGCTGGGTTCTACAGGAGATTCATAGAAGACTTCTCTAAAATTATAAAACCTTTGTGCAGTCTTTTAGAGAAGGATTCGGTTTTTAAGTTTGATGAGGAATGTAAAGTGGCATTCGAGCTATTAAAGAAGAAGTTGACTATTGCTCCTGTAATCATCATACCGAATTGGAATATGCCATTCGAGTTAATGTGTGATGCAAGTGACTATGCAGTTGGGGCTGTTTTGGGTCAACGCCGAGAGAATGTATTTTATGCCATATATTATGCAAGTAAGACACTCACGGAGTCTCAATTGAACTACACAACTATGGAAAAGGAATTTCTTGTAGTGGTATATGCGTTCGATAAATTTTGGGCATACTTGATCGGGACAAAGGTAGTAGTTTATACAGATCACTCGGCTATTTGGTACTTAATTTTGAAAAAAGATGCTAAGCCATGCCTTATCAGATGGATTCTCTTTTTACAAGAGTTTGATTTAGAAATAAAGGATAGAAAGGGGACAGAGAACCAAGTCATCGATCATTTGTCTAGACCAGAAAATTAAGTTATAAAGGAAGAGGATAAGTGTGTAATCAATGAGTCATTCCCGGATGAGCAACTGTTTGGGATTAATACAGAATTTCCATGGTATACGGACTTCGCGAATTATCTAGTGAGCAACATTCTTCCCCCTTATCTTACACAACAGCAGAAAAAGAAGTTTCTTCATAACATCAAGTGGTATATGTGGGATGAGCCGTACTTATTCAAATAGTGCACCGACAAGATGATTAGAAGGTGTGTGCACCACAGTGAAGTAAAGAACATACTGCATGAATGCCACTCATCTGCGTATGGGTGACATTATGGTAGTGAGAGGACAGCAGAAAAAGTGCTTCAAGCAGGGTTTTATTGGCCTACATTATTTAAAGACGCCCACTAATTTGTTAAAAGTTGTGATAGATGTCAAAGTGTGGGTAACATATCGAAAAGGAATGAGATATCACTACAAACAATTTTAGAAGTTGAGATTTTCGATGTATGGGGCATAGATTTCATGATGCCATTCCCTTCCTTATTTACCAATCAGTACATTTTGCTTGCGGTGGACTATGTATCAAAATGGGTTGAAGCCGTAACACTCTTGACTAACGATGCCAAAGTGGTTCTCAAATTCTTGTAGAAGAATATTTTTACGAGATTTGGCACGCCAAGAGCTATTATAAGTGATGAGGGTAGTCACTTGTGCAACAGATCGTTTACTGCTCTCTTGGCAAAGTATGGGGCCAACCATAAGGTAGCGACAACTTATCATCCCCAAATAAGTGGGCAAGCTGAGGTTTCGAACAGGGAGGTGAAGAGAATTTTGGAGAAGGTAGTGAACCCGAATCGAAAGGATTGGTCGCTCAGGTTGGACGATGCACTATGGGCTTACCGGACTACGTACAAAATACCCATTGGTATGTCACCATATCAATTGGTCTATAGAAAAGCATTCCACTTGCCTGTGGAGTTACAACACAAGGCCAACTGGGCTATTCAGAAATTGAACTTCGATCAAGCAGCTGTGGGTGAAAAGAGACTACTTCAGTTAAACGAGCTTCACGAATTCAGTCTGCAAGCGTACGAGAACTCAAAATTATATAAAGAAAAGATCAAGAAATGGCACGACTAGAAAATCATGCAAAGAACGTTCGAGCCGGGGCAATCAGTCCTGTTATTCAACTCACAGTTGAGGTTGTTCCCAGGCAAGCTTATATCAAGGTGGTCGGGTCCATTCACCATAAAAAGAGTTTTCTCACATGGAGCCGTTGAACTCTATAGTAGGAACCCATTGGAGACTTTCAAAGTCAACGGTCAACGGTTAAAGCATTATTGGGGTGGCGAATCCAACATGGATGTCATCATAATCACATTATCCGACGCACCATAAACAGAAAGTAGTCAGGCTAAATGACTTAAAATCAAGCGTTAATTGGGCGGCAACCCAATCGTACTTTTATTTTTCATATTTTTATTCATAATCGTCAAATTATAGTTTAGCATAATTCGTAATATAGAATAAGTTCATATACTAATTAGTTAAGTTGCATATTCATGATATTCTCTCCATCATGCTAACAATCCACTCACATTTATGTTTCATAGTCTTGCAGGATCTTAAAATGATCATAAAGTGGAGTAGCATGTAAGAAAAGAAGAGCCAAGAACCCAATTGCAGTGTGCATCCCCGACGAGGCGGGGGTCTCCCAATTCCAATTACAGTGTGCATTCCGACCGGGGCGGGCTTAATAAGTATAGTACCCCCCGCCGGGACGGGGGTCATGAAGTTGAAGCAGCAGTTAGTTTTCGACAGTTACAATTTGGTGCCCACTACTTCTCCCCCAACTAAAATTCCCACAACTCTCAATCCCACCACATCTATATCCCACGTTTTGGCAAGTTATAATCCCACTACATTAACACACACACCCATTCCTTCATTCCATTACTCCAACCCTCAAGCCTTTCCTTCACACCATCTCTATAAATTCACTCCCTCATAACCCTTATTCACCACATACTCTCAACTCCACCTGCTATAGCTATGAATTAGGGCTTTCATTGAGGTAAGTGTATAGCAATTGAGAGAGAGTGCCTTGTTTTTTGATTCTTCCACTCCTAGCACCATAGTAGAAGCAAAATTATCAAGTTTGGGGGGATACATCAGTGTGCACACCAAGTGTTTGACAGAGTGTGTGAGTCAAGTTTGGGGGAAATAGTGTGTTAAGGCTTTATCAATTCAATGGCGTCTCAACCCACATTAAAATGACAAAGGGGAGAAAGTTCAAGGCCCGCACAATTGACACAGACCTTTGATAGTCGTAAATTTAAAAGTGCCACCGCCGCCGATCGTTATGACTACATGGTGACCAAAGCACTCACACCGGAGTGAGGTTGGCACCGGACCATGTCAACGGTGAGATGATGCAATAGATATATCAGAAAGGGTGGAACAAGTTTATAGAGGAACCCGAGGCCGCCGTTGTCAATGTGGTCAAGGAATTTTATGCAAACGTCGAGGAAAAAGCCCCTTTCAATGCTTTTGTGCTGGGACATTGCCAGTTGAGAGTACCGAGACATTGCCAGTATGCTCACTTACGTGACAACGATCTGGATTTTGAGGCTATTCTGAAGGACATGACGCACATTATGGGAAGATATGGTACGCATTCTTATGTGTAAAGCTGTTTCCATCCACGCAAACATCGGACATGACCAAAGAAAAGGCATTACTCTTATATGAAATTGTGCAAGATTTCATCATCGACGTCACCGCTTCAGCTACTAGATTCTAGAATGATTGCGCAATATTCGGTGTGGGCCGGAGGTGACTCACATCCTAGAGGATTAGGCGTTGTATTTCCATCAGCTTCGGAGGATGAAGTTGACAGTGAAGATACCTCAGATGATGCTGAGTTTCAAGAGGATGCGGCGATGGGAGATCAAGAAATAGAGGCAGCACCACAACCTAACGCCATATCTAGCCCTCAGTTTCTTACATTTCAACGCCAAGTGGATGAGCACAACAAGGAACATGCCGAGAGATGCGCCGACTCGCAACGAGGTAAGATCACATGTTTGAAGCTATGAATACGTCTTTCGCTTCATTGAATGCAACACTCCAGAGCTTCAATCCAACTACCCAATTCCCATACCAGCAGCCCATGCCAATGCCAGGGTTTCCACCAAGTGACTCCGAGGAAGAAGATCAACCACCACCACCCCAAACTTAGGAGATTACAGGGAAGTCCTCGCACATTTTATTGCATTATCCATACATTGAGGACATTGTAGTTTTTAAGTTTGGGGGATATAGTTTTTATGTTGCATTTCATGTTTGCATGTTTAATGTCATTTGTATTGCACGTTTAGTTTGCATGATTAGTTTTAGGAGTTTTGATGTTGCATTCATGTAATCATATAGTTGCATAGTAGCTTAGGAGCATATAGTTTTTGCTTTGCATTATGTTATGTTATGTTTGATATATATAAAAAAAAATTTAGTTAGACTTGTGTTGTTTTGCATATGTCCAACAATTATTGTAATTCATTTTTATTTTGTCCAATGATGAGATTGGGATTGAGTAGATAAATACAGTACCCAATATTAGAATTATGATGTAATTTTGAGTTATGAATCGAATCTTGAGCATGTTTGAAACTGGTATAAAAAGGGTAGCACGTTAATAACATCTATGTCGACTGAGTAGTTTAAATTGATACATAAATAGTTTCTAAAGGATAATGCTAGTGTAAATCATAGAATGACAAGAATAGGCAGTGAAGACAAAGAATTAGGCAAGAACCCAAGTTTGAGGGAATATTTGGGAAAAAAAAGAAAAAAAAGAAAAAAGAAAAGTATGAATAAACACCGTGGCATGCTTGTCTAGTTTTGTGGCCTTTGTTACTTGAGTAAGTATGCCCGATGGGATTCTCTTTATACCTAACGCCCTAAGGTCTTAATTATTTGGGAGTCGTTGGTCGAAAGCTCGTTAAGGTAGTATTGAAAAGCCTAAGGGAATAAGACATTGCATATCCATGTGTATATAAATAATAATAATAATAATAATAAAACGGGAAATAAGAGAAAAAAGCCACCGTGGATGGAAAATAAAGCATAAGTATCCCATGTTAACCCTCGATCTTGGTAAATGTTTGATTTTAGTTGGAACTCGTATGTTTTTGAAATTTTGAGTTTATTCTGTATGATTCCTAATAAGAGATTGGTTATGTATTGAATTTGAATTAGTATCGGTTAACATAGATGTTGATCACACACACACACATTATATCGGTGATGACGGTCTAAGATTCGAGAATTGATAAGAAGTTATTGAGTGGTTTCGATATGAGGTGTTGTAGTGTTTGCTCAATTTTTCTGAGGCCGAATGAATAAATATGATTTTGTGATACTGTTGGATTCGTTGACATATAGTTAGATACATTATATCTCATTGCATCGTATGTTAGTTGTTTTGAGCTCAAGGACTAGCGCATTTTAAGTTTGGGGGATTTTGATAAGTGGGTTTTATACCCGCAAATCGATGCCTAATCCAAGCTTAATCGGTGTTAATTCCATGTTTTCATGTTTGTTTTTACTTGTTATTTGTTATTTTATGTGTAGGGTGGTTGGTGTGACAAGTGATAAAGAAAGGAGGCATTTGGAACAACATTTTAGCAATTATGAAGAACAACCAAAGTCAGAAGGCAATGTGCTAGCCCGCCGGGGCGGGCATATTTTGGCCTTGTACCCCCATCGGGGTGGGGGGTCTTCAATCCCAGTTGACAGGAGCTAGGCCCGCCGGGGCGGGCATTTCCCATGTATATACCCCCGCCGGGGCGAGGGGGGGAGGGGTCCCGAATCCTGTTGTTCTAATTTGATTCCAACACTGCTGGGAGTTGAGTTTGTGTACTTGCATGGCTTCGGGAGTCTAAATGGCATAGAATTGAACTCAAATTGCTTGTGTAATCGTATATTAACACAAAGACAATATCAAAACTGGAGGACACAAGGAAATTAACAGAGATTACTTATAGATTTTCATATCAAGCTTGGAGGGAAGATTTTGAAGGGACGTTCGTATTGATTGTGAATTAAGGCTAAAGTGAAAGGTGTTCTGAATTATTCTTCTTCTTTAGTTTTATATTTGTAATTGAAAGAATGATATCATTAATTTATTCAATTATTAGTTCATTTACGATGAACTAATTTTCTTGTTAGGCTTATGATGGATCTTTAAGTGGAACGATGATTATGTAACTTTGATTTTCAGTTTAATAAACTATTATCCAATTTATCTATATTAATTTGAGATTGAATTTATGAATTGCCTGATCAATGATTCTTTGTGGACTTGTATGAACTCGAGAGATAAAATACGAGTCTACACTTAATTAATATACCAAGTGTTCTTGAATTTTGTGAATGAACAATGTGAGACCCCAGATTTTATGAATAAATATTTAATTTTCTCGAAATAATTATGGTGTGAATTTGATATAATATTATAGTTGTGAGTATTATTTATAAATTTTGCAAAGTAAGCAAGTTGGTATAAAATATTCATTTGGTCGGGGAATATTCTCTTTGTCGGGGAATATTCGTACGACGGCACAATCATTGGTGGACCCCACAACAGATGTATAGTCGTAGTTAGAAAATGACAAAATTATCTTTCTATAAAAATAACGGCTGACGTGTTACCGTTAAAACCATTAAAACTGTTGAACTACCCGGTAGTAAAAGTACAGTAATACGCGTGGTTGCATAGTAACATACGGTATTGATTATTGATGCTTACGTGAGAAGTTACTCATCTATACTCAATTATTGCTACAGTAATTGTTGCATCATATTTCTTAAATTATTGTCATAGTATCATCTGTATAATATGTTATATTATTAAATCAATAATTGAGACGTTGTGGTAAGTTTGGTTATTTTTATGGGGGGCCATATGTCATCATCTAAGAGTCTCTTCGTTAATAGTAATTACCGTCATCAATAGTAATTACCGTCGTCAATAGTAATTACCGTCGTCAATAGTATTTACCTTGGTCAATAGTATTTACCTTGGTCAATAGTAATTACCGTCGTCAATAGTATTTACCTTGGTCAATAGTATTTACCTTGGTCAATAGTAATTACCTTCGTCAATAGTATTTACCTTGGTCAATAGTATTTACCTTGGTCAATAGTAATTACCTTCGTTAATAGTATTTACCTTGGTCAATAGTAATTACTTTCGTCAATAGTAGTTGTCCCTTCAATATTACCAAGAGTCATTTGACCCTTCGTTAAGACCAAGAGTCATTTGACCCTTCGTTAAGACCAAGAGTCATTTGACCCTTCGTTAAGACCAAGAGCCACCCTCAATTTTTCTATAAATAGAGGCCTAGGGCTTCATTATTTTTCACGAATTCATTCAAGCTATAGAGAGAGAAAGTAAAGAGAGAATAAGAGAGAGAGAATAAAAGTATTCTGCTACTTCACTTTTCCAATATCCAGTTCTTTTAAGGTAAGGGATATTATTCTTTTGTATTCAAGAAGAGAACTTCTGTTATTCATTTCTTTATTATTCTGTTGGAATAACCTATATATGCGGAATACCCTATACTTGGTAACATTCTACTATTATTCTGTCTTTGTTATTCTGTTGGAACATCCTGTCTGTGCTTTACGCCGGACCTGGTTCTGTCTTTATTATTATTCTGTCGGAATATCCTGTCTGTGTGTTTTACACCGAACCTGGTTCCATTATTTATTATTCTGTCGAAATATCCTGTCTGTGTGTTTTACACCGGACCTGGTTCTATTCTTTATTATTCTGTCGGAATATCCTGTCTGTGCGTTTACGCCAGACCTGGTTCCATTATTATTATTCTGTTAAGAATAACCTGTCTGTGCGGTCTATCGCATGCATGGTGATTTCTTTTGTTATTCCATTCCTTATTATACTCAGTTGGTTAAGTTTTGACTTCTATACTCCATGAAATTTGTGGAATATCCTTGATAGTTGCGTTTCATCCAGTATCTTTTCAAGAAAATATTCTTCTAAGCATTCTTGAATTTTACTCCACAAAGCAGTATCATGTTGACAATTTGGACGTTGTTAATTCTTGGATAAATTAATTCTTGAACTTGTTTTATTGAATTCTTATATCATTGTCATCATCCTCATGTTTATAAAATGGTGAAAGTCATCTGTGGCCTGTAGTGCATAGATGGACTTGGTATGATTATGACCAGGGATTATTCGGTGTAATCATGACCGTAATGTTATAAATGATGTGGTAAAAGTCCTCATTGGCCCGTAGTGCATTGATGGACAGTTATTGGCATGATCATGACCATTAATGAATATACGAATATCCTTGGCCGTAGTGCAGGGGTGATTCGATGATGTGGATTATTTTATTAAGCTGAGTCCCAGCGATCACAGTGTCGAAAAACCTTTTAAATTATAAAAGATAGTAGATTTTATTTTCTACTTGACTCTTTTAATGGATTACTTGATCCGCTGCAGTTAAACTTGATGTCTATTATATTTTATCAGTTTAACATTATTGAAGGCTAATGATAATTTATTCTGCATTATCTTAGTCATAATATTTCTTACTGGGCTAGTTGAGCTCTGTGACGCCCCCAGAATAGGTATACAACACCCATTCTGAGTCGCCAAATACATGGTACAGAAAGCAAACTACAACTTCAATAATACAATTGTCGTGCAAAATACGACAACACATACTGTGAGTTTAAATACAAATATTGTCTTCTAGACAATATCCACACTCAAATAAATCCTCATTACAATTATTCAAACACTATTTTACAGAAATAGTGAGGACTGCTAATACATCTTTCTAGAACCATTACTCCATACCCCGACTAGATCCTGCTATGTTCTCACCTCCTGAGAAGAAAAATGGAACAAAAAGGAAAAGGGTGAGCTCAACTAGCCCAGTAAAGAATATTATGACTAAGATAATATACAACAAATTATCGTTAGTCTTCAACAGGGAAAAATCTGATAAAATATAATCGACAACAAGTTTTAGATCAACAACTGCAGCGGAAACAACAAACCATTAGAAGAGTCAAGTAGAGAAAGAATTCTACTATCTTCTAAGATTTAAAAGTCCATCATCAATATTTTATCCCTGTAACATCAATTAATAATCATCTTTAACCAAATATTCATCTTTGCACTACAGGCCAAAGATATTCATTTGTATCATCAGTCGGTCATGTTCATCTCAACACCTGTTCATCTTTGCACTACAGGCCAAAGATATTCATCAAGTAATTATACATCTTTGCACTACAGGCCAAAGATATTCATTTGTATCATCATTTAGGACTGAGGATGATGAAAAATATCTTAAAGAGAACGAATCCAATGAGACAGAAGGACAAATAGTAGGGATTCGTATAACAGTTTATCCAAGATCAATAATACTTCATAATAATCAATTGTGAAGCAGAATTCAAAAATAAAGATCAAAACATGGATACAATCAAAGATAGTAACCATAATAGACATCTTGGACAAAAAGGAAAAATTTTATTTTTCGGTGAATAGTGCCGTATTCGTGAATAGTGCCGTATACGTGAATAGTGCCGTATACATGAATAGTAACCCCGACACAAAAAGTTCCAAATTTGATAAAAAGTTCATATCAATATTTCAGCATAATGATATTGAAGAAAATAATATCATTAAGAAGAAAATAATATCCCTTACCTCAAAATATCAGTACTTCTGGTCGGAATACCGGTATAAGGCTGAAAGAAACTTGCTCTGATGAATAGAAACTCTCAAAGTATCTAAATACTCACAAAATACACTCAATAATCTAGAGAGAGAAAGAGAGAAAACTTGTTTCTGGTGTAATTTTCAATTCTAACTTAGCCCTCTATTTATAGGAAAATTTTGGTAGGTTTGACCTGCAACCTGATGGCTTTACCTGCTACTATTCCCACCTACCACATTTGAAATATAATTCAGCACATTTCTTCACCAACCACAAGTGGGGCCCACCAATTCTAGAATTTTCCACCAAAATGATAAACTCCGAAAATTCAACAATTTCTGAACCAGTCATCTTGTAAAATTCATAATAAATCATACGTTCATTTTTAACGGTTCAAAATTTGTGGACATATACTCAACTTATATATGTATAACATATCCAAAAATTACCACGATCCAACGGTCGGATTAAAAATTATAACACCCGCAATATTTCTCAAAAACCCTGATTTGATTTTTTAATACCTCCATTCCGATAAAAATACTGATAAAACACCTCAACATTAACTCCTTCATTTTTAACCACAAAAATATATCCCTCATTTATATCCACATAAAATAAATATTTCCTTATCATATGAATCAATAATTAATTATTCACAAATAATATTACAGAATCACATTTATGACAACCAGGCCGTTCCCAGGAAAGAGGGGGCTTTCCAATAAGGATTTCTCCTTACTGGCGCGCAATTAGATGACCAAACCTCTCCTTAGACAGAACTTTCTAGACATTGCCAATAATGTTATCTAATAATATTATTCAAATAATATGAATTATTGATCTGATAAATGAAAATACTGTGCAGCAACAATTATTGAAACAACAATAATATAAAATATCAACGCAGCAATTATTGAATCAATAAAATAAAATATTGAATAATAACTACTGTAACAATTATTGAGTAGTGCCTTCTTACGTAAGAATCAATAATTGGTGCAATACCGTGTGCTACTGTATTTTAACCACCGGGTATTCCAACAGTATTAACGGTAACAACTACGCCGTTATGTATAAACAACTTATACTTGTCGTTTTCTTCATCCAATCGCTTTCCGTTATGGGGCCCACACAAGGCTGCGTCGTCGTACGAATATTCCCCGACAGCAAGAATATTCCACGACCAACCGAATATTCACCGACCAAAAATAAATATTTTATAACCACTTGCTTATTTTGCAAAATTTGCACATTTCACCCATAACCAAAGCATTATATCAAATTAACCCCTTATTATTCACAATAATATTTAGAGAAAATTTGATTTTATTCATTAATAAGTTGGGGTCTTACAACCTCCCCTCCTTATGAAATTTCGTCCTCGAAATTGACGTACGTACCTGATATTTCAAAAAGGTGAGGATACCTCGCTTTCATTTCTGATTCCAACTCCCAGGTCATTTCTTCAATAGCATGGTTTCTCCACAAAACCTTAACTTGTGGTATAACCTTCGTGCGTAGGACATGCTCTTTCCTATCCAAGATCTTAACAGGTACCTCCTCGTACGTTAAATCTTCAGCTATCTCGTCTGGTTCTAACTCAATAATGTGGTTCGGGTCTTTAACATATTTACGAAGCATAGATATGTGAAAAACATTATGAACACGAGACATGCTTGGAGGTAATGCGAGTCTATATGCCACATTTCCTATTCGCTCAAGAATCTCAAATGGACCAACAAATCTTGGATTGAGCTTTCCTCTCTTCCCAAATCTTGTAACTCCCTTCCATGGTGCAACACGTAACAATACATGATCCCCAATATTAAATTCCACGTCCTTCCGATGAAGATCCGCATAACTCTTTTGTCGATCCTGTGCCGTTTGTATACGTTGTCGAATCGTTTGGATCTTCTAATGCGTACCAACTCTGGTCCCAACAATGTTGCTTCACCCACCTCGTCCCAGCATACTGGAGAACGACATTTTCTTCCATACAACGCCTCAAATGGAGCCATACCTATGCTCGCCTGATAACTGTTGTTGTAGGAGAATTCCACCAATGGTAGGTACTTATCCCAACTCCCTTTGAGATCTAAGACACAAAGTCTTAATAAATCTTCAAGAGTTTGAATAGTCCTCTCTGATTGTCCGTCCGTTTGAGGATGGTATGCTGAACTGAATCGTAAATCCGTGCCCATAGCTTTCTGCAAGCTAACCCAAAATCGTGAAGTGAATCTTGGGTCACGATCCGAAACTATGGATACTGGCATGCCATGCAATCTCACAATCTCGTTCACGTACATACTAGCAAGACGTTCAAGGGAATAAGTCTCACGTATCGGCAAGAAATGAGCGGACTTGGTTAATCTATCAACAATAACCCAAATCGCATCTATGCCTTGAGAAACCTTGGGAAGACCCGTAACAAAATCCATAGTAATGTGTTCCCACTTCCATTTCGGAATCTCAAGTGGTTGCAATGGACCCTTTGGTACTTGATGCTCCGCTTTTACACGTTGACAAGTTAAACATCTCGAGATAAACTCCGCGATCTCTCTTTTCATATTGCTCCACCAAAATGTATATCGAAGATCGTGATACATTTTGGTACTCCCAGGATGGATTGCAAACGGTGTGTTGTGTGCCTCCATCATTATTCTATGCTTCAAGTCAAAATCGTTAGGAACACAAAGTCTGGAGTTGACTCGAAGTATTCCTTCTTCATCGATTCTTGCTTCTGGAATAGCACCTTCTTGCACTTTCTTCTTCATACGCATCAGCTCTATATCCGTAGCTTGAGCAGCTTTAACTTTATCGATTAAAGTCGGTTCTACTCGTATATTTGATATCATCATGTGGGTACTTGGAGCCTTCATCTCTATCTCCATCCTTTGCAAGTCATACAAAATGGGCCTTTGTGTTAAAAACATTGCACTCGTACCCGCATATGATCTTCTACTCAATGCGTCAGCTACTACGTTTGCTTTTCCAGGATGGTATTGGATGGTATGATCGTAATCTTTCAACAGCTCAAGCCAACGTCGTTGCCGCATGTTGAGTTCCTTTTGGGTGAAGAAATATTTGAGGCTTTTATGATCTGTATAGATCTCCACTTTCTCCCCATAAAGGTAGTGTCTCCAGATCTTCAACGCAAAAACGACTGCTGCCAACTCCAAATCATGAGTAGGATAATTCCTCTCATATTCTTTGAGTTGTCGTGAGGCATAGGCTATGACTTTCCCATGTTGCATGAGAACACATCCTAACCCTTTGCCTGAAGCATCGCTGTAGATAACAAATCCATCCGAACCAGATGGTATTGTCAAAACAGGTGCTGAAATGAGTCTCCTCTTGAGTTCTTGGAAACTCTTCTCGCATTCCTCACTCCATACGAATTTTGTATCTTTCCGAGTCAGCTGAGTTAACGGAGTAGCGATTCGAGAAAATCCTTCCACAAATCTCCGATAATAACCAGCTAAGCCCAGAAAGCTACGTACTTCGGTTACCGACTTCGGTTGCTCCCAACTTTGTATGGCTTCAATCTTCGCCGGGTCGACAGATACTCCATGTTTTGACACCACGTGCCCAAGGAATGCTACTTCCTCAAGCCAGAACTCGCATTTCTTCAGTTTGGCATATAGCTTGTTTTCACGAAGCCTTTGCAGTACCAGCTTCAAATGGCGCTCATGATCTTCACGGCTTTTGGAATAGATGAGGATGTCATCAATAAAGACAACAACGAACTGATCCAAATATTCTTTGAATACACGGTTCATCATATCCATGAAGGCAGCAGGAGCATTAGTCAATCCAAAAGACATTACTAAGAATTCATAATGCCCGTACCGAGTTCTGAAGGCAGTCTTTGGAATATCCTCAGTTTTAATCTTCAGCTGATGATATCCAGAACGAAGATCGATCTTTGAAAAGAATTGTGCTCCTTGCAACTGGTCAAACAGGTCATCAATGCGAGGTAGCGGATACCTATTCTTGATGGTGACATGGTTCAATTCTCGATAGTCAATACAAAGTCGCATACTCCCGTCTTTCTTCTTTACGAATAAAACAGGAGCACCCCAAGGAGACGTACTAGGACGAATAAAACCGATGTCCAACAACTCCTGTAGTTGGACTTTTAACTCCTGAAGTTCAATAGGAGCCATTCGATATGGGGTTTTAGAAATGGGCTTTGTACCGGGTTCAAGGTCAATAAAGAATTCAATTTCTCGTTCCGGGGGTAGACCGGGAAGTTCTTCAGGAAATACATCGGAAAATTCTCTAACAATAGAAATATTATTCAAATCTGACTTGTCTTTGTTCAAATCCATAACATGGGCTAAGAAAGCTTGACATCCGTTTTTCAATAAACGAATAGCTTTGTGGCTCGATATGACAGTGACTGATTTTAGTGGTTTAGTAGTTTGAATTCGTATGACAGGTTGGTTAGGAATATGAAAACTAACAACCTTACGAAAACAATCAATTTTAGCATGATGAGTGGTTAACCAATCAATTCCTAAAATCACATCAAAAGCAAGTATCTTTAAAGAGATAAGATCAACAGGTAATGTGATAGCGCCAACTTGGATCATGCAAGATTTATAAACTGTAGATGTAACGAAGGTTTCACCCAACGGAGTTTCAACAGATAAGTTAAAGTCCAATTTCTCCGGAGTCAAGTTTAAACGTTGAGCACAAGCAGGAGAGATAAAAGAATGGGTAGAACCGGTATCTAGTAAAGTATAAACTTCGCAAGAATTCAAGATTAGCTTACCCGTGATCACCTCGTTCGGGTTTCTCGCGTTTTGGCCAGTAACGACAAACGCTCTTCCAGGAACCGCTGATTTCGCCTTATCCGGGACAGCCCTTGGAATCACCACTCCCGCTGAACTTGGTTTCGCTATAGTACAATCTCGAGCGATGTGGCCTTCCTTCCCACAGTTGTAACACACCTTGGATTGTTGTGGACAGTTTGGGCTGATATGTCCCTCTTTCCCGCATTTGTAACATCTAACTGGCGGTCGTTCTCCTCCCCTAAAATTTGTTGTTGGTGCTGGTGCTGGTGCTGATGTCTTCCCGTCATTGTTGAATCTCCTCTTTCTGAAATTTCCACTTGACTCACCTCTCCTATTATCATGGCCACGATGACCACCCGAGTGGTTACCGCCTTTGTTCGTATTTTTCCCTCCTCGTTGGTTATCATCGCTCTGATGATTGCTGTCACCGGTATGACCCTGGTTGTGGTCCCTCGGTTGAGTATACTCATTATCTCTCTCTAATAATTGGGCCCTGTTGACAACGTCTGAATACAGAGAAAATTTATGAGAGATAAGGTATTGACGAATCTCAGGTTTTAAACCTCTCAGAAACATCCGCGTCATTCGTTCCTCATTTTCGACCAAATGAGGTGCAAACCTGGATAACTCTGCAAACTTCGCCTCGTACTGGGACACCGTCATGTTGTTTTGTTCCAGTCTAATAAACTCAACCTCCTTCATATGACGAATACTTTCGGGAAAGTACTTGTCATTGAACAGTTTTTGAAATGTTTCCCAGGACATGTTGAGTGCGTCAGGCTGGGTACGCTTCACAGACTCCCACCAGTAGTCTGCCTCACCGCGGAACATAAATGTGGCGAATGGAACCTTCTGTTCCTCCGTGCATCCCAAGACATCAAATATCTTGGTAATTTGCTTGACCCACGTTTCCGCCATGATCGGATCCGGCTTTCCCTTAAATTCTGGTGGTCCCAATTCTTTGAACTGCTTAGCTGTGACAAACCGCGCGTTGTTATCATTTCCACCCGTATTCTGCACACGAGTCTCCCTCGTCTGATTTTGCATGAACTGCAAAAAGCTCCTAAACATTCCATCATTCATCGTTTGCTCGGTAACGTTGTTTACAGGAGGAATATTGCCTTCCTGTTGCACGTTCCCCTGGGTAGTGATCAAAGGTGTCTCCACGGTCTGATTTACTCCATTATTAATGTTCTCAGCTGCCATTCTTAAATACTGCCATAAAACAAGGGTTAATAGTCATGTCATATATTATCCCTATACTCTGACCGACCAAATAAACACCAAATAAACTTAGTCAGGTCATACTAGCGAAGGAATTCCCCGTCTCTCCCCTCCTAGTTCTTGTCTCACATCTCAGCCAGGGATCATATCCCTAAGCTCTGATACCAACTGTGACGCCCCCAGAATAGGTATACAACACCCATTCTGAGTCGCCAAATACATGGTACAGAAAGCAAACTACAACTTCAATAATACAATTGTCGTGCAAAATACGACAACACATACTGTGAGTTTAAATACAAATATTGTCTTCTAGACAATATCCACACTCAAATAAATCCTCATTACAATTATTCAAACACTATTTTACAGAAATAGTGAGGACTGCTAATACATCTTTCTAGAACTATTACTCCATACCCCGACTAGATCCTGCTATGTTCTCACCTCCTGAGAAGAAAAATGGAACAAAAAGGAAAAGGGTGAGCTCAACTAGCCCAGTAAAGAATATTATGACTAAGATAATATACAACAAATTATCGTTAGTCTTCAACAGGGAAAAATCTGATAAAATATAATCGACAACAAGTTTTAGATCAACAACTGCAGCGGAAACAACAAACCATTAGAAGAGTCAAGTAGAGAAAGAATTCTACTATCTTCTAAGATTTAAAAGTCCATCATCAATATTTTATCCCTGTAACATCAATTAATAATCATCTTTAACCAAATATTCATCTTTGCACTACAGGCCAAAGATATTCATTTGTATCATCAGTCGGTCATGTTCATCTCAACACCTGTTCATCTTTGCACTACAGGCCAAAGATATTCATCAAGTAATTATACATCTTTGCACTACAGGCCAAAGATATTCATTTGTATCATCATTTAGGACTGAGGATGATGAAAAATATCTTAAAGAGAACGAATCCAATGAGACAGAAGGACAAATAGTAGGGATTCGTATAACAGTTTATCCAAGATCAATAATACTTCATAATAATCAATTGTGAAGCAGAATTCAAAAATAAAGATCAAAACATGGATACAATCAAAGATAGTAACCATAATAGACATCTTGGACAAAAAGGAAAAATTTTATTTTTCGGTGAATAGTGCCGTATTCGTGAATAGTGCCGTATACGTGAATAGTGCCGTATACATGAATAGTAACCCCGACACAAAAAGTTCCAAATTTGATAAAAAGTTCATATCAATATTTTAGCATAATGATATTGAAGAAAATAATATCATTAAGAAGAAAATAATATCCCTTACCTCAAAATATCAGTACTTCTGGTCGGAATACCGGTATAAGGCTGAAAGAAACTTGCTCTGATGAATAGAAACTCTCAAAGTATCTAAATACTCACAAAATACACTCAATAATCTAGAGAGAGAAAGAGAGAAAACTTGTTTCTGGTGTAATTTTCAATTCTAACTTAGCCCTCTATTTATAGGAAAATTTTGGTAGGTTTGACCTGCAACCTGATGGCTTTACCTGCTACTATTCCCACCTACCACATTTGAAATATAATTCAGCACATTTCTTCACCAACCACAAGTGGGGCCCACCAATTCTAGAATTTTCCACCAAAATGATAAACTCCGAAAATTCAACAATTTCTGAACCAGTCATCTTGTAAAATTCATAATAAATCATACGTTCATTTTTAACGGTTCAAAATTTGTGGACATATACTCAACTTATATATGTATAACATATCCAAAAATTACCACGATCCAACGGTCGGATTAAAAATTATAACACCCGCAATATTTCTCAAAAACCCTGATTTGATTTTTTAATACCTCCATTCCGATAAAAATACTGATAAAACACCTCAACATTAACTCCTTCATTTTTAACCACAAAAATATATCCCTCATTTATATCCACATAAAATAAATATTTCCTTATCATATGAATCAATAATTAATTATTCACAAATAATATTACAGAATCACATTTATGACAACCAGGCCGTTCCCAGGAAAGAGGGGGCTTTCCAATAAGGATTTCTCCTTACTGGCGCGCAATTAGATGACCAAACCTCTCCTTAGACAGAACTTTCTAGACATTGCCAATAATGTTATCTAATAATATTATTCAAATAATATGAATTATTGATCTGATAAATGAAAATACTGTGCAGCAACAATTATTGAAACAACAATAATATAAAATATCAACGCAGCAATTATTGAATCAATAAAATAAAATATTGAATAATAACTACTGTAACAATTATTGAGTAGTGCCTTCTTACGTAAGAATCAATAATTGGTGCAATACCGTGTGCTACTGTATTTTAACCACCGGGTATTCCAACAGTATTAACGGTAACAACTACGCCGTTATGTATAAACAACTTATACTTGTCGTTTTCTTCATCCAATCGCTTTCCGTTATGGGGCCCACACAAGGCTGCGTCGTCGTACGAATATTCCCCGACAGCAAGAATATTCCACGACCAACCGAATATTCACCGACCAAAAATAAATATTTTATAACCACTTGCTTATTTTGCAAAATTTGCACATTTCACCCATAACCAAAGCATTATATCAAATTAACCCCTTATTATTCACAATAATATTTAGAGAAAATTTGATTTTATTCATTAATAAGTTGGGGTCTTACAAGCTCACCCTTTCTTTCACTGTTCTCTTCAGGAAATGAGAACGTAGCTGGGACAAGTCAGGGAACGGAGTGATGGTTCGAGTGATAGTATTAGTTAGTAGTCCTCACTATTCTATGTAATAGTGTGTTAATAAATATAATGAGGACTCCTTTTGAGTATGAATACTCTCTAGAAGATAATATTTGTATTCAAACTCACAGTTTATGTTTTGTCGTATTGTACACGACAGTTGTATTAGTAAGTTGTATTTGAATTTTGTACCATGTAAGTGGCGACCCAAGATGGGTGATGTATACCTGATTTTTGGGGCGTCACAGTTGGTATCAGAGCTATAAGTAAAGAGCCCCGAGCCTCTCGCTGGTGACTTCCTGTTGATGGGGGATGCACCGAAGCCAGACTCTCCGTAGGGGATGCCGTTCTGCGGTGGCAAACTGATAGGTACCACTGTGAGGTGCTGTCCACTGATGAGACATTTGTCACAGTTGGTATCAGAGCTTAGGGATATGATCCCTGGCTAAGATGTGAGACTAGAACTAGGAGGGGAGAGACGGAAAATTCCTTCGCTAGTATGGCCTACCTAAGTTTATTTGGTATTTAATTGGTCGGTCAAAGTATATGGATAATATGTTACATGTTAATTAACCTTTATTTTGTGGCAGTATCTGAAAATGACATCTGAGAATGTTGAGAATAGCAATGGAGCACAGGAGACCGTTGATTCTCCCCAGATCAATAATCAGGACAATGTGCAACAGGATGGCGATAATCCTCCTGTAAACAACAACACTGATCAATTGACGAATGACGGTACGTTTAGGAGTTTTTTAGAATTCATGCAACATCAGGCGAAGGCGGCTCCTGTTCATAATGCAGGAGGAAACAATGGCAACCCACGGTTGGTCACCGCTAAGCAATTCAAGGAGCTGGGACCACCGGAGTTTTTGGGAAAGCCAGAACCACTTAAGGCGGAGACGTGGTTAAAGCAGATCACCAAGATATTTGATGTCTTGGGATGCTCCGAGGAGCAAAAGGTTCCCTTTGCCACCTTTATGTTACGTGAAGAGGTAGATCATTGGTGGGAATCTATAAAACGTACCCAGCCTGATGCACTCAAGATGTCTTGAGAGAAGTTCTAAGAGCTTTTTAATGACAAATACTTTCCCGAAAGTGTTCGTCACATGAAGGTGGTGGAGTTCATCAAATTGGAGTAGAATAATATGACCGTGTCACAGTATGAGGCTAAATTTGCTGAGTTGTCCTGGTTTGCGTCCCACTTGGTGGATAATGAAGAGCGAACGACGCGAATGTTTTTGCGAGGTTTGAAACCTGAGATACGTCAATATCTTTTTTCTCATAAACTGTGTTTATATTCAGATGTTGTAAATATGATTCAGTTAGTGGAGCGCGATAACAAATCAACGCAACCAAAAGAGAGCAGCCGGAAAAATGATAATACCAGTGACAACAGTCATCGAAGCGGTGACAATAAGCGTGGAGGGAATCAACATGCCGGAAATGGTAACCACTTTGGTGGTAATCATGGCCAAAATAATGAGAATGGACATTTTAAGAAGAGAAGGTTTAACAATGACGTGAAGACGTCGGCACCAACACCCGTTTCAAAGGAAGAAGAACGACCACCGGTCGTATGTTTTAAATGCGGACAGGAGGGACACATCCATCCAAACTGTACGCAGCAATCTAAAGCGTATTTTAATTACGGAAGAGAAGGTCACCTAGCTCGATTTTGTCATATGGTGAAGTCAAGTTCAGCTGGGATAGTGATGCCAAAGGATGTCTCAGACAAGCCAAAGCCGGTAGTTTAAGAGAGAGCATTTTTTTTTCGTGATGAGGAACCTGAATAAAATTATCACGGGTATGTTAGTCATAAACTCTTTTGAAGTCTATACCGTGTTAGATACCGGTTCTACTCACTCTTTTATTCCACCTAGTTGTGTTCAATGTTTGAACTTAACTCCGGAGAAGTTAGACTTTGATTTATCTGTTGAAATTCCGTTGGAAGAAACCTTCGTTACCTCCACTATTTATAAATCTTGTTCAAATCAACACTTTCACGTTACCTGTCAATCTTATCTCTTTGAAAATGCTTGCATTTGATGTGATTTTAGAAATCGATTGGTTAACTACTTATCATGCTTCTCGTAAGGTGGTTAACTTTCATATTCCTAACCAACCTGTTATGCGAATTCAAGTAACCAAACCACTAAAGTCAATCATTGTCATATCAAGCCATAAATAAAGAGCCCTGATTCTTTTGTTGTTAACTTTCTTGTGTGGAATGCACCGAAGCCATACTTTCTGAAGGCAACGTTGTGAATAACGGTGACAAGTTGATAGGTATCAATGTGACGTGCAATCCAAGTCTTGGATGAGGGTCACAGTTTTGAACGATATTTCTATTGTTAATAAATTTCGTGACGTATTCTTGAAGACTTCTTAGCCTACCCCAGAGCGTAAAATCGAATTTTGTATTGACCCCAGTACAAAACCTATTTCTTAAACCCTCAAATATTTCTTCAACTAAAATGAACGTAACATGCGCCAAAGACGTTGGCTCGAGCTGTTGAAGATTACGACCGTACCATTCAATATCATTGAGGAAGAACGAACGTGGTAGCTGACGTGTTGAGTAGAAGATCGTATGTGTTTATGAGGGCGATGTTGTTAAAACAAAGACTCATTTCGTATAACTTACAAATGACGAAGATAGAGTTAAAGACTCGAGGGACCCATATGAAGATAACGAATATACGAGTAAAATCGACTTTAATCGATAACGTTAAAACCGTTCAAGCTACACACCCGGAACTGATGAATGTAAGAAGGTTCAAGAGGGCGTTATTCTAGAAGCAAGAATTGAAAAAGGGAGGAAATCTCAACCCTCGATGTAATTGACCCATTTAAAATCCTCGATCGAGTAGGAACTGTGGCTTATAGACTCGTTTTACCGCCAAGCATGTCGTGTGTTCATAACGTTTTTTTTCACGTATTGATGTTACGTAAATATGTGAACGGCCTGAACAACACTATTAATTTAGAACCGTACGAGATAGCGGATAATTTAATGTTTTAGGAGATACGTGTTAAAATCTTGGATAAGAAGGATCATATTCGACGCTCAAAGATTATACCTCAAGAGTTAGAATTTGAAGTGAAGTCAATGTATCCTCACCTGTTCGGCATACCAGGTATGTACGTAAATTTTGAGGGCAAAATTCCATAAGGAGGGGAGATTGTGAGACCCCAGATTTTATGAATAAATATTTAATTTTCTCGAAATAATTATGGTGTGGATTTGATATAATATTATAGTTGTGGGTATTATTTATAAATTTTGCAAAGTAAGCAAGTTGGTATAAAATATTCGTTTGGTCGGGGAATATTCTTTTTGTCGGGAAATATTCGTACGACGACACAATCATTGGTGGACCCCACAACAGAAGTATAGTCGTAGTTAGAAAACGACAAAATTATCTTTCTATAAAAATAACGGCTGAGGTGTTACCGTTAAAACCGTTAAAACTGTTAAACTACCCGGTAGTAAAAGTACAGTAATACGCGTGGTTGCATAGTAGCACACGGTATTGATTATTGATGCTTACGTGAGAAGTCACTCAGCTATACTCAATTATTGCTACAGTAATTGCTGCATCATATTTCTTAAATTATTGGCATAGTATCATCCGTATAATATGTTATATTATTAAATCAATAATTGAGACGTTGTGGTATGTTTGGTTATTTTTATGGGGGGCCATATGTCATCATCTAAGAGTCTCTTCGTCAATAGTAATTACCGTCGTCAATAGTAATTATCGTTGTCAATAGTAATTACCATCATCAATAGTATTTACCTTGGTCAATAGTATTTACCTTGGTCAATAGTAATTACCGTCGTCAATAGTATTTACCTTAATCAATAGTATTTACCTTGGTCAATAGTAATTACCTTCGTCAATAGTATTTACCTTGGTCAATAGTATTTACCTTGGTCAATAGTAATTACCTTCGTTAATAGTATTTACCTTGGTCAATAGTAATTACTTTCGTTAATAGTAGTTGTCCCTTCAATATTACCAAGAGTTATTTGACCCTTCGTTAAGACCAAGAGTCATTTGACCCTTCGTTAAGACCAAGAGTCATTTGACCCTTCGTTAAGACCAAGAGCCACCCTCAGTTTTTCTATAAATAGAGGCCTAGAGCTTCATTATTTTTCACGAATTCATTCAAGCTATAGAGAGAGAAAGTATAGAGAGAATAAGAGAGAGAGAATAAAAGTATTCTGCTACTTCACTTTTCCAATATCCAGTTCTTTTAAGGTAAGGGATATTATTCTTTTGTATTCAAGAAGAGAACTTCTGTTATTCATTTCTTTATTATTCTGTTGGAATAACCTGTATATGCGGAATACCCTATACTTGGTGACATTCTACTATTATTCTGTCTTTGTTATTCCGTTGGAACATCCTGTCTGTGCTTTACGCCGGACCTGGTTCTGTCTTTATTATTATTCTGTCGGAATATCCTGTCTGTGTGTTTTACACCGGACCTGGTTCCATTATTTATTATTCTGTCGGAATATCCTGTCTGTGTGTTTTACACCGGACCTGGTTCTATTATTTATTATTCTGTCGGAATATCCTGTCTGTGCGTTTACGCCGGACCTGGTTCCATTATTATTATTCTGTTAAGAATAACCTGTCTGTGCGGTCTATCGCATGCATGGTGATTTCTTTTGTTATTCCATTCTTTATTATACTCAGTTGGTTAAGTTTTGACTTTTATACTCCATAAAATTTGTGGAATATCCTTGATAGTTGCGTTTCATCCAGTATCTTTTCAAGAAAATATTCTTCTAAGCATTCTTGAATTTTACTCCACAAAGCAGTATCATGTTGACAATTTGGACGTTGTTAATTCTTGGATAAATTAATTCTTGAACTTGTTTTATTGAATTCTTATATCATTGTCATCATCCTCATGTTTATAAAATGTTGAAAGTCATCTGTGGCCTGTAGTGCATAGATGGACTTGGTATGATTATGACCAGGGATTATTCGGTGTAATCATGACCGTAATGTTACAAATGATGTGGTAAAAGTCCTCATTGGCCCGTAGTGCATTGATGGACAGTTATTGGCATGATCATGACCATTAATGAATATACGAATATCCTTGGCCGTAGTGCAGGGGTGATTCGATGATGTGGATTATTTTATTAAGCTGAGTCCCAGCGATCACAGTGTTGAAAAACCTTTTAAATTATAAAAGATAGTAGATTTTATTTTCTACTTGACTCTTTTAATGGATTGCTTGATCCGCTGCAGTTAAACTTGATGTCTATTATATTTTATCAGTTTAACATTGTTGAAGGCTAATGATAATTTATTCTGCATTATCTTAGTCATAATATTTCTTACTGGGCTAGTTGAGCTCACCCTTTCTTTCACTGTTCTCTTCAGGAAATGAGAACGTAGCTGGGACAAGTCGGGGAACGGAGTGAAGGTTCGAGTGATAGTATTAGTTAGTAGTCCTCACTATTCTATGTAATAGTGTGTTAATAAATAAAATGAGGACTCCTTTTGAGTATGAATACTCTCTAGAAGATAATATTTGTATTCAAACTCACAGTTTATGTTTTGTCGTATTGTACACGACAGTTATATTAGTAAGTTGTATTTGAATTTTGTACCATGTAAGTGGCGACCCAAGATGGGTGATGTATACTTGATTTTGGGGGCGTCACAAACAAAATCTTGATGAATGTTAGGGTAGAGATATGCTTGACATCGCATGTAATCGGATAAAGAACTTGAGCTTTAAACCTTCTTTAATTGTAATTCACATAGAGATATAGTGAGTTAGTTGATTAAGGTGTTTAACTTGATTCTATCTAATTTGTGGATTGAAGTTAATATGGTATTAGTGCATCGAGAAGTGGCTAGTTCTACATACGCGTTCTTGATTAATAAACTGGGATAGTGAGTTAAACTGGAATAAAGGTGTAATAATCAGAGTGATGCTTAAAGTGAAGTCGGAAGCCTAATTCTCCAATATTTGTTTGAAATTCAGTTTTTAGGGTTTGTCGATTGTTTGGTGATTTTAATATTTTTAATATTTTTAGTTATAAACTAGAAATTGATTAGTTTAATAAAATTAGAATTAATAAAAAATTGGTAATTGTGAGAGTTAATTTCTTACTAAGTCTCTGAGGGAACGATACTCTACTTACTATTATATTACTTGTTGACCATGTATACTTGCGTGTTGTGCGTAACTAGATTTTACCCAACAACAATTAATATTATAAGCTCGCAATATTAACAACCAGATCATTCTCAGGAAAGAAGGGGCTTTCCGATAAGGATTTATCCTTATTGGCACGTAATTATATAACCTAACCCCTTTCCTCAACATAACTTTCTAGACATTGCCAGTAATGCTAACTAATAAAATGAATAAATGTGTCGTGTCAATTATTGATTTAATAATATAAAATATTGTACAGATGATAATGTGATAATAATTGAATCAATAATATGGGATACTATGCAACAATTACTATAGCAATTATTGAATAAAACTAAGTGACTTCTTACGTAAGAATCAATAATCAGAGATATTATGCAATATCGTGTGCTACTGTGCAACCACGTGTGTTACTGTACTTTTATCACCGGGTATTTCAACAGTTAACGGTAAAAGTTTTGCCGTTATTTTTATAAAAAGGTTATTTCTGTCCTTTTCTATATCCGACAGTTATTCTGTTATGTGGTCCACCAATAATTGTGTCGTCGTACAAATACTCCCCGACAAAAAGAATATTCTCCGACCAAACGAATATTTTATGACAACTTACTTACTTTGTAAAATTTATAAATATCACCCATAACTATAGCATTATATTAAATTAACACCTTATTATTCAAAATAATAATGAGAGAAATTAAATCTTTATTCATAAAAAGTTGGGGTCTTACAACCTCTCCTCCTTATGAAATTTCATACTCGAAATTGATATACGTACCTGGTATGTCGAAGAGGTGAGGATACCTTATTTTTATTTTAGATTCTAACTCCCAGGTCATTTCCTTAATATCGTGGTTTCTCCATAAAACTTTGACTTGAGATATAACCTTTGAGAGTAAAATATGTTCCTTCTTATCCAAGATTTTAACAGGTGCCTCTTCATACGTCAAATTTTCTGCTATCTCGTCTGGTTCTAATTCAATAATGTACTTCGGGTCTTTCACATATTTACGTAACATGGATATTTGGAAAACGTTATGAACACGAGACATACTTGGCAGTAAAGCGAGTCTATAGGCCACAGTTCCTACTCGATCGAGGATTTTAAATAGACTAATGAATCAAGGGTTGAGATTTCCTCTCTTTTCGAATCTCGTAACTCCTTTCCATGGAGCAACACGTAACAATACATGATCTCCAACATTGAATTCCATTTCCCTTTGATGAAGATCATTATAACTCTTTTGTCAATCTTGTGAGGTTTGTATACATTGTCGGATCAATTAAATCTTTTTCGTAGTCATGTGTACCATTTCTAGAACCAACAACGTTGGTTCACCCACCTCGTTTCAGCATACTGGAGAACGACACTTTTGTCCATACAACGCATCGAATGGAGCCATGCCGATACTTGCTTGATAACTATTATTGTAGGAGAATTCCACCAATGGTAAATATTTGTCCCAACTTCCTTTGATGTCTAGAATACAGAGTCGTAATAGATCTTCAAGAGTTTGAATAGTCTTTTCAACTGCTTGTCCTTCTAAGGATGATATGTAGAATTGTATCGTAAATCAGTGCCCATAGCTTTCTGCAAGCTGACCCAAAATCATGAAGTGAATCTTGGGTGGCGATCAAAAACTATGGATACTGGTATACCATGCAATCTCACAGTCTCATTTATATATATACGAGCAAGACGTTCAAGTGAATAAGTTTCTCGTATAGGTAAGAAATGAGCAGACTTGGTTAATCTATCGACAATGACCCAAATTGCATCTATGCATTGATAAACCTTGGGAAGACCAGTAATGAAATCTATGTTAATGTGCTCCCACTTCCATTCTAGAATTTTAAGTGGTTGCAATGGACCTTTTGGTACTTGATGCTCCGCCTTGACACGTTGACAAGTTAGACACCTTGAGATAAATTCTGCGATCTCTCTCTTCATATTGCTCCACCAAAATGTATGTCTAAGATCAAGATACATTTTAGTACTTCCAGGATGGATTACAAATGGTGTGTTGTGTGCCTCCATCATGATTTTGTACTTCAAATCAGAGTCGTTAGAAACACAAAGTCTGGAGTTGACTCGAAGTATTCCTTCTTTGTCGATTCTTGCTTCTGGAATAGCACCTTCTTATACTTTCTTCTTTATACTCATCAGCTCCTGGTCTATAGCTTAAGCAGCTTTAACTTTATCGATTACATTCGGTTCTACTTTTATATTTGACATCATCATGTGGGTACTTGGAGTCTTTAACTCTATATCCATCCTTTGTAAGTTATATAAAATGGGTATTTGTGTTAACAAAATCACACTCGTACCCGCATATGATTTTCTACTCAACGCGTTAGCTACCACGTTCACTTTTCCAGGATGGTATTGAATGGTATGGTCGTAATCTTTCAATAGCTCGAGCCAATGTCGTTGCTGCATGTTGAGTTTCTTTTGGGTGAAAAAATATTTGAGGCTTTTATGATCTGTATAGATCTCCACTTTCTCTCTATACAGGTAGTGTCTCTAGATCTTTAGTGCGAAAACGATTGCTGCCAACTCTAGATCATGAGAAAGATAATTCCTCTCATATTTTTTGAGTTGTCTTGAGGCATAGGCCATGAATTTTCCATGTTGTATGAGAATACATCCTAAATCTCTGCCTGAAGCATCGCTGTAGATGACAAATCCCTCCGAACCTGATGGTATTTTTAGAGCAGGTGCTGAAATGAGTCTCTTCTTGAGTTCTTGGAAGCTCTTCTCACATTCCTCACTCTATCTGAATTTTGTATCTTTTCAAGTCAGCTGAGTTAATGGAGTGGCGATTCGAGAAAATCCTTTAATGAATCTCTGATAATAACCAGCTAAGCCCAGAAAGCTACGTACTTCGGTTACGGACTTAGGTTGCTCCCAACTTTGTATCGTTTCAATCTTCGTCGGGTCAACTGATATTCCAAACTTCGATATCACGTGCCCAAGGAATGCTACTTCCTCAAGCCAGAACTCGCATTTTTTTAACTTGGCGTATAGCTTGTTTTCATGAAGCTTTTTGAGTATCAGCCTCAAGTGTTGCTCATGATCTTCACGGCTTTTAGAGTAGATGAGGATGTCATCAATAAAAACAACCAAAAAATGATCCAAATATTCATTGAATACTTGGTTCATCATATCCATGAAAGTAGCAGGAGCATTAGTCAATCCAAAAGACATGACTAGGAATTAGTAATACCCGTACCTAGTTCTAAAAGCAGTCTTTGGAATGTCATCAATTTTAATCTTTAACTGATGATATCCAGAACGAAGATCGATCTTTGAGAAGTATTTAGCACATTTCAACTAGTCAAACAGGTCATCAATGCGAGGTAACGGGTACCTATTTTTGATGGTGACATGGTTCAACTCCCGATAGTAAATGCAAAGTCGCATGCTCCCATCTTTCTTCTTTACGAATAAAATAGGAGCACCCTGAGGAGATACACTAGGACGGATGAAATCGATGTCTAACAACTCCTGTAGTTGAGTTTTTAACTCTTGAAGTTGAATAGGAACCATTCCATATGGGGTTTTGGAAATAAGTTTTGTACCGGGTTCAAGGTCAATACAAAATTCAATTTCACGCTCTAGGGGTAGGCCATGAAGTTCTCGGGAAATACGTTAAGAAATTCATTAACAACAGAAATATCATTCAAATCTGACGTATTCTTGTTTAAATCCATGACATGGGCTAAGAAAGCTTGACATCTATTTTTCAATAAATGAATGGCTTTATGACTTGATATGACAGTGATTGACTTTAGTGGTTTGATTGCTTGAATTCGCATAACAGGTTGGTTATGAATACGAAAACTAACGACCTTACAAAAATAATCAATTTTAGCATGATGAGTAGTTAACCAATCAATCCCTAAAATCTCCTTAAATGCAAGTATATTTAAAGAGATAAGAACAACAGAAAATGTGAGGGTGCCGATTTGAATCAAACAAGATTTGTTAACAGTGGATGTAATGCAGGTTTCTCCTAACAGAGTTTTAACAGATAAGTCAAAATCTAATTTCTTAGGGGTCAAGTTCAAACAGTGAGCACAAGTAGGTGAAATAAAAGAATGGGTAGAACCGGTATCTAATGAGGTATAGACTTCGCAATAGTTTATGATTAGCTTGCCCGTGATAACTTCGTTCGGGTTCCTCGCCTTTTGGGAAGTCACGACAAATGCTCTCCCTTGAACCACCGACTTTGTTTTATCCGTAGCTGCCTTTGGTGCCACCGTCCCAGCAGGACTTGACTTAGCTACAGGACAAAATTGAGCTATGTGTCCGTCCTTTCCACAACTAAAACATACCTTGGAAGGATGTGTACAGTTTGGACTGATGTGTCCCTCCTCTCTGCATCTATAGTATCTAACTGGTGGTCGTTCTCCTCCCCTAAAAATGGTTACTGGCACTGGTGCTGGTGCTGCTATCAATGTCTTTCCGTCATTGTTGAATCTTCTCTTTTTGAAATTTCCACTTGACTCATTTCTTCTATTATCTTAGCCAGGATTACCACCGAAGTGGTTACCATTTTTGGCACGTTGGTTCTCACTGCTTCGATGACTGTTGCCACTGGTATGACTATTATCGTGCTGCTGATTGTTGTCTTTTGGTTGAGCTGAATCATAATCCTGCTCCAATAATTGAGCTTTATTCACAAAATTTGAATATAAACAAAGTTTATGAGAGATGAGATGTTGACGAATTTCGGGTTTTAACCCTCTCAAAAACATCCGTGTCATTCGCTCCTCATTATCTACTAAATAAGATATAAATTAGGATAACTCCGTAAACTTAGCCTCGCATTACGATATAGTCATATTGTTTTGTACCAGTTTGATGAATTCCACCTCCTTCATGTGGAGAATACTTTCTGGAAATTACTTGTCGTTGAACAATTCCTGAAACTTCTCCAAAGAAATCTTAAGTGCGGACAGATGAGTACGTTTTACAGATTCCCACCAGTAATCTACCTTTCCGCACAACATAAAGGTGGCGACGGGAACCTTTTGCTCTTCAGTGCATCCCAAGACATCAAATATCTTGGTAATCTATTTAATCCATGCCTCTGCCTTAAGTGGCTCTGACTTTCCTAAAAACTCCGGCGGTCCCAACTCATTGAATTTCGTAGTAGTGACTAGCCGTGAGTTGCCATTGTTTCCACCTACATTTTGAACAGGAGTTTCTCTCGTTTGGTGTTGCATGAATTATAGAAAGCTCCCATCATTCATCATTTGGTCGATATTGTTGTTTACATGAGGATTATTGCCTTCCTGATGCACATTATCCTGGTTATTGATTGGCGGTGTCTCAACGGTCTCATGTGCTCCATTATTTATCTCAAAATTTTTAGATGCCATTCTCAAACACTGCCACAAAATAAGGGTTAATTAAAGAAATTAACATGCTATATATTATCCCTATATTCCGACTGACCAATTAAATAACAAATAAACTTAGGTAGGACACACTAGCGGAGTTTTTACTCGTCTCTCCCCTCCTAGTTCTAGCCTCAGATCTCTATTAGGGATCATATCTTAAGCTTTGATACCAACTGTGATGCCTCCAAAATAGGTCCATACAAACCATTCTGAGTCGCCAAATACATGGTACAAAATTTAAAAAAAAATTCAATTATACAATTATTAACTGTCGTGTAAAATACGACAAAACGTGAACTGTGAGTTTTAATACGAATATTATCTCACAGACAATATCCAAACTCAAATGAAATCCTCATTACAATTATTATTACACTATTTTATAGAATAGTGAGGACTATTATAGCCACCATCTTGGACCATCACTCCATTCCCCGACTAGTCCCAGCTATATTCTCATTTCCTGAAGAGAACAATGAAAGAAAAAGGTGAGCTCAACTAGCTCAGTAAAGAATATTATGACTAAGATAATATAGAATAAATTATTTTTAGTCCTCAACAGTGTAAAAACTGATAGAATATAATAGACAACAAGTTTAGATCAACAACTATAGCTATCAACGTCCGGATTTTATTTGTCCCTTTTCTGTTCTTGTTCTTTGGTGTTCTCATGTTAGGTGAGATTTTTTTGAAAAAACAAGTTATGAAAAGGTCCGACATTTATATGTCAACGATTTGACTGTAAGAGTCGCCATTTAGTTTTTTAACTGGTTGTACCAACACAACCGAGAAAAGGTTTGCACATTGACCCAGTGATGTGACACTGCAAAACGGGTCTGTGAAACCGAGATTCATTAGGGTCCGGGGACTTGCTTATGTGGAGGGAAGGTTTTAGGCACCCCCCGACATCCGTGTTACCACGGTGACCGCTGTGACAACTCCAAAATAGGTCCATTCCACCCAACCCATTCTGAGTTGCCAAATACATGGGATAGAAAACAACTACAACTTCATTATCACAATTCTCGTACAAAATACAACAACACATATGCTGTGAGTTGTGATACAAATATATACCAACGGTGACTCTCATCCCAACATTGGATAGCACGTCACAATGGCACCTTACATAAAGGTATAGTCAAAAACTGTTTTAGAAATTAGAATCTTTGGGAAGTGCTCAAGGAAACCTTTGTACATGGGAGGCCATGCGTCTAGGTTATGATAGATATCATATGTCCATAGAATTATCCTTGGTTGACCCAATAGACCCCATAGAAAAACGAGAAGATTACTATCATATTCTTTCCAATGGTGAGTCTTCACTTGACATATCATTATCTCCACTGTCTCTAATTGAGAATTATACTTCAAACAAACACCAAGATTATATAGGTAGTGCTCGTAGATATACTCAGCAAGTGGATGTGCACAACCGTGTCTTATGATGACACGAGGTTGTATATCATTAGACATCTTGTATGATAGTGACAAAATACCCTTCCAACGTTGGGTTCGCCTCACCCTATATGATTCACCAAATATAACTACTAAATGATGTATACAACACACTTTTCTATACTGGTTAGGGAGAACTCTACAGCTAGAGACCACCGTTCTATCCCTTCTTACCCCCGCTCGACCCAACTACACTCTTATTACCTGAAAGGAATTGTGAAGCAAAAGGGTGAGCACAACTAGCCCAGTAAAGAATATCATGACTAAAGATAATTAAATTATCAATAGCCTTCATCAGTAATAAATCAGAGATTTAGAACATATGGTAGATGATAAAAATTTTCAACCATAGTTGCAGCGGAACGAGCAATCTATTAGAAGAGTCAAATAAAATCTATTATCATCTCCATGTTAAAAATCCATCAACAATGTTTTATCCCTGTAACATCAATCAACAGTTCTGGTCCACAATCATATAAATAACTCATAATCATAATTGTGATTCTAAATTCCTCTTCGCATCCAGGACGAAGATAATTTTTATCACATGTCTTTACCTGAAACATTAAAGATCATAGTTATACCAAATCACAGTTCCTATTCATAATCATACTAATAAATTCATCTTTGCACTACGGGCCAACGATATTCGTCAACAGTTCATCTTTGCACTATTGGCCAAAGATATTCAACCACAGATCATCTTTTCACTACAGGACAAAGATATTCAACAACAGATCATCTTTGCACTACAGGCCAAAAATATTCAATCACAGATCATCTTTGCACTACGGGCCAAAGATATTCATCAACAATTCATATTTGCACTACAGGCCAAATATATTAATATCTCAAAAAAATACATAATAATTTCAGAATTTATATAAACAATAATTATAACCATGTTGATTTTTTCACCTTTGCACTTAAGCTAAAGATATTCAATTATAAATTTAATGGTCATGATCATACCAATCAACAATTCAACTTTGCACTACTGGCCAAAGGGAACCCATAGTCATGATCATACCAAAAATCTACCCACATTTACACTCAAGTCAAAGAGAAATATCATCATTAGCGTTATAAAAATGTTATATATGATAGTAAAATTAATATAATCAACATATAGATTTAATCTCAAGAGTAATATTCATAAATCAACTATAATTTGATCAGAAAAAGAAACCAGTTTTGTCGTGAATAGTAACTCGTGAAT